>OY744517.1:229731030-229821030 GCA_963556195.1 Sepiola atlantica
GTAAGCCCTGAGGGTTAAAATGTTTGACTCTCTTAAGTGCGCTAATCGGTGATTGGAAAGGTTTCTAATGATAGTAAATAAAAATGATCTTGCTATGTTGCATTGAATATGACCATTCAATTTGGTCCGATTCTTCTACAGAGTGGATATTATTTTCCAAAGATTCAGCTATTTTTCTATAGTTGGGGTCCACTTGCCCACAATTCGAAAATAGAGCGTGAGAGCATCAGAAAATATACAAATCTCAATGGCAATCGGGGATTTGAAAGGTTTCTAATAATAGTAAATAGTAAGGACCTTTGACTAAGTCGCATTGAATATGACCATTTATTTTGGTTCGATTCTTCGAGATTATTTTCCAAAGATACATTCCTATAAGTGGGTTTAACTTGCCCATATTTCGAAAATAGAGCGTGGGAGCATCATAAAATATACACAACTCTTGCCCGATTTCATCATGGAGGTCGTTTATGACGATCAAGAATAATAAAGGCATAATTATCGACTTGTGTGACACATTTGCATTCATGTGATGATGATGAGATGCATATCGAGAACAACTTGAATCTTTTATCTAAGGAGGATATTATTTTATTAAATATTCGTGCAGTAAAAGCGAACGAGCCGTTTGATATATCAATCGCTACCGCCATAGCTTTACCTGTAATATCAAGTATCAAGTGTATAGTATATGCGTTCATAGATTACCGATAAGATATCCTAGGTAGAACAAAATTGGTTAAATCCATACGGTCAGAAGATGTTATAGGGTGTCGCTATTTTGATTACTTATTCTAAATTTTCTATGTTGTAGTTTTTTCTCATTGACACGTCTATGTGTTTTACTGCGTATTTTCTTTGGCCAGTCTTATAAATTATCTATGTAGGTGTTTCCATTCATATTTTCATCAGTTTCATAATGAAGCATTATTATTTGTAGTAGGTGTAGTTGTAATTATAGGGGTTGTAGTAGTATTAGTATTAATAGTATATCTTACTCGATAAGTGATCTCACACACAGAGTTACCGGTGATGCATCGCTGTAAAAACGGCGTATTTACATAATGTCTAGCTAGTCTCTTTAGATGTTCAGTTCTGTCTGTTTTCTCCCATTATAAAAGTAAAGTTTAACCGTAATTTCTCGTTGATAAAGACCTGTGGTTTTCTCTGGAAATCGTCATAATTTTAGTTCTATCTTGGTTGTCTGATTCATCGTCGGTGTGTCCTTCTTTTCAACCTGGTACAAAATGGGTATTAATTTCACTTGAGTGTTTGGTACGTTTTACTGTACGTACGTATAATTTGCTATTAAACTTGCAAAATGATGGTGAAGCTGTATCGTTCTTCCTAACACAAATGGATAGAAGTTCAAATACCTTCAAGAACCCTGGATGCCAATGTAAAATAAAATTGTAACTGAATAGCATTAGCAATAACATAGATACTAGCTAAAACGTAATTGAGAACTGTATTTATTCTTCACAAACTGCATTATGGAAAATATATATATATATATAAAGAAGGTAAAGGTCACATAGCCTGGACGCGCATGAGTGTCGTTGTCGACGTCGCATACTGTCCATGGCGGCGGTGATTTGTGTCTAGGGCACAGCATATGGAAGGCGGAGCCACTCCCTGAGTTTTTGTCAGGTACCCATTTACTGGTGGACAGAGGGAGTTTTCAGACCCGAAAATTCGCATGCCGTGAGTGGGAATGAACTCGGGTCGTCTAGCCCTAAGACAGGGCTTCCCTATATATCTATATACTTATATACATACAGTCACACACACACACACACACACACATATATATATATATATATATATATATATATATACACTTATATGTGTGTGTGTGTGTGTGTGTGTGTGTGTGTGTGGAGGGGTTGTGTGTGTGCGTGTATTTTAATACACAGGGTTCTCTTTTAATCTAATAAACAGACTATTACTAATTTTCGAATACAGGCAACACGTTGATTAACATGGACACATTATTGTTTGGTGTTTTGTTTTATTCAGGTGATGCATGTATAGATAGCACTTAATATATGCTCCAAATTCTAGTTTCTTTGGATTATTTTAAATAGGTTTTAAGGGGAATAATATTGACACAGACCCCACTTGGGAAATTCAATATTTTTTTTCAGATTTGCATTAAATTTTATCCATATTCATTGGAAACAAATTCCCTGAATTTGAATTTCTTATTAACACCACTTAAGCGTAAGGTATTAATTTTAGACATATTCCCGAATCAACATCATCAAATTAGAATAAAGACACAGGTTTTAGTGTATTTATACATTTTTTATGTTTGTAAATGAATTTAAAAGTGGTGCAAAAATGTTCTGTCCCTGAAATCTATTTTTTCAGGGACAGTTATTCTTCTAGATTTTGTTTGTTTTTTCTTACTTCAATTCAGCTTAAACAAGTAGAACTGCTACTGAGACGTAACTGCCTATTGTGAATCAGAGGCAACAAAATAGTGGGATACTAAGTGGGGAGTTGTGCAGTGAATTGCTCGTTTACATTCCTTTTAAATGTCTGTATGTTAACAGAATAAGGAAAACAAGGAGCAGCAAGAGGTTTGGGGAAATAAGATATAATAGTAGAACATATTCTGTTAAAGTACTTGTAAAATAAACACAACAATGGAACATTGCGGTCATGGGACAGGGGTGTTTGCTAGGTAGAATACGTGGGACTTATTTGGTTAGATACTTTTTTTGTGGATCCTGTTATTGTTACAACAATATGTGTGGACAACATGGAATTTCATCAAACCAAGTAAATAAGCTAAAAATAGTTCAATTGCAATATCAGCCTTTTGTGTCCATTTCAATTTCTCATCAAATGCAACACATCTTTAAACAACCTAACGTACAGTTCTGATGAATCGGATAACAATTAAACTGAAGTTAAGTATTCACATGAGTCTGATTAATTATTTATGATTGTCATAATGATTTCAGGTATGAGAGGTGTTAACCCTGAACAACTGCGATTATACTTCCATTGGAATGCAGATTTGTATGTAAAGAGAAGCAATGAATTGCTATTAGAAAAGGGTTTGAATAGCAGGTCAGAGGTCAACTAATTAATGTGACACCAAGCAGCCGTGTATGAAAATGGTTGATCGGATATGAAGCCGATATTATAGAAAGTTAATTTCAAGTCGAAAGGAAGTTTTGATGAAGCATCGAGTTGTGGTCGAGAGTTGTTATGCATAGAAATCACGTGTAAGAACAACCGATACAATGGATTCGTTCCTTCACGCAGATCGATCGTGAATGAGCAAAATAAGATAACAACAACGGATACTCGTAAGATGAATCCATTCAATGTACACCTTAAACAACGAAAATGCTATTTTAAATGCAATCGCTATAAGGGAAGACCCTCTTCTTGCTTTTACAAACACACTTGATTATATATATATATATATATATATATATATATATATATATATATATATATATATATTATATATATATATATATATATATATATATATATATATATATATATATATATATATATATATATATATATATGAGAAAGGAGGATGAGGGTAATCCGACTTAGTGGGAAATGAAAAGGAAAAAACAAATATGTTTTTCTTTATGTATTCATTAACGTTTCGTCTTCATTACTAAGAGTTCTTCAAGATGATAATTTAAAGAAAAATGTCATGCAAGTACATAACAATATTTGGTTCACATGATTTGTTGAGGAATAGTAGTAGCCACTACTGGGAGCGCAGGACCAAAGTCCGGGCTGAGATAAGTCGGTCGCAGAGAGTGGAATTAATGTTGATGGATGTAAGTGAAAACGGTGAGGGGTGGGAGTTTTAGTGAATTTGTCTAAGGGTGAGAGAGAGGGGAAGGGGTGCTTAGGTTTATGTTGTGGTGAGGTGTATCACGGATTTTGAGGGTCTGGGGAAAGAGGAGGGAAGGGGGAATATCTGTGTCTTTGGTGTGTAGGTAATATTATAGTTTAAAAAAGATTTGCAGAAATTAAGATCATTTGAAAGTTGGCGAGGTGGGTGGGTAGGAGTTTGAAATAATTAGTCGAAAGGGTGAGATGGGTTAGTGAGGGGAGAAGGGATATTTTTTTTGTTGGTAGGTGTGAAACTTTTGAACGGTAGGAGTATTGACCAGCTGGCTATGTCTGGAATGTGTGAATATAAGTAAGTTAGAAGGAAAGTGTTAAAATGTGCTTTGATTATTACAATGAGGGGGAGGAAAAAGAAAAAGAAAGAGAAAGAGAAAAGTTATATTTATTTTGGCGAGAAATAGGTGAAATGTAGTTTTGTGCAGGCAGTGTTCATAGTTTGAAATTAAATTGAGAGCAAAAGGGGTTTAAATATCTTAATGTTTGTGACGGTATCTAGATTGTGTTCAATGGTGAGGCTGTTATTTGTGGTTAAATGGTTTAAATTCGTGGTGAAAGAAAATGTATGTGAGGAGGTGTTTGTGTATGAGTGTTGTGCGGGGACTTGCATATAAGTACAATTGAGAGCGAAGAGAAGAAAGGTTAGCCATGATTAAGGTTTATTTTTTGTTAGGTCAGGATAATTTTGCTAATTAAAGGGGATAGATTGTAGAGCCATTCCGTTGTCTCATGGTGTTGGAGGCTGTTATTAGTGCAGTTTCCAGCAGTCTTCGCCGTGCTTTGTTGTAGATGTATTTGTTATTTTGGCTTGATAAATTTGAAAGCATGACCAGGACACATATCAAGGCAATGTAGAAACACAAATAAATACAGGCATCACATATATACGATGCAAAACATAAATGAAATATAAGTGAAACAGGTAAGAAAAATACGAAATAAATCACGAGGTGCCATAAAAGAGAAAGACAAATATATAATAGAAAAGAAGCGTTCATTTTTTGTTGTTTTAACCCAGCAGTCATATCCTCGATTTCAAAGTATATTATGATTCAACGTTTTAATAAGCTTCCTGTGATGACAAAAATGTTCTGCAAAAGTTCCGATAACATTTTTTGCCTATTGCAGTTGCGCAAATACTTATTTTTCTTTCTCCCGATTATACATTATTTTAATTAATTGTCATATTAAAATATTTACTTCATACTGAGCGTTTTAATTTTATTACAATCGCGAATATGCTGTTTAGATATAACCTAAAATTTAAAATGTTTCTGATTTGATTTGGCATTAAAGTTTCGTGATTTTTACGGAAAGAATCGTTTTCATAACAGATGAATAAGTAACTTTTCAAACTTCAAGGGTTCTTTGCAGATGATTTCGTAAACGGCTTCTATGAACTATTATTTATTACTCATATTTATATGGTATTTAATAATAGGAATATTACTCGTCGAACGAGTGTTGACAGTAGTCAACATTACAGGGGGTAACATTTTAAAACTTATGTACGAACTGTACAAATTACATTGTAAACACTCAAAATATATTTTATATGGAGAATTCGTAAAATACGCATAAATATAATAGCTTTTACTCCACAAAGTTTTTAATTATGGTGTTTTATCATTCTATGAATATGCTGTATTTTCAAATGTAACTTTAATCAATATTTATTGTCGAAGTTGAAGAAGCAAATATGTTAACAATAAATTGTGTCATAGAATTACATTCACTACAATTACAATGTCCGAGCTTAATCAGTCAATAGTTGTTATCGTTTTGAATGAAATTGAATATTTGGTTTAATTCATGAAATAATGTATGTAAGAAAATATACGACACATCAGATCATCCTATAATATGTTTTCTTTTGTTTGAAACAACATATATTTGTATTACTTTTCAAATTATAACGTGTCTCTTAAAAACGAATATCTTAGGTGACGGTTTCATATTTTGTATTTAAGCTTGAAACTAATCACCATTAGAGTTGGTAGGCCCCGAGAGTTCAACCTATTGTAAATATTTGCCAAAATGGAATGTCATGCCTCGGAATATGAAACAGAGAAAGATCTTTAAAAAGTAAATACAATTAACTGAAAAAGGCTCGATAAATATCATCGATATTGTACAAAAATAAACATGTAAACTAATATTACATAACAATTCAGTCTCTCCACGAAGGATATGTTCCTTTCAAGCAACCTTATTCATTTCTGGTAGTAAATACAGTGATAACTGTTTTCACATAAATTGCAAAGAGTAATTGACAACTTTTACAATTCTAATGGTGTTAGGGGTAAACAACTTACAGTTAAGCGGGTGAAAGTCCATGTTAGTGAGAGATAAGTTAATAAGGTATTAGCAAATTACGGAAAATTAGAACAACTAAAATGTTTCATAACATAACTCGACACTAATACAAGAAATATTTTACAGCGAATTTCATGATATCAACATATTTACGGAAAGCCTAAGACAACCACACGTTTGTTACTTCAGCTTAATAATAATAATAATAATAATAATAATAATAATAATACTATAATAATAATAATAATAATAATAATAATAATAAATCGACTGTAATTTTTAATTAAAAGCAGATGAAAATGAAACGGTTGTGACTAACTGGATATTTTTCATTTGGAGTCAAATGCATTCTGTCGTAACATACAGGTCAGTCCACGCGAAGTATCTACACCAAAGGGATATGAAACTCGTTAAAAGAGTAGATATGGTTAGAGATTCGAGTCTTTATGGGGAAAGCACATATATATATATATATATATATATATATATATATATATATATATATATATATATATATATATATGTGTGTGTGTGTGTGTGTGTGTGTGTGAACAGATTTCTGTGGTACATAATTTTATCTAGCTTTTAAATTTGCATTGCTAGCAAACTTGGGACTGAACGTAGACAGATAACTGGTGTTCTTTCTAACAATGGTGTCCTTGAGGGTCTAATTTTGAAATGTACTGATCGAAAACTTGCGAAATATAATGGTACCATTTTCATTGGTCCACCCAAATGGCATGTTTATTTGAAACTTCCTTTAATGTGTTCTATCAATAAAGCTTTTTCGGATAAAATTTAATCTGTTGAATCTCGTTGTTTTTCAGCAGTACAGCCCCGTGTGATGTTTGGCCCCAGAACTGTCTTCCAGTCTTTCATAAATACGTACTTCCTATATTACAGAAAAGTGTGATAATATATAAATTCAAATGTCAGTGTGAAGTTGACTATTTTGGTCGTACTCTTTACCGATTGGAAGTCAGAGTGGCTCAGCATATCCCTGTCGTAAAGTGCAGTATATCAACGGACGCGTCCGGGTCTCTACAAAGAACATTTGGGTGTTTGCTGAGAACATCCGGGCGCTCCCAATTCCACGAGTCATCTATTGGACATCACTTGTATGATAATAAAAAGTGAAATGAGGAGTACTCCGATGGATGTTTTCGCATTGTACACAAGGCCCGTTCCAAACACCATCTCAAGATGTTTGAAGCAGTGAGTGGTACAATGCTAAACCCATCGCTTTGTAGACAAAAAGAGGTGTCTCACAAATTGGACTAAAAAACAACTTTGCCTCTACAACGTCCATGTCTTGCCTTTACTGTGTATATTTGCGACATTACATGTCCCTGTTTTTTTCAACTCCACGTTATTCTTTCCGCCGACGTTTCTCTTGAAAATGTGTCGGTTGAAAAGTACTTTGGAATTTAGTTTGCTCATTTTAGTAGAACTTTTTTATTTGTTTTAAAAGTTTTTAATCGACAATATATTACTATAATTATTCTCTCTTTGTTTCCTTATATGATATTGTCCTCATATGATATTGTCCTTCACTTGCTATATATATATATATATATATATATATATATATATATATATATATATATATATATATATATATATATATATATCGGCATTGTAATGGTATCGGATAGAATTGGTTGACTAATGCTGTATTCATCAGTAAATCGACACGTACACAAGAAGAATGTCTGTTAGACAAAATATAATTAATACTTGAATAAATTGACAAGCGAAATGGCTTCTGACCTTAATGGAAATCAATACCTAATCGATATACCGATCGGATTCTTAGGTAGAATTACTAGTCATCACGTTTATTTTTTATTATGGAAAACACATCGATTTATTTAACGTATGTGGTGGAATCAACCACAGTCTTGTTGACCCACCTTAATGTAAATTACTCAAGTAAACATTTGCTGACACGCACAGACGAGGCTTTGAATGTTTGTATGTGTTTTGGTATCAAACGTTCAATACAATGAGAAAGCGGTATCACAGAGTAAGGTTATGCATGAAAATATAGAAGAAGTGAACACGCTAACATATTTATTTATTAACATGCGAACACTGTAAGTTACGTAATGGTCCAATCATTTATAATAGTATACGTTTCTCAAGTCCTCCTAAGAACACGTCAGACTGCTAATATTACACCGGTAACAGTGACAGTGACATATACACAGATGTTCTCAATGTGATTTACTGGTATTTTTAAGTCGTTGCTTTTATTATTGTATGCTCTGTTTTCTTTCTGGATCTTGCTTCTTCATGACCCTCACTGTTCTTTCTTTGTTTTCCAGTCTAATGTTTACTCGTGTTAACGCTACTCCAATCCCCATTGTCGCACTTAGTTTACTAGCATTTAAACAGATTGAGAAACATATATTTTATTTGGACCATTCTTAACAATACAATCGTATATCACAAATGCACTTTTGCGGAATACGCATATATAGATTCCGTATGATTTCAATAATTGCCACATATTTAAAATCATTAATTGTCATAATTTAAGTCATACATCTGCAAAACTGTTACAGATTTTGGTATGATATACAACATTTATTTTCATGGTCAGAGTTCTACACTATTCATCATATGTTTCATAAAGGGGAACTACGAACTGTTTTAAAGTAAATGTATTTACTTCAATTATCTGATTTTATCTCATGCTATTGATTGATTTATATTATTAGCCGAGGTTTGAAAGATGGTTTAAATTCTTCAAGTAACAAAATCAAGTTTCAGAAGTTGTTGAAGCACAACCATTCATATTTCGACAGCAATGTTGTAATGTGTTTTTATCAAACTTCGCAGCCATTTTTGTTTGTGTGTTTATCTTTTGTGTTTAATAAACAACAATCAGTTGGACAAAGAGGTATACTTTACAAATTAATTTTAAAATAATTGCACGCCATGAAGTCATGTCTACTAATTTGCGTAATTTATGTCACATTATGTTTATATTATTGCATTCTATTCATAATATAAATATTCCATTTTCATATACTTGTTGTAATATTTGTTCCAGAAAAGGTTAATAAAACCAACTATTGAATATTTGATGAGGGTAAATGATCAGACACCAAAATACTTCATAATAATTAACAAAATATTAGTATGATAAAATGTATGTGAAAATAGAGATCACAAATGTAAAGTTGTTTACATAGATAACTTGTCAATGTGTTCATGTTGGCTTCCATAGTGTGTCTACAATTAACATACATTTCTAAATTAAATGTTTCAACGCTCGACCACTAACATATACTAACAGTATACAGCTTTGCGAGAACATTATGTGAACATGGATATTACACAGCTAACATGATAGTATGCGAAAGGTTTTAATTTCGTGGACTTAATTCCCATTATTGGGTCATGGAATTATAGAAATAGGGACAAATCTTGAGATTTTATTTTATTTTGTCACATGAAAAAGTGTTTATATCTAATTGATATCATAGATGAGAAATGTAATTGTCGAATTTTATGATATTAAATATTGCAATGTTCTGAAAATCTCGTTGAGTAGACGAGTATACAAACTTTGTATGTCATATCAAATAAAAATATAAGCGATATATATATATATAATAAACTCCCAGCTAACAAACATTACACCTTAGAAGACTGACAAGAGAAGACCCCAACAAAAATAGCTGGGCATGGCAACGAAAAAGATACTTGGACAAAAAAACTGACATCTATACTGATGGTTGCACATAATAATGCGATAATGACAAACTACACAATACTAATGATGATGATAATAATAATAATAATAATAATAATAATAATAATAATAATAGTAATAATAATAGTAATAATCGTGATTGTAATAATAATAGTAGTATTTATAATCGTAATAGAAAATGTGGATGAGATTATAATTATGAGAAATAAATGATGGTTAAATATACGTACAAATTAAAAAGTGACATAATTAAATTACACATACTACTACTACGACTACTACTACTACTACTACTACAACTAATAATAATAATAACAAATTATAGTAATACTACAACTACTGATAATGTTATTATATCATATCATATTAATAAAAATAAGAATAACAATCATAAAATAATAATAATTATAATAAAATAATAATAATTATTATAATAATGATAATGATAACAATAATAATAATTATGAGAATAATAGTGAAAGTAATAATAAAAAAATAATATTAATAATAATAATAATAATAATAATAATAATAATAATAATAATAATAATAATAATAATAATAATAATAATAATAATGATGATAGTAATGATAAAAGTAACAATTATATTAATAATTATGCATGATCAGTAATAATATTTATGGTATTGATAATCACGTTAGTATCGCAATTGTAATTTTGATGATGATAGATAAAATAAATGTAATAATATTACAGGCGATAATATGATTTTCAAAATAATAATAGTAATATATATATATATATATATATATATATATATATATATATATATATATATATATTTATAACTTTGTTATCTATTTTTAGTTAGTGGACGCACAAGTTTTCTGGGTTTTTTTCAATAATAGGGGCCCTTTGTATCATCGTATGTTCGTAAGCAAGTATTGCATGGGGTTATTTCATTTCGAGGTATTAGAAGAGACTATGTAATGATGGGTTAATATATACATCTCTCTCTACATGTATATATATATATGCATATATATATATATATATATATATATATATATATGTATATATATACAATTGTAAATAAAAGCCTTTATCAATGCAATATTGATTTTCTTTTTTTTCTTTAATCTTATCAGTTTCGGAATAATATTTGATCATCAGAGTTGACCGATATTGTGTCATTTAAAAAAAAATGTTAAAACATATTTTATATATATATATATATAATGTCTTTGTTATAGGTGCATTCGCGGTGATGTTGGTAGCGGTTATGCATTCAAATTCTAGTTTTAGAACGAAGAAAGCATTGCCATGCTCAGATTATAAGAAGATGGATCGTTGATTCAAAAACATTGGCGGGGTAGTATCATAACATTAGAAATAGAAGCCTTTATCAATGCTAGATTTTTATAATCTCATGAATTTCTGCATATATATATATATATATATATATATATATATATATATATATATATATATATATACACCCACACTTTTTTCTTTCCACCCACTTCGATATAACACCTCCAGTCATTAAATTTCCGACAATGTTATCTCCTTCACTTTTCTTCTCCTTCATTCACATATTAGCTTACATAATAGTTAATGTTCACTGGTTTCAAATCTGTGCACGTAATCTTGCAATCTCAAATTTTTATTTCCTTTCTTTTCTAATATTTCAACTTTATACCTTTTTAAAAATGACCTAAGGGAAGGATCATATTATTATTCTCCCTGATGAGATCACAGCTCATAACAGCTGTTGATCGAACACATCGACATTACAGTGTCGCAGATTATGTGCATGTATGTATAAATAAGAATAATATATATATATATACACACACACACACATATATATATATATATGTTCGCGCATCCCGATTGTCTGAAATTGTTACTTTCTGTACACATTAAAGCTTGAAACGATTGTCTTTTGCAGGTATGAATACTTTGATATTTATTTATAGAACTATTATAAGAAGCTGTTTTAATAAATTAAAAGTCGAGCACTCTCGCAGTTGTTAAAAATAGAATGTCATAAGCTGTAAAGCGATACTCTGAATACGTTAGTCGAACACTCTCAACCAGTCTTCTGTCAGTTGCCGCTTCAAGATACATACATATCTTAATTCCCCTTGATCACTTGACAGTTTCCCGTTGCCGAGTGGATATGACGGCTGCTTGCAGGATCTATAGCTGACTCCAGGCTCGCGCAACCTGGCATGCTAGTTTTTTTAATGAATAACTAATTTGATATTTATTTATACAACTGTTATAAGTGGGTCATTTAATAAATGAACAGTCGAGCACTCTTGAAAATGTCAAAATAGAGTGCCATTAGCTGTAAAGGGAAGTTCCAAATACGTTCGTCGAACATTCTCGACCAGTCTTCTGTCGTGTCCCGCTTCTAGGTACATATAGATCTTAATTTCCCTTAATCACGTTGCATTTTCCCGTGGCCGAGTTTATGTGACGACCCGACTGGATATGACGACTGCTTGCAGGATTATTGCTGACACTATAGAACCGTGTTGGCGCCGCCCAACAGTCTGAGTTTGTTACTTTCCTGCACTGATTAGAGTGATAATCTTGAAACGCTAGCGTCTGTAGGCATAACTAATTTAGTATTTATTTATAAAAAAATATTAAGTAAAACTATATTGTAAGAATCGATAATGCCTCATAATGCCGTTTTCTCGTAGTTTACTCCTACAGTGTTTTCATTAATATATGCTAATATCGAGTAGCATATTGTTAGTAACATGTGTACTACTTTTTACTAAAACTGTAGATAACACTTCCGCATATACGTGATATGATTATAGCAATACACTGGTTTGAGTTTGACAGCAAGCTGCGGCGTTAAAGGTTATTGCGTACACTCTGTTTCTCGTTGTAAGCTTTTGCAACTGGAATTTGCTGTTAGCGGTGATTTGCGAGAATAGCGATCGTTGCATATTGGATTCGAGGTTAAGTGAATTGTGAGATTGTTCTGTCAACTGATTTAGATATATGAGCGAATATATCTTCTGTTGATTCTAATAGACAAGTTAAGAAGTAGATAGAACATGTCTTACGGGATTTGCTGTTGTTTGAACAAACACAAAGTATCATGAATATCTTAAAATATTCTACGTTAGACCAATCTCCTTAAACCGCGTCTATATTTAATTTGAGAACTTAATGTACAGATATTAAATTCAATATTGCATTCATTAATTTGACAAGAACAAAATTAGTATACCACACAACAGAAAAGTAAAAAGTTAGTCAAGCCTACTAACATACAAGAAATAAAATAACAACACTGACGTATATGACTAATTAGGAAACTGTCTTTTCATAAGATATTTTCAATAAACATTTATTGTCCGAACAAAAAATATATATCAAACAAATGTATTTCTAAATAAATTAATATATGTTTGTGTGCACATTTCCTATTTAAAAAAAAGGTATAACTCTTGAAGAAAATGTGCAAAATAAACTGCATTCAATAAAAGAAAACTAGCGTTCTATAACGGTGCATTTGATATCAATCTGTATAATTTGATAATCATAAAATAATAAATGTCTGTCAGGATCAATACTATTCAGACAAAATTACACTTTCTGTCATCGTTTTTAGTCGACGAGACGACATCATTTTGATTTTGGAATAATTCATTTTTAAATGGGAAGAGTACAAAATTGTATATCTTTGAGATCGTATGATCTGCTTTTTCAAAGTGTTTGTTAAAATGATGATGTACTTTAACAATAATGAATAATAATGATGTACTTTAAATAAATAGCACCAATATATCGTATCGTTATTTTAAATTTTAGCGATTTTATATGAAACTTTCTTTCTATATTCTTACCTTAAAACAAATTTTCAGTAAAATATTATTAAAATCAATGAAACAAAATGTATTTATACGAGAATTGTATTTTTTTTGTTGACGAGACGATATCATGCGATTTGGGAACTGTTAATTTTTAAATATGGTGGAATCGGAATGTGTTATCTTAGCGACATAATATAAATACTCAATATTTTATTTCGCTAAACAGGTGATCTAATTTTCTGCGTGGGAAAGGTGATAACGTACGTACACACACGAAATGTTTAGAGTATTATAATAAAGACTAGCTGTTATCTACACCAATTCGAAATAATACATATCCGTAAGGTCAACAATATTAACAAAATTACTTTTTTCTCTCCTAAATAAAAATTATTTGATAAATAAAACGAATATATCTTTTATTCATTTATTAAATTATTTAGAATTATAGCAATGTAATTATTGTAAAACAAAAAATATTACCTGCCCGCTTCCATAAAAATATTCATCAGCTAAAAATATATATATATATATATATATGCCATTTTATGAAATTTTTACAATTGTACTGTTTTAGTCGACTGTAAAGCATACTTTTATTTTGGTAAAGTCGTAATAGTTTACGTTAGCCACATCGGACTAATTACGGACCACTAAGTTTGCTAATCTCATATTTTAATATGCGTGATACTACACGTTCGAATATTAAACGCGTCATTTTGTTTAACAAATAATACATTTATTAAATAATGTTTTTTTAATCCAAATGTTCTGTTTAAAAACCTTATACATGGTACCGACTATATTTCCTATTATTTCTTTTCTTCTTTATTTCATAGTCAAACTCTTACGGCTTGGTCGAAGATCGATCGTATGGTGTGATGAAGATACTGATTTTTTATGTGTTCGATCTGTAGTGTAGCGCACTGAAACGCATGTGTACGATAATGAGATTAAAATGTTACTACAGATTGTTATCGTTTAAACGGCGCTATAACCTGTAGTAAAATTTAAATCTTATTATCATGTATATATATATATATATATATATATATATATATATATATATATATTACACATTTTCATTGATTACATATGGGCATACATTTTCAGTTGTACTCTTTCAATTTCTCTTTTTGGTCTGAAAAAGTTTTCTCACTATTGGAGAATAAAACTTAAACATGTATGCATATATGTAAACTAAATAAAATAAATACAAATGTATACAAAACCGACTTTACCTGTTATTTAGCAATGTGTGTATGAATTACAAACTGAAGAAAAATGCATATATATATATATATATATATATATATATATATATATATATATGTATGTATGTATAGTATATTGTAAAACATCTAAAACACCATCTGCTTTTCAATAATTTGTTTAATATCAAAATCCAAAAATATAATGAATGTTCCATATTTAATGCGGCCACTTTCGATTCATCATCAACAGAAGGAATCTACAAAACACTGCAGAAAATAGGAGCTGAGAACGTAAGATGTGAGGTCGTTAGACGTCAACACACCAAACCGGTATGTTCGATGATCACGTTTACAATTTAAATTGTAGGACCTGAGTATGAACGACACAAGATAAATTGTATTTACGTTAACCATTTTAAAATGATATCACTCGTTTCATACGTAACACGAAAATATAACATTCTGAAACTTTAAAAAAAATATTAAAAATACCTTAACTTATTTTTATTAAAACACAGGAACATTTAATCAAAAACATTCTAATCGGTACGCCATTTAAATAAAAACATATAAATTGGTACGCCATAACTTTTATATTTATATAAATAGGTGTGAGATGGTGTAAAAGTCCGTTTTTTTAGTCCAAAGACACAAAATAATGCATTGAAAGAAATGAAAATGGAAAATATGTAAAGATTCTAAAAGACACGTATAAACATTTTAAATGTCATTACACATAAGCTTTCAGTGAGGTTGGTGAACACCTTAATATTTTACGCTTGGTAGACATTTCCAACGAGAAGAAGTAAGAAAAGTTAAAATACTTTTTAGATAACTTTCTATCTAAATAGTGTAAAGTGAAACGAAGATAAATGTTAACTCATGATGGCTAGACGAAAGAAAAAACGATAAAATGCTACGAAACAAAAGTACAGTCTCTTAATTTCTGAATACACTTTGAAGAATTAATTTATTTATTTCTCTATTTGTCTATTGTAAATCTTCGGGCATCACATATTTTAGTTAATAAACTTTAAAAAGCATATGTATATATATATATATATATATATATATACATATATATATATATATATATATTGTGGGTGTATTAATACCGTTTCTGAGTAATTAGTAATATATTAGACAGGCGCGGCAAGTAAAATATGAGTATATAATTTTCGAAAGTGTGATAGTTAAATGTTCTTCAGACAATTTTTGACTCAATTCTCCTTAACACTGAATAACTTCAATATTATTATGTTACGTAGCGAAAGGAAGCGCTTTGGCCGATGCCGTTTCGATTCCCCCACCTTGCCTCCTATTTGCTTACTAGTCTTTCAATCGGATCCTTTCTATCTATCGTTACCGTTAGACGGAAGCACATATCACCTCTCGGGCTTACAGTTCAGAGGTGTATTTCTTTTATAGATCGCTAGCTTTGCCATTTCTTGCGATTTTGACACATTTTAAATGATTGAAATCAGTGTATTTCTTATATAGATCACTAGCTTTGCCACTTCTTTCGATTTTGACACATTTTAAATTGATTGAAATCAGTTGATTTCCGACAAAACACCGTCAATTATTAAGGATAGGAAATAATATTTACTAAACAAAACATCAGAAGTAATTGAGATAGTTCTGTGTAATCATCATTTTTATAAGAAAACTAGACGATTCCAATCTCCTTATTTGTGTATTATAGAACTACATCTGGTCATGCCACCGTAGTTTTCCTGAATGTGTTGAGTGTGTTGTTATGTTATATCACTACCAAATGTACCCTTACTTGAAGTGTTAGTATCTCTTAAAGACTCATCTCTGGGCTGAATAGAATGTTATCTGAAATTGCATACCGGTCGTATGGACATTAATTTACGTAATGAATTTCACGAAACACCATGACTAACTATTACAACATATTAAAAACACACTTTAAACAAAGATTATCGGAGATGACATTAAACTACTCGAAAATAGTTGTACATTTTTTGTTTAACGTGAACGTCGATAAAATAAGATGTTAAAAATATAAAACGTGTTTAGCAGTTGTTACCTGCTAAGTTAGATTACTATATGCGTGTTATTTCAAGGAAATATATTAAGTTCTTAGGAAATTTCAAAGACGATCGATTCCATTGTGCTTAAGCCAGCATACATTTGAGGGACAAGGCGATATTAGCGAGCTTTTATTTTGCTGGGGAGATTGGCACACTCCCATTATAAGATCAATTCGATCAATCAATTTGCCTATTTATTTAAAGTTAACTACGTTGACACGATGACACTTTAATAGTTAAATATGTAGGAACAAACAGAGAGACGTATCAAGAAGAGTTCGATATACACAATTAAAGATGAATAGAATTATAATGGTATTTGAAAGCTACTTCAGTCAATAATTACAATATAGTTGCACAACTGCACTTCTCATCAAGATCAACCTTTTTCTTTTATTTAATTCATTCAAATTTACTAAAAGAACTACCATTTCAAACAGAGTCGTAATGGAACGACATACGGACAGACATATACTCTTACAAGATTCATAGACGCAGTTTTAAATTCCATTTTAAACGTAAGCTTAACACACCAAATGTAGATGCTATTTCAGACGCTATTTGAGACACGAATCTTCTCGTTGTAAAGTTATTCTATCTTTCAACCATTTCGATTAACTAATCTTTGTTTTCAAAACATAGTTCTCATGTTATTCTGGGATAAATAAACACTGTGTAGCCACCCCGATCTCATTAGAAGCTATTACATTTAAGTGCGTGTTTTCCAAAAGAGAGTGCCATATCGTGTACGTGAAGATGATATTTTGTTTCGATAAATGTAAGATATTGGATGATCTTCGAAGAAAATAATTAAGTAAATATAAAAAGTTATACATTTTCGTACCAAAATAAATAAATATATTCATTTCTCAGGAGAGTTCCATATATTTAGTTTACTGGGGGGTTTGGCACACTCTCATTATAAGATCAATTCGATCAATCACTTGCTCTATTTATTGTACGTTTCCTTCATTCACATAATGAAAATGTAATGGTTGAATGTGTTGTAACGGACATACATGTCTGGAACGAATCACTACAAACGATGAGACATAAATAGAGTTATAAATGGTTGTTAAAAGCTACTTCCTTCAATAATTACAATATTATTGCACAAGTGAACTTCTCATAAAGATCAGCTTTTTTCTTTTATTATTAACATTTACTAATAAACATCCCTATTTCAAACAGAACGTAAGGGAATGACATACGGATAGAGAGATCCTCTTTCATTTCAAACCTGAGCTTGGCTCACCAATGCACATGCTATTTCAGACGATATTTAAGGCACAGGAATATGCTCGTTCTAAAATGTGTCCATCTTTCAAACATTTGGATTAACTAATCTTTGTTTTCAAAACATACGTATCATGATACTATGGTATAAATAAGCACTTTCTAGACACCTAATCTCATTAGAAGCTATTACATTTAATTGTGTGCGTTCCTACCAGAATAAACAGTTGCAATGGAAACAACATATTTGATGGTAAATATACAGTATAGAAAAACACATCTGGCATCACTGTCTTTAAACTGATAAACTACTAACTATTTCCTCTTTTATAAATGTATATTTTATTTTATTTTCCAAACTCGCGAACACTTATAATAACAAATTTGATTTACTTGTGCAGGATATTTTACAAACGTGATATGAACACAATTAATTAATTTCGTGTAAACGGGGAAAATGTATACATTTATGTACTTATCTAATTAATAGATTTATCTAATCTCATTTATAGATTTATTGTTTATAAAATCATTTTAATTTCACTTTTTCTTGCCATTTATTAAATGCGAAATAACGAGGACTACATATCGTGTACGTGAAGAAAATATTTTGTTTCAATAACGGGAAATTATTGGCTGATCCTTGAAGAACATAATCTAGTAGATATTAACAATCATGAAATGTTTTAACGAAACAAATAGAATATACATAACTAACGGATATGCAATTAGAATAATAATTAGAATAGTAATAATACACATTGATTTATGTCTAAACTAGATGTGAAAAACGTGCAAAATTAAAATTAAATCATAAAAAATGCAAATAATAATTAAGTAAGAATAATAAGTATATATATATATGTATATATATATATATATATATATATATATATATATATATATATATATATATATATGTATATATATATATATTATAATAGTAATGCTCTATCTAGTATATTGAGCTTCAGTTCTTATCCGGATGTCTCACTAATTATAAGATATTAGTTGACGTGTATATCATTTGTTGGATTGCTTCATATATATATATATATATATATATATATATATATATATATATATATATATATATATATATATATATATATATATATATAATGAAGAAGAATGGAAAGGAATTAGAGAAGCAAAAGCCAAATCATAATTCAATTCAATTGCTCAGAGCAAGGTATATTCCGCAAAAAAGGCAATTTATTCAAGTTAAATTTTCCTTAAGCCAGGCTTTTCAAAGATCAACATCTTATCATCAGAGGAAGTCGCTGGGATTGATAAGTTGGCAAAGGCCAAGATTTAAAATTTGAAAAAATAAAATAAAAGTGGTAGGGGGAAGAAACACAGGGCAAAATTCTGCCCGAATGCAAGCAAATGTCCGATTGCTAAAAAGTCCGGTGTCGAAAAGTCCAACGGAGAAGATGAGATGTAGATAGGTAGGTCGTTAAAAGGCCCGAGAGGTTGTGAGAGAGGAATCAAAGTTAAATTCCGAGAAGCCACAACTTCAGGTGCGGCGGAAATAGAAAATCCAAAGGGTAAAATGTCGAATAAGTGCAGGCAGGCAGGCTCAGAAGAGAGTGAGGTGGAAAATATTCGCCATTAACAATACTTCCTGGGCAAAGATGTCAGAGAAAATGCTTTAAAATAGGAAAAAATGTAGCGAAAATGTTTTAAAGTTAGCCCGAAGCGAAAGCCGGCTTGAAAATGAGGAAAGGCATAAACTCCTGAACGACCAGCATACTCTTCACAATAGGTTTCACTTTTCCTAAAAGTTCGCTTTTAGTACACCACTGTATATATATATATATATATATATATATATATATATATATATATATATATATATATATATATATATATATAGGATCAAATATAAACCAAAGTAAAAACTTTTAGTAGATGGAACCTATTGTGAAGAGGATTAGCTCAATATACGAGATAGAGGAATTGTAGAGATAGAAGAAAAAGAGTGATAAATATGCGACGATTGTCCAAATTTATTTCTAATTTCAATTGTTCAATGGAAGCTGTATTCAGTAGTAAACTAGTGTTTATTATTTTTTCCTTAAGCCAAGGCTTTTCAAAGATCGAAATCGTATTATCAGAGGAGAAATACAGATGGATAAGTTGGCTTTCGAAAAAAACAAAGTTCAAATATTTGAAAAATATGAAAATTATTATTAAAGGAATTTTTGTTAGAAAAACGCAGTTAATTAAAAGAAAAATTCCGTAAAAAATATATGCAGATTGTCCGGGTGGTAAATTTCTGTTGAAAACAAGTCAAAGGAATTGTAGAATGTGAAGAAAACTCTTTGCGTTGGAGCAGTGTGGAGAAAGTGCTCAAAATATAGGTGAGTCCAGATGCACTTAAAGGGGATTGAAAAAGGGAGAAATTGGCCATTTTTGGTAGTATATAAAAATGGCCAATTTTACCCCTTTCAATCCCCTTTAAGTGCGTCTGGACTCACCTATATATTTTACTCTTGATTTTTTCTGATGAGTTTGTAGTGTTACAGAGAATATGCTGTTTGACAAATGAAATGAACCGTAAAAATATATATCTCACATAAATGTGATATCTTTTAAAAATGTGAAAAAATAAAAATAAAAATAATAAAATAAAAACATGGTTATTAGAATATAAAATGAACCTGACTTAGATATTTGCAAAATATGGTAATATTTGCAGTATAACGTTTAAATGAGGACCTATATTATTCTTGTGACTATCAGTACATGATTAGTGCACATACGAATTAACGACTCTAAGCAAATAGAATTGTGGTATTTTTATATATTTGGTATATAGTCATTTATATTTTATATCCTTTCAAAGTAAAACTAAACTTTCTATAGGGTCGCCAGTATTCATGCAAAAAGACTTGTGATTGATTTTAGTACATGTGAAGTAAACTCAGATTAAATGAGTTTTAACAAATATTTTAAATGTGCGTTCGGTCGCCTTATATATATATATATATATATATATATATATATATATATATATATATATATATATATATATATATATATATATATATATATATGGCGCGTTAGAGTGAAATAAATTCCAGAAAGAAAACCGAGTATGGTAGCTTAATATATATATATATATATATATATATATATATATATATATATATATATATATATATATATATATATATATATATATATATATATATATATACTGTTACGGTCGTGTCTCCCTGGGAAGAGTAAGACGGTAAGACGGTCACGCAACAGAAGAACAAAAAGAAGGAAAAGATGTGTCTGTCCTCACATTCAAATACCCGTGCACACAGAATGAGAGGGGAGTTAGTAATTCTTTCTTACGACACCTGTAAAGATGAAGTAACAGACGACAAACACATTGTGAAAAAACGAAAGACGAACACAAGTTAAGAGATTAACAGTTACAACATTTTTTTTTAAATATCTAAGTAAGGACACAATATAAAAACAAACCATGAATAGAATGGCATAGGGTTAATACAAATATATAACTAGACTGAGCGAAAATATACATTGCAAAAAAAACTCAACGGGGGAGAAAGAAGGAGACTGACTTATAAATTACCGATGCAGCTTCAAAGTTAATAAGAAAATGTTCGTATATAAATAGATGTGGTCGCGACAGAGGAGCCCAAGTAAGTCTTTTCTGTGTTGTGTATTGTTGCTGCTTCATCGAGTGGCTATTTTTTAAGATGCTTTTGGCCTTGAGTGGATTTGCCCAATGCGTTTTCTTTATGTTAGTGTCCGTAGCTTAAACTTAACAGTTTCCAATGTGCAGGAACTTTGCACAAATGCTTCTACAAAGTTGTATCATGTGTTGCGTGTTCCTGTCTTGGCCCGAAACGACGAATGTCGCTTCCCTCAAAACCCATAAGAATAACATGTTCGAATTGTCGACATATATAAACAGTTGTGGCCCAATTAATTCTTTTCTGTTTCATATATTGTTTCTGCTTCATTGAATGGATATATTTTAAGATAGCTATTTTTATTCATTTCCCAAACAGACGGACCCATCAAGTTTTTAATATAAAAAGAATATACCTTCGCTAAATACTACTTTTAATTGATTACTGCTATATATATATATATATATATATATATATATATATATATATATATATATATACATATATATATATATATATATATATATATATACATATATATATATATATATATATATATATATATATATATATATATATATATATATATATATATATATATATAAGCCAATCGTCAGTAATAGTTATTATTCGGTCGAGAAATCTAATCCGCTGTAAAATTCATGGTAAATATTCCAGCGCTCAATCTTATTCTTAATTTTCTTTCGTTTTTTCTCTCCGGTGAATCAACAGGAAAATGGACGTATATATCACTATCAAACAGTCACGGAAATCTGCGTCTAAAATGACGGGCGTTCATTCCATGCGAAATCGATGGATGCAAAATAATGGCCGCTGTATAATTCTCTTGTATATGAGAAATTGTTACGGCAGTTGCATTCGAAGTTATCGCCGTGTTTTTGCCATAAACTAGATCCAAATTCTATTCACCAATAGCTATAAAATGTGTGCTTATGGTTACTGAAAAACACCAGTTTGTGAAAGTGCTTGTCATGTAGATATTCCGACAATTTCACACGATAGAAACACAACACAATCGCACCGCTCTTTATTGTTATTCGATAGATTAAGGCATATTGTTGCCATGCAGTTCACATCTATTGATTTATGACGTAACGTTATATATATATACATACATATATATATATATATATATATATATATATATATTTATTTATTTAGTTATATGTAATCTTAATGTACAGCATCGGCCAACGAGAAATGGGAATCATTAAATACAGACACTTCAAGCTAGAAATAGGCATGAACGCAGGAGAGTTTACATCTGTTGCGTTCTTGAAGATCACAAATATATTTATATATAAAATATAAAATTAACAATATCTACAGAATTAGTTTCCAAAACCTTATCTCCCCCCCCCAAAAAAAAATAATTTTAGCAAATTGGTACAGATTTAATTACGTGGGAATACTTATTTTCTCTGTAACTTTCGATGTGTTGAATTACTGACGATTACGTTCAACACACACACCAGTAATTCACTGCCTTGCTATATAAATACAATTCCTCCAAGTGAAAAAACATGACATTAAAGTATACAGTGTGCACCTAAAGAGGAGAAATAATATTAACACGTAGAGTATATTTTGCATTTTCGATTAATGAATAACAGACTGATTTCAACTGTTCGTACACACTGAATCTTGTATGATTGTTATAACGCTATTAATGTTATATAGCGTATACATCTCGCTTTCTTGACTCTGTACAATTTCAGAATCATATCTGAATCACTGTAACGTTTAAACATATAGGCACATTGTGGCATTCCCGGGGCTTTATACAGGAACACGAATAAATACAAACACAACTAAGTAAGCACCACTTACGCACACGTATTTATTACACCTAATTTGTATTTCTCTACATAATCCCTACTTATGACTTGATGTGCATCCGATCTGCTATTTTATAATCCCATGTTTTAACCTCACTATCGTTATAAAAGCTCTACAAACAAATATTCAAAGTGGAAATAGTAGCGCCTAGAAAAAGAAACACAACAATAGGAACGCTATTACAAATTAAGGCATACTTGAACGCTAGAAACGCGATAACTACAAAGTGGGATGAGTTTATGTGAAACATACCTTAAATAAATGTCTCCCAAAATACAGCTTTTCTATATTCTTCTTAGCCTGACACTAAATATAGAAAATATAACCTTTAACGCTTGACAGAATGTCAGCTATGTCGCAAACGGACTCAAAGAATATCGTGACATAAACTTTTGGAAAACCTACTTTGTGTTTGTCGCAAGGAAATTGAACTCACAGAAAAAAGTGTTCCATCTATTGTATTTATACCCCACTTGAGGAAAATTCACAGAGCTCCAGTACAAAGAATAGACCGGCACTAAGAAGGTATTAATCTTCATAAGACCACAATTAAAAAAATTAAACTAACAACTATTAGATAAATTAAGTCACAAAATACTAGATGTGAACCTGAGATAACAAAAACGAGAGAAGCGACGCTAATAAAAGAAGACGAAAAAGTAAAAAAAGACTAGAGAGAAAGATTTAAGATAAAAATTAAGAAAAACAGAAATCAGAAATTTTTGTTTAAATGTGCAAAGAGATACGGAACTTAATACTTCTATTTTTGTATGCACATGTTAATATATATATATATATATATATATATATATATATATATATATATATATATATATATATATATATATATATATATATTTGTGTTATAGTGGAATAATTCCAGGAGGAAATCCGGGTATGAGAGCTCAATGTAGTAAACAGAGCAATAATAAAATATAATAACACGAAATCACATAATTGTCGATGCAATAATTTATTTCAACCGTTCGGTTTTTTCAAGCATCACTCAGACAATTACATTTTTGAGACTGATAGAAAATTGAATTTCCCTACCACAGTTCCAATACAATCATAGATGGTAGTAGTAGCAACCAATTTGATACATCTTTTATAGAGAGGGGGAAAATTTAAAACTTATATTTAACTATGGCGGGCGAAGGGGAGGGATCTTTAAGTTAATCAACTAAAAACTGCCATGTCAAAATTATGACACATACGACTTGGCGATATCAACCATATAGGCAATTTTACTCACGCGCATACACAAAACTAAATACGCACACATCATATGCGCACTCACATACATAATCTCACTCGCACATTATCATAACTAAGCATAATCACATACGCAACTTTTATTCATCTCCAGCCAGAATGCGTCCGGCGAAACTCGTGTTCTCAAATTCGGTTAGAGAAAAGAAAGAAAGAAACAATTAACAGGCACAGAGAATATATAGACAGACCGCGTGTCATAAATTCTCAGTCCGTCTGGGTTGAAATAAGATTACACGCACATACATATATGTATACATACAAATCCATACGCACATACACACACATATATACACATACACACCCACACATATACATATCTATACACATATACATATACACACATATATACATATATATATATATATATATATACATACATATACATACATGAATACACCCATATATATCTCTGAATCTATTTGAAATATTGACCAAATGCATACGCATGTAGTTGTTCACACATGTAAACATACATACACATACATACACACACACATATATACATATACGCACATATACACACATATACGTACGCACACATACATATATATCCACACACCTACACACAATATTTACATAACACTCTATATTCTTACTGATGTAATATGAGTTCTAAAAATTAGTCTTACCTTATTTATATTTTAGATTAATTTGATAATCTATTATTATAAATATCATGCGGGGGGGGGTTATCGTACCTAATGTTATTCAATTTGGTATCTTCACCGTTGTAATTCTAGAGGCCCATCGGATTACTAATTCAAGTCTAATAATGTCTATTGGTAATATTTGACATTTATACTTATATTAATTCAAAAACTAGTGTATTACCTGCAGAAAAAATTATCTTATTTTAAGTAAATAATAAATATCCGCGTATCCACAAATACTATATATCACCAAGTCAGTAAATCTGTGTCTATCACAGATATTATTATAAATATTATGGGGGGGGGTTTACCGTAAGTAATGTTATTCAATTTGGTATCTTCACCGTTATAAGTCTAGAGGTCCATCGGATTACCAATTCAAGTCTAATAATGTCTAGTGGTAATATTTGGCATTTATACCTATATTAATTCAATAACCGCAGAATTTTTTTAAAAACACTATCTTATTTTAAGTAAATAATCTGAATAAATAAATATTTCCAAATACCATTATATACGCATACACACAAATACTATATATCACCAAGTCGGCAATTCTGTGTCTATAGCAGATATTATTATAACTATTATGTTGGTGGTGGGGGGGGGTTACCTTAAATAATGTTATTTAATTTGGTATCTTCACCGTTATAAGTCTAGAGGTCCATCGGATTACTAGTCGTTGATTATTTTAAATTTATATTTATGTCTGCACTTAGCCATAAGTTCATCTCGTTTATTCAAGAGGTTATTTCGATCATATTTTAGAATCCTAAAATATGATCGAAATAACCTCTTGAATAAACGAGATGAACTTATGGCTAAGTGCAGACATAAATATAAATTTAAAATAATCAACGACTAGTAATCCGATGGACCTCTAGACTTATAACGGTGAAGATACCAAATTAAATAACATTATTTAAGGTAACCCCCCCCCCACCACCAACATAATAGTTATAATAATATCTGCTATAGACACAGAATTGCCGACTTGGTGATATATAGTATTTGTGTGTATGCGTATATAATGGTATTTGGAAATATTTATTTATTCAGATTATTTACTTAAAATAAGATAGTGTTTTTAAAAAAATTCTGCGGTTATTGAATTAATATAGGTATAAATGCCAAATATTACCACTAGACATTATTAGACTTGAATTGGTAATCCGATGGACCTCTAGACTTATAACGGTGAAGATACCAAATTGAATAACATTACTTACGGTAACCCCCCCCCCCATAATATTTATAATAATATCTGTGATAGACACAGATTTACTGACTTGGTGATATATAGTATTTGTGGATACGCGGATATTTATTATTTACTTAAAATAAGATAATTTTTTCTGCAGGTAATACACTAGTTTTTGAATTAATATAAGTATAAATGTCAAATATTACCAATAGACATTATTAGACTTGAATTAGTAATCCGATGGGCCTCTAGAATTACAACGGTGAAGATACCAAATTGAATAACATTAGGTACGATAACCCCCCCCCCCCGCATGATAGTTATAATAATAGATTATCAAATTAATCTAAAATATAAATAAGGTAAGACTAATTTTTAGAACTCATATTACATCAGTAAGAATATAGAGTGTTATGTAAATATTGTGTGTAGGTGTGTGGATATATATGTATGTGTGCGTACGTATATGTGTGTATATGTGCGTATATGTATATATGTGTGTGTGTATGTATGTGTATGTATGTTTACATGTGTGAACAACTACATGCGTATGCATTTGGTCAATATTTCAAATAGATTCAGAGATATATATGGGTGTATTCATGTATGTATATGTATGTATATATATATATATATATATATGTATATATGTGTGTATATGTATATGTGTATAGATATGTATATGTGTGGGTGTGTATGTGTATATATGTGTGTGTATGTGCGTATGGATTTGTATGTATACATATATGTATGTGCGTGTAATCTTATTTCAACCCAGACGGACTGAGAATTTATGACACGCGGTCTGTCTATATATTCTCTGTGCCTGTTAATTGTTTCTTTCTTTCTTTTCTCTAACCGAATTTGAGAACACGAGTTTCGCCGGACGCATTCTGGCTGGAGATGAATAAAAGTTGCGTATGTGATTATGCTTAGTTATGATAATGTGCGAGTGAGATTATGTATGTGAGTGCGCATATGATGTGTGCGTATTTAGTTTTGTGTATGCGCGTGAGTAAAATTGCCTATATGGTTGATATCGCCAAGTCGTATGTGTCATAATTTTGACATGGCAGTTTTTAGTTGATTAACTTAAAGATCCCTCCCCTTCGCCCGCCATAGTTAAATATAAGTTTTAAATTTTCCCCCTCTCTATAAAAGATGTATCAAATTGGTTGCTACTACTACCATCTATGATTGTATTGGAACTGTGGTAGGGAAATTCAATTTTCTATCAGTCTCAAAAATGTAATTGTCTGAGTGATGCTTGAAAAAACCGAACGGTTGAAATAAATTATTGCATCGACAATTATGTGATTTCGTGTTATTATATTTTATATATATATATATATATATATATATATGAGAGAGAGAAGAAGGGAGGGAGGGATACGTATGTATGTGTTCTACCTTAAAAAAGAAAGAGCATTCTCTCTCATTTTTAAAACATTGTGCGTGTCGTTTGTCACTATATTTTCTTTCCACATACGTAAATATTCAACATGACAAACGTAGTGGAGCTTTCTGTAACATGCAAACCGATCGATAACAACCGAAAGAATAGAAATATCGTTCATGTTATCAAAATATATGTGATTTTCTAATTTATAGATGAATCATATATTGTTCAGCATAGTTTTATTTGTAGTATTTTTTTGTTTTGATATCATTTACTTTGGCTACGTATGTGATGTTATATATACTTTTCATAACAATATGTTTAGAAACAACCTGTAAGTAATTATATATATATATATATATATATATATATATATATATATATATATATATATATGCTATAAGGGCTACCCGGTGATGTCCGCATGTAGAATCAAAATAAAATGTGTGTATACTCCATTGGTTGGCGGATTAAGTTATCACTTTGATCACTGTTCTCACATCACTTGCTTTGATATTCTAAACACTTTTATCACCTCATATTTGCAATAGTAAGGGTAGTGCGCACATGAAAAAGTAGATTATTATCTCATAGCTCTATAGTATGATTGGTACAGCTTGTTCTATGTACAAGTGAGTGTTTTCCACATGACAATATGTATATATATTTAGATGACAATGGCGGACAGTGGCGTGCAGTAGCAGGCAGGTGTTGCACTAGCGGGTAGTGCCTACTAAAATGTAAGATCTAAAAAATCCTGACTCATTTCCTCTCTTTAATACTGAGTTTGCGATTTCTTTACAGGGCTGCCAATGGCGGACACTTGCGGACAGTGTCCACTAAAATGTAAAATCTAAATAATGGTCACTCATTTTCTGTGTTGAAGTATGTGTTGGCGATTTCCGTATAAGGATGACAGTGGTGGACAGTTGCGGACACTGGCGGGCACTGGCGGAACTTGTCAACTAAAAGGTAAGTCTAAAAAAATGCTGACTCATTTTGTTTTGACTCATGAGTTAGCGATTTCTTTATAAGCTGTCAATGGCGGGCAGTGACGGACAGTGGCATACACTAACGGGCAGTGTCTACTAAATGTAAAACCTAAATAATCTGAAAAATGCTGACTCATTTCCTGTTTTGAAATATGAGTTGGCTATTTTTGTATACAAATGACAGTGGCGACAAGATATATATATATATATATGTATATATATATATATTAACATATATATATATATATATATTAATATATATATATATATATATATATATATATTAACATATATATATATATATATATATATATATATAAACATGTAACAATACAACCCATATATCTATATTATGTCTTTGTATAATGACATATGCATATATATATATTACGTATACTTATGTGAGACAAATGCAACATAATAGAGAAACATTACTGCTTACCGAATTACGTCTATAAACACATCCGAATCTTAAAATGAGAAAGAAAAAAGAAAAAGTCGTAAGTTTTTTATAAACATTCACTTGATGGTTGATATAAATATAAAGTATTACAGCACATTAAAATCATTTAACTGTTTGCGTCACTGTCTGCATGTAAGCCACAACAAGAATAAGACGTAGAAGACAAGGAATAGTAATAAAATCATTACGCAAAGAAGAATTAGAATTAAAAAAACAAGAACAATTATAACAAAAAGGAAAATGAAGATGAAAAACAGCAACAACAACAATAAAACTACTGTTACTGCTACTACTACTGCTACTACTACTAATAATAATAATTATCTGAGATACTTGCTATTACGGGGCTGACATGGATCCCCAACTGTTGTTGGCAGTGAACGATATGTTATATTGACTGGAGTGCGACTCATATAGAGTTACATATAACATACACAAGATCAATTATATAAATGCTGTTACTATGACGAGAAATGATGATATTAATAAAAAGCAGAAGTAGAAGAAGATGAATTGAACGATATCAACAAAGGCAATAATTAAACTGTGATATATTATGAAGCAGGAGAATAATAACCTGACCTTAATTAAGATAGCAGAAACCTTGTCATAAAATGAATACATACATGGGCACTATACCGTGTAAAATAAACTGGTAACACGAAAATCTGAAATACCTAATTCGAAGACACTGACAACAAATGGTCATGGAAAACGCAATGAACGCGAAGTATAACAGTGTTCAACTATTCCTTGAGGGGCATGGTTGATAGTGTGAAGCATCAGAGAGACACATGATTGCAATACCCTGACCAAAATTATTCACAGAATGGAAAACAGCTGAATTAACAAGAACACCATGGCATACATTGACTATACGAACCCGTACGACACATTCCTTTAAACATAGGCAATTGTATGGTTAAGGATGAGCAAAATATTTCACACACTCATAAACTCTATCAATGATGCGATGGAGACTTAAACTGGCAACTGGAGGACAGCACCTGATAGAGATAATAATAACGAGCTGCATCATCTCTTTATCTCCATTACGTTTTATTATTTCCACGATGCAACTCAACATCATAACAAGATGATACCATTAACACACACACATAGAAAAGTAAATACTCCACATACATGGACGATTTTAAACTACTTGTGAAAACACGCAAAGGAACCAGGAAATCTAATAAATGCTACCCGAATTCTCATTCGCAATATTAAAAATGAATTCGAAATTGAAAGGTATGCACTACTCTAGATGAAAAGAGAACTCAAAACGAGGGAAAGCATAGAACTGCACGCCCGAACGCCGATAAATGCGCTTGATAAACGCGATACTTATAAATATAAATGGGTTTTGGAATCGGACAACCGGAATGAAAAATAAAGATTTAAAATAAATGCACGAGAACGAGAATACTACTTGAACCCCAACTAGATATATATATATATATATATATATATATATATATATATATATATATATATATATATATTACTATGGATACTGTTCAACTATGCAATCATTTTATGAGGTGTAAACACCTCATTAAGTAAATGCATAGTTGAGCAGTATCCATAGTAATATATTTATAGGCTGTATAAAAAGGACAAAGAAAATACTAGTAATGCTCAATGCTCTAGTAAAACAACGAGAGAAACGAAAAGAAGAAAATGACTGGTTAGCATAGAAGACATCATGGATGATTCGATAAAGAATAGAAACATACATATACTGAAGTAAAGCAACGTTTTTTATGGCTACTGAAAACAACTGGTTCAGAATGAATTATATACAATCCAAGAAAGATAACACTTAGGAGAATAGTAAATGTAGATTATGTGGCCCAGGAAATAAAACAGTAACACACAATAATTGAATGAAGCCAACTATCAGAAAACGAATACAAATATAGTCGCGACGTTTGCAGAAAATAGTTAATTGTAAATGTCTGCAATTTAAACATACAGTTTGAAGACCAGCATAAAGTTTAGTGTCATATTGAAGTACACAGAAAAAACTTATCAAAGTATTGAGACGTATGTGATAATAATAATCTGAAAGATAAAACACCTGCTGACTCGTAGATTTCCCCGTCCTACTAGACCACAAGGTGAAGATCAAGGGGTAGAAAAACAAAGTAAATACATGTAACTTGACAGCGATTTGAATGGAATAGGAGCAATAGGAACAGTTCTGAAAAACGTGGAAATGTAATTCTAGAAAATCGAAATAAAAGATACAATTTAAGCAATAAAAACAATTGAAATACGTAGAACATTCGGGAGTGCCAGACCACCCAATGCAATCGCTTAATGGCGACAAACTACAGTTGAGTTAAAATAGAATTAGGACAAAAATAAGAAAGAACATTTCACGAATCAAAGAGAATAGACACTGACAGAACATTACAAAGTCTGGCCATCAACAATAAAATGAGGCAGCAACAGAAAATGACAGTGCAGTGTTAAGGAGGATTGAATGAGCAAGAATGCAGAACCTAATTCAGACGTTCCCCGGAATAGATGAAAGCGTACTGAACTCTTTAATAAGCTTATGCTTACTCAAATTCCAGAGAACCCCAACGGTCATTATGAGTAAGAAATCAATGCCAAATTGATGCCTTGTTAACGTAAAGTAATTTTCAATTGTAATTGAAAGAGGCAGATAAGGCTGGAGAAATGAGGAGACTTTAGGTAACACTACATTTTATCCACAGTGAGCAATCATTAATAATGTATCGTGTCACATCGTGAGTGAATACTACAACTGCTACTGATACTACTACTATTACTACTACTACTACTACTACTACTACTACTACTAATAATAATACTTATAATAATAATGCATTTTCATTCTTTAAAAGGTATAGTTCGTCATTTTAACTGCATATAAGTTTAAATGAAAGCTATACTTTTTTTTTCAAATATACATTTATTGGGAGAAGAGACAAGATAGAAGTCTAGAGAAAGAAGTGTTATTATTTTCTAGCTCTCTAAGCATACTTTAATTGGGACGTATTATATCATGTCTTACTGATGTTAAAAGTAAATCTTTGTTCATCAACTGGTAAATTATTGATTTACATAAAACGTCTGACATTCTTACAAATATAGCAAAAGGCTAATCAATATCCTGCCAAGGAAACATAAAGAAACGCTGACACATCAACAGTTTTAAGTTGTTTGTGAATTCTACGCATATCAGTGCTTTTAATGTCATCAAATGATGATAGCGATCAATTTTAAATAATTAATTAAGTTTTTATGTTCCTACAGGTCTGATATGACTTGCAATATTTTGTAATTCCCGAATCTATTTGGACCCAATTCTATCTAATAACTTTTAAAGGCCGCATAATTCATTCAATAGTACTTGAGGGTTTTTGTTAACCAATACTGTAAGACGGCATAGAAACATCATTTTCGTAAGTAGATAGGTTTGTTTTGTATGCTTTATTTCAGATGAAGATTTTGTGGGTGGTATTAAATGCCGAGGACCAATATCTATTGAACAGGAAATGATGTCTAACTTATTTCTGTGAACAGAATTAGGGGTTTGTATATTTCACAACGTTATTATAGCGTGAATGATCTCAGCCGATCCGATGGAATTTGAACTCGCTTAATCGTCTGCCATTGGCTGCACCACTTTATTTTTATTATTTAATTTGAAAAAAAATAACGTAGTGAACCAAAATCAAACATGTTTCGCCATGTAAAGTAACTGAAACAATAAAATAGTCTATGAGTTCTAAGTCAGAAAACTGATTTAATTAGATAGTATAATACCGACATTTAGGTTAATATAACAGTTTAAGAGTGAAAGAAGGTATGAATATTTCAGCAGTAAACTAATTAACAGAACAGAATTTTACACACCAAAAATACTTGACAGTAAACATCTAAAATTGCCTAGAGTAAAACACTACATGTGTCATGCATTTTATATTACTTAAATAATGCAAAGTAGAATAAGTAATCAATGTTTCTTTTATGAAGCAATACAATTGTGAAAAAGTCACGAATTTTAATATCTGTAAACTAAAAACATATTTAAACAAAGTCCTGAATGTTACAGCAAGCACGATATTTGAAAGAAGAAAATCACCAATGTGACGATCAAATGATGCGGATAGTGATAAACAGTCAGAGACGGTCGACAGAGAGTAATTAAACTAGTATAACACTTCGCTAGTGTTGCGTTATGGAAATACATCCATGAATGTTCGACAATAAAATAACGAATGGAACAAAACAATGTTATGATTTTTTTTGTTAGAAACATTTTTAAAGCTATAAAATAATTTATGAATATTATGTGAGTAAATTTATTAAGGTAGAGCAATCTTATCACGAAGATGACCTTAACAATCTAACAGAAATCGAAATATTACATTAATCAAACTATAAAACTAAGCACATCTACGTTAGGTTTCCGTCTAGTTTTTCTATCAACTTACAATTCCACAAAAAGTGAGATCAAACAGAATATGATTTTTCTCTGAGTTGTTCTAATATGATTTATTGTGTAATAGTGTCACTACTTTTGTGTGGTCTTTCATTGCACTTTCTTCTCAATAACACAAGTACACTTAAATACTTGTATCGACTTCAACCCAATCCAATGATTGCTATTAAATGGCCGGACACGAATAAAAAAAGTAAGAGAGAGAGAGAGAGATAGAGAAAGATAGATAGTAAGAGAAAGAGATATATATAAGTAAGAGAGAGAGAGAACGTAGAAAAAGTTGTCTCTGATAAATAAGAATATAGAGACTTGAACGTCTGTTTCATCCACTCAGGAATATCGATTAGTCTTTCGAATGATTGTTGTTTTGTTCATAGTGTTTCTATGGTAAAAGAGACTGAATCAATAATTTGAATTTAATTCGAAATCAATGAAATAAAATAAAAACAAAACGAATGAATAAGCGTGTAAATAAAAGGTATTCCCAAAAGAGAAGGAATGCGAATGGTCAAATTCCTGGTTAAAAATAGCAAAAGGAAATCATCGTTTAAAGACAAAACGAACTTTTCCAGTGACGTCATGAAGGAAACAAAAAAGAATGGTCTAGTCATGAAGAAGACGTTATATCGTGGAAACAAAGTGTACAACTGCGTTGTATTGGCTGCTAAAACTTACTAATTATAATAATGATGATCATAATCAGCAGAACAGATGAACGAAGAGAAAAAAGTATCGCAATAGATGAAGATACGGCATGGTATTAATATGGTAACGCTACCTAAATACATTGATGAAGAGATGATGTGGAGACGCTTGTTATGTGTACACAACAAAAGAAGAAAACATTTATTAAAAAGGCTGACTAAACCTAAAGCAAACAAAATTGTTTTTACATGTAATGACTGATCATACATGTTTAATGAGAGCTAATTATTGCGATGAAGAACAGCAAAAATAAAAAAATAGCAATGTCGGCGTAAATATATATATAATAAATCGAAAATAAGAAAATCTGAGTAAAAAAAATATAACAAACGAAACTGTGTTATAGTGAATTCTAATTAAAAATGACGCAACCATCTTTAATTTTAAGATAACGAAATAAGATGACGTGTTAATGGACAAGTCCAAGAATATAAATTCTGAATGTTAAACATCTAAAATGAAAGTTGAAAGATGGAAAAGCATACTTGATGGCTGAAATAGTTAATTTAAATGGATATAACTTCATTAATATTTAACTTCACTGATACTGTAACAATGGCCTCGAATTGATAGCATTATTTCTTGACAATTTGAGGATAGTGACGTTTTCATTATACGTTTACCTGCCACGAAGATTCGAAAAAGAGAACAGGAAGGAACATAGCACGTATATGAAAATCGTATTTGAAAACTTGAACAAATTGTATGAGTAATAAATTGCGTCATGAATTGAAATAAATAAAAGCAACTAAGAAGAGATATTCTTAGTTGTTTTTATTTATTTTAATTTATGACTCAATGTATTACTCATACATTTTGTTCAATCATTACGATACATTCTGAAAGCTAAACAAAACTTTATCTGTGTTGATGTCGGTAATTATTTTATATGTTCTTTAATGGTGACATATCCCATCGATCTTTGTTTTGATTGGTTTATATGAATTTGTATATGTTTATTATTCTATCAGTATATGTATTTTACTCTGAATGCAAAGGTTTATGAAACATTTTTCTTTTTTAATTCCCTCAAATTATTATTATTATTATTATTATTATTATTATTATTATTATTATTATTATTATTATTATTATTATTATTATTATTATTATTATTATTATCTGTATTCAATAAGTGTTCTCACACATGACATCGTCAGGGATTGCTCACCGACAACAACCAGTCGTACTTCCTGGAGTCTGAGTGACAACAAGCCTCTTTAGAGTTCCAGGTCTTGTTTGTGCTACCCTCTTCAGTCTTCTTATCCTCGTCGACCCTCTACACACATGTTGTCTGGTGTCAGCCTAGGGTGGCACCATATTTTTATTTTTTATTTTTTAATTTATATTTTTAATATATTTTTTAATTCATTTTCTGTTTATTTATTATTTTTCTATTCATGTATTTATTTATTTATTTATTCATTTATTTATTTTGTTTAATTTTAATTTTTCATTTTGTGGGTTGGGTGGTGAGAGAAGGGTGAGAGCTTATGGTGTTTCTTGTAATTTCTGTTCTTTGGTTCATTTTTGTGTGGTGATAGCTCGGGCCGGTGTAATGATGTAGTGATGCTTCTTGCAGTTTGTGTTCCATGGTTCGTGTTGTGGTGTTCTTCGTGTGCTTATGTTTTCTCCATGTTGTAAATTCCCTATGTCTGGTTACGCTTTGTAGCTCATGCTGGTTGGTTTCCGCATTCGAGTGTGTTCCTTAAGATTGCATCTGTGTTGATCATTGCCGTTTTTTATGGTGTTTATGGTCCGTTTGATTCCAATTCCTCCCAGTCTTTTCTCCAGGCTTTTTGGGGATTTTTCCTAGTGCTCCAACGATTATTGGTTTTATACTGACTTTCTTCATGCTCCATATTATTTTCACTTCTCTGGCTAGTTCTGTGTATTTCCTTCGTTCTTCCGTGTCTGTGATTATCACCCTGTGGTCTGCTGGAACGGCGAAGTTTACGATTTTACAAGATGTTTTACTTCTTTGCGAATATTATTATATGTTCCCTCCTTGATTATAACATCACATCTCTTTGCTTGTGTGAGTTTATCTGTTTGTATATAAATATCTCAGAGGATTTTGTGTTTTTCGTTTTCCAGTACCGTTTTTTATTTATGTTTGTACCATTTGTCTGCGTATTTGAAATTCAATTACTTGCACAGTTCCCAGTGTATCACTTTCCCTACATAGTTGTGTCTGCTCCTGTTCTCTTTTTGGGCACTTTGCTACATTCACTTATATGATTTACTGTCTCTTTACGTCTCTTTGTCCACACAGTGTGCATTCACTATTATCCTGAGTTTTATCTATTTTAGCTTTAATGCAGTTTGTCCTAATTGCATTGTTCTGTTCCGCCATTAGTAAACATTCCGTATCTCTGTTCAAGTTTCCTTTCCTTAGCCATGTTCAGCTATTTTCGTTGGTTTCTGTTCCTGTGAGTCTCATGAAGCGTCGATGTAGTATTTTTTTCTTTACCAGTTATCTTTTCTTGTCTGCGTGTGTCTAGTTTCAATTCTTCCTGCGTTGTTAGTTGAACGGTGTCTCTTTCTGCGCTGATCAGGCTTTTTGTGTTCTGGTTCATGTCTTTCTTTAGCTCTTTCTTAGTGTCGTCCACACACTCTTTTAATCGTTACCAGTACTCTTTCGTCCTTCGTTTCTCTTCACGTAAAGTCTGTCTGTATCGTCTTTTGGATGCAGTGCGTTGTGCATGCTCATTAATGTTCTAGTCTTCTGGTTAAGGTGCCTGAGTTCTTCTCTAGTCCAGCATGTGAATGGTCCAGCATATCTTATTAGCGACACTGCCCAGACATTTATTCCTTTGATTAGGTTTCTGCTATATAATTTTTTTTCTAAGAGCTTTCCTGTTCTTCTCAGTTATTATTTTCCAATCTTCACTTTCATTTCTGTTGATTTGATCGTGTCTGCTTCCAAAGCTCCCAAATATGTATAGCTGTCTTGGTTACCTAACTCCCTTCTCTACTCTTGGTTGGGTAGTTCCATGCCCTCAGTCGTCTTACACTTTCCTTTTTTAATATCTAGCAATGCACACTTTTACTTTCCGAATTTCATTTGAGTGGTCTGAATGAAAATTCTGGTCGTATTTATCAGCTTTTCCAGTTAAGTTGTTCTTTTTGCAAATACCTTCAGGTTGTTCATTTACATGATATGGTGTATTCCTTGTTCTCTGCCTGTGAAATTGTATCCGACATCGCATTTCCTGAGTATGTAGTTGAGTGACATCATGGCTATGATAAATAGTAGTAGTGATAAGGGGTCTCCTTGGAAAATACCTGTCTGTATTTTTATCTCTATCAAGTGGTGTCCTCCAGCTGCCGTTTTAATATTCATGTTTCCATTGCTTTCTTGATGAGATTAATACTCCTATCGTGTATCTTGTACATTTATACAAATTCAATTATCCATGCTTGAGGGATTATGTCGTACGCTTTCTCGTAGTGAATCCATGCCATAGATAAGTTCTTTTTCTTGCTTTTAACTTCTTTCAGGGTATTTTGCTTCATGTATAACCGACTATGCGTCCCTCTTTACTGGTATCCTTTTTGTTCCTCGGGAAATAGCCCACAACTGTTGAATAAATGGTAAATTTGCTCTCTCAAGGCTTATAGTCACCCAAATCCGATAGAAGACTAATTGTCATTACAAGCGATAAATTAATGGTAAGTGGATGCTGCGATACCACGCAATTATTTGCGGTTGTAATCAAAAAGAGGTCAAGAATACTGGAAATCTGGGGAGGCTTGTTATCACTCAGACTCCAGAAAATACCACTGGTTGTTATGGGTTAGCAATCACTTACGATGACCTGTGTGAAAACTCCTACTGAGTATGAATAATAATAATAACAATAATAATAATTATAACAATAATAATAATGATAATAATGATAACAATAATAATAATAATAACAATAATAGTGATAACAATTATAATAATAACAACAATACCAATAATAATAATAATGGTAATAATTTATATATATATATATATATATATATATATATGTAATATATATATATATATTTACATATTTTTACATATATATATATATGTATATATATATATATATATATATATATATATATATATTTACAAGAAGTTCTTGTAAAAATATATATATATATATATATTAAAATAATATACATCCCTAAATAGATACCTCCCCTTATAAAATAATTTAACCATAGTTAAGTACCCATAACCATGCGGTTTTTTTAAAAACTTTTTTCTTAAACTTTTTTCTTAAACTATATTTTCCTTTCATAATTTATTTCTTCTTTTTATTTTTATTCTTTTTCTTTTTCTTTTTATTCTTTTTCTTTTTCTTTTTTCTTTTTCTTTTCTTTTTCTATTTCTTTTTCTCTTTACTTCTTTCTAAATATACAAACACCATTCATAATGACTTTTTCTTCAATATTTCTCCCGATTAAGCGTCTTCCTGCTATTTCATTTAAAACATTCTGCACATAGCGTTTCATAACGGTTAAAACTGAACACATATGTGTTTATTCTTTGAAGAAATTTTATAATTTACCATTTCGGGCAGTGCTGACGACGACGGGGTTTGGGGATCCAATTTTTTTTTCTATCAGAGACCGCCGGTCTATATGTCTGATTAAAATCTGCATTTATAAATTTAATATATATATATATATATATATATATATATATATATATGTATATGCATATGCATATATATATAAAGAGAAATACATAAAGAGAGACGGATAGATGTTATATGTAAGTGTACATGAATGAACGGGGTACGCTTTGTGTTGGCTGAAAGAGTAAAAGCGTCAATTAATACGTTCGATTTTTATGATTGGCTGATTCGACAATGAAAACAATTTGATTATGTCTGAATACACTTTGTTTTCATTTAGTTTTTACACTTTTCCTCTTTCTTTGGCAAACATGTTTCACTATAGAGATCTTAAATATACTTTCCACAACTTAGCTTAATAAGTATATGTGTTTAAATCCTACCTGGTGCGATTATCGTTGCTAATAAGGAACGAAAAGCAACTTCTTAAAGTACTCTTTAGTTATAAGTGAATGTTAAATGTACAGTCAATAAACGTGTACACAGATAATTCCGTATGCCTAATTGTAGTTGTATGCCACTATTTTATAGATAGTTATGCGTTGCCCATTCATTATAGCGTGTTCAATTATATTCCGAATTCATTTTAAACGGCAGAAGTTATTTGAAGTTATTTTCTAACTTGCTATTTGCTTTCACGCTCTGCCTCACCATTTGAACTAGTTGCGACCGTGGGTTGAAACAGTGAACGTGCTTTATCCGCTAGCATACCGTGTAAGGTTTGACGTACACATATTCATTTACACACGCCTATATATCAGCATAAGTCTATTTATCTATTTTGTCTCCAAATTTGTACATATCAAAGTGTTACTCTCTGGCTTTCTCTAAATCTATATATATATGTAATATATCTAACGCTCCATAATGAACACCACTGTGCATTTTTTGTATATACATATGTCTGTATTTCTATCCATACGCGCAAAAGTTACCGAGTGAGACGTGTCTTTTTCTAGCCTATATTACAAGGGGTGAGGGAAAGCGAACTAACAAATAGCCAATCAGACAAAAATCCCATGCTTACTGAACAGCCGGAAATATTTTCGGTAAGAAATACATAAATTTAGGATAAAAAAGTCAATAATAGGTGCTTTTTCTTTTAGTTAATGAGAAATTATATATATATATATATATATATATATATATATATATAAAGATAGAAGAAAAAAGAGTGATAAACATGTACTTTGATTGTTCAATGCAAGGTATAGTGTGTAATAAAATTATGTTTATTATTGTTTCCTTAAGCCAAGGCTTTTCAAACGTCTAAATCTTATCATCAGAGGAATTATACAGACAGATAAGTTGGCAGTGGAAAAGCCAAAATTCAAAAATTTGAAAAAATACTATTAAGAAATGGAGAGTGAAAACAGTTCGTGTAAAAAAGATATGGGGTTTGTCCAGATGGCAATTATCCGTTGATAAGGTGCCCAATGGAAGGAGATTTAGATGGAGAACAAGTTTTTCGTAGAAGCAGCATTGAAAAAAGCGTTCAAAAATGAAGTAACTCCAATAGTGAGATGTAGTGTTCAAATCGTAGATGGAGCGCACTAAAACGGAATTAATATGAGAAATCGGGTCATTTTAAAAATACTTCCTGGGCCGAAGCTGAATCGTATATATATATATATATATATATATATATATATATATATATATATATATATATATATATATATATATATATATATATATATATATATGTGTGTGCCGCACCTAGATTTCGAAAAACATTCAACTTGCCTAATTTTCACAACATTTTCAAGTGTTTCCATTTGGCGCAACGGTTAGCGACGTAGTATTTTTGACTGGTTTATAGTTCGATCCCAACTAATCCTCTAAGATTTTTCTACATTTCGAGGGGAAGAGGAAAAAAATAATACATTTTTTATCACCTGGTTAAAAAGTACTTTTTGTGTTTTTTAAAACTTAAAACTATTTTCTGTTTTTTTTTATTTTGGCGTTTTTAACGGCATCGTCTATTTAATTACGTAAACTGCTTAAAAAGTAGGCTATCATTGGTATTTCTTTAAACGTGAAAACCATTTATTTTCATATCTTTTTGTTGTAGAGAGGGCCAGTATTATGTGTTTGTTGTTTTTTTTTAAAAACATTTTTTGTGCAGTGTCCATCTTACACGAGTTACTATTTTTTTAAATTATTTCATTTTATCCAGAAGGGAGGGGATTATAATAAAGCAAGCGTAACTTACTAACCAATAGAGGGGGATTTGTTACATTAGGACCCACGCTAACTTTGAGCCCGTCGTTACAGTTAGGGTCAGTGGGTTACGGTTAGGGTTAGCTATACAGTTTAGGGTCATTGGGGTTAGGGTTAAAGTTATCCCGGTCCCAATGTAACAAAGTACCAAATAGATACGTAAACATAAGGCAAGGTCAATGATATTATATAGTTAACATCTGATAATTTGTTTTTATTATTTAAAAGATTTATTTAGTTATGTTGTCAAATTCGTCAATCATGAATGGCGTTCGCTTATTTTAGATGAGGTGATCGCTAATTTCAGACTATAAAAGGCTTAAGTATCCGAGTATAGTAGAGGACGACCCGAAGGATCTATTAACATTAGCAACTAACCCTAGATGTAGGGGAGGACATCCCTCTTTTCCCAGGATTCCTGACATTATAATACTGAAAGTTTTAGCAAAGGTGTTTAAAGTATTTGCTATGACTCAACAGAAAATAGAAGCTTGCATTAAATTGAGGCTTCTGAATAGTGACAATGACCTCCAAGAAACTCTTTCAGAAGCAGCTACATATCAAATACCACGAAAACTGCTAAATATGTTTGACATGGTGTGTCTCTTCAATCAACCACTTAATGCATTGCAGTTATGGGATGACAATACGCATTTCATTTCGTGTAATTTACACGGGTTTCGCTAGTATTTTAGTAATATGTCTAGATGCATAGAGAGTGCGTACACTGGCAAAGCGTACCTTTTGTGTTCACTAGTATATTTATATACACATATATGTATATTAAGGTAGGTAAATGTTTTAAATTGTAGCAATACGTGGGTTGTGAAAGTATCAACTTACAATAAAGGATAACCACACAAAATAGGTTTCTTCAGAATTGTATCGTTATTTGAGAAAATGAATTTAAAGACGTTAATAATCGGAAGTCCTGTTAAATAATCGGAGTTACATGCATTTATAAACTAGTAAAATAAAAACTGACCGTTTAAAAAAATAAATGTAGTAAATACATTCATATGTGCAACATCCATAGTGGTCTTAATAAATCGAATAAAAGATAATAAAAAAAATGAAATACTGTGAATATTAAATCTAAAAAGCGTCGATGATACAATTTAATGAGAATGAAAACGTTTAGATTATTTGATCATATTGTTCCAATTTTCTTTTCAATTTAAATTTTTTTTAAATCATTGAAATTGTACAACTTCTGATAATACTATGCACTAAAATTTATTTCAAGATATTTAGATAAACCTGTTGCAACACTATGAACTGCAGGTGCATAGAAATATATTGTTTTTTTAATACTCACATTCATTTTCTGATAGTGATGAAACAGAAGATGCGTATCCTGGGCATACAAAACTTCTCCGTAGATCTCACAGCCTTATTAACATATTTTAATAATTTTCTTAAGTTGATTAGAGGTGATGTTCTTCCCACTTCGGAGCCAGGCTTGCTAACGGATTGTTCATAAACTTAGATGACATGGCTTTTTTAAAATACTAACCTAGATATTAACAAATATAATAACTGAAAAATATACACAAGAATTAAAGCGACTGCAAACACATAATGAAACATTGGAGAACTTATTTGGTGCATAGGTTTATTGAAGAAATGAAAAATACACTCTGTTGTAAAAAGAAAGTTTGGACTAAAATGGAGGCACATCTTTTTTAATAAACATATATATATATATATATATATATATATATATATATATATATATAGCATTAGATAAAGTGAAAGAATAAAATAAGGTACGACTCAAATTTTATTTGCATTCAATGTTCAAGCAAAGTCCTTTAAAGTTACGGCATGTAATAAAAGTAAATTTCGAAAATATATTAAAAAAATTACACAACTATACATAAAATATATAAAACATCAAATATATAGGGGCAAAACATACTTTTTTGCTAAACTTATACAGTTCATTCAGGTCATACAGTTTAAAACAGATTCAAGAAGTTATGGTTTGCAAAGCTCCTATCAACTCATAAGGACCCCTAATTTTGACAGTATAACATTCAATACCAAGTAAGTTTTTGTTTTCTGAACTTATTATATGATTTGGTTTTTTCTATCGTTTTACTAATTCAAATACACCTGTGATAAACTTTTCACTGTCATATATTGCATCGATGGCAAACAAATTTACCGCATGGATAACTTTTTCGTTTTTGGAATACCATTCACCACCTGAATTGTTTTTAATCAACCTCTTTGGTATCTATCTTGAAGCTGTTTTAAACTGTATGACTTGAAGGATGAAGGAACAACCATCTAAAATACAACGCATTACAATAAACATATACTGGCTGAAAATGTATTGTTCTCAATAAACATCAATAACAATTTATTAAGTAAATAGTTATATAAATGAAATCGATTAATTATTCATGTCGATTAATCGAATCATTTTACATGTATGTTCTTATTTTATTATACAAATATAAACTAATATGATTTCTATTTTTCAATTAACTAAATATATAAAATGTCATGTTCTTTCAGGTAGCCAATCACAGATTAAAGAAAATAATTAATTTACAAGCCAAGTATCTAATAAACTATTCACACACGAAGCTACATTTGCAGAATACTTTTTTGAAAATGAACTTGTGAATAACACGAAGCTGGGATTACAAGATTTGCACTTACATCCTTAACGTTTTCACTGAGCAATACAAGTTAACAACACAAGCTTACTTACCAGCTTATTTAGTATTACAAGATGAGGTATGCTTTTTCCTCATAATTGATTTCACATTGAGACATTAAGCATATAATTTTAATTACTGCGCACAGTTACTTATTTCGTTGTAGAACAACTTTGTCATGCGAGACTGTCTTATAGTGTTTTTCTTCTTTTTTCCTCCTCATTTTGATGGTATTAGCCGCGAGGAATAGAATCACGATATAAGCAGAAAGATATGTCAAGATCTGAAGACGTTAGGATGAGTGTAGTCCTGGCGATTTCATGCACACATTGGCGCTATTTTAAGTAAAGAAAATTGACAACATCTTTGAACCACGGATTAGAATGTATTAAAGTGAAATATTTTGAAAATCAACAATCATACAATTTACATGAACAATTAATTTATTTATTTTTTTTTGCAAATTTTCGTTGTAGAACAACTTTGTCATTTAAAATGCACGGTTGTTGATTTTCAAAATATTTCACTTTAATATATATATATATATATATATATATATATATAATAATTATAAATGAGGTCAAAAGCCTCTAAAATCTTGTTTAGAGGGGATATTTATAAATTAAATAACGTCAGAACATATTTATTTTATTAGAAAATATCGCATCTAAACATGTTTTAAAGGCGTGTAGCCTCATTTTTTATTACATTCTTAAAAATATGTTTAAAAAGAAAAATATAAACTCTCTTATTGGTATATATATATATATATATATATATATATATTTCATGAGCACGAAGATTAAATCATGTACGTGTGACGAAGTAATTTAACAAAATAATAAAGTCCTAAGCAAATCTAGGTTCAATAGTTGACTAAAATAATATAATACTCAGTTAATCAAGTGGTCTAGCTTTTACGAAGCTCATAGTAAACCTGATTAAAGTTCACACTGTATGTTTTTGTCTCCTTGCACTCATTTATTACTCTATCTATTATCTATGAAACTGTAATACAGTATAATGATGAGCCACACTAATTATTTACTTATATTTATTTGTCAAACGATTAAAAAAAATCAAATTCAACATATATTATTAACGGTAACATATATGCATATTGAAACAGTAACACCTTATTATGGTTACTGTTTTTATATTTTTATGAAGCGTCAAGGCAATTATTTTAACAATATATATTTCAACACGAGCCATAACAAAAATGACTGTGTTTTCTGTGTTTTCATGAATGTCTACTCTTTATAATACATTCGTGGTTGAGGCAAAATCATTCCATGTATATAAAGTTGTGGGTGTGCATCTCCGTAGGCGAGCGAGTGTATGTATCCTCATATGTCTTTGTATTTATTATGATGTGCGTTGTGAGAAAAGCTCTAATTTGTCGTTAAGCACCCGCCAGTAATTGTGCCCTACTGCTGGAAGAAAAGTCAAGCCTTTCTACTGTCGCAAGGACGTTCGAATGTTCGCCGAAGAGGTGATGGTGTTGCCTGCAACTGGTTGGCATCTAAATAAAATAGTTGAACAACTAGGAATGTGACGGTTGTTGGAGGGTCGGGAATCGGCGTGGGAGGGAGGCATTCGTCGAGACGAACAATACTTGCCAAATGGTGCTTACTCGATGTGAAGTCGGTTGTTTCGAAATACATTATCCGGCCAACCGGAACGCTTCCTCGACAGCAACAGGTCCCCCTTGTACCGCAATATTTTCGTTCAAGCACACACACCCACGCACACACACACACACCCACACACAGGAGGGGCACCTTTTCTTTATAAACGTGTTTCTCTCATATATGAAGCCTGAATAACGTCAGCATTGATTTTTTGTGTAACTAACTTTTATATCTCAATTTATAAAAGTTAGCGTTGTGCTTATATATTTCCATCTATAGGATAAGCTCACAAACTAATCAACCGATCATTGTGAATATTCTAAAACAGCTGCAAGGAGTGTGTGTTTTTAATGCTGCTATATTTAATTTGACATCATGTAAAGGCAGAACATGTCTTCTTAAAATTAAATGTTTCAGATTAATATTAAATTTGATCTATAGTTATTAGACATTAATTTAAACAAGATTCCTTAAATCTCAACTTCTTCATATCGTAATTAAGACTCCTTAAGTTGAACCATTAAATCATAAACATTTTCCAGGATTAAAATCATGTAATTAATTTTGATCAAAATAGGATTAAATATTTTAACAAAAGCGTTAATAACATTATATCTTGATTTTAATCTTGAAGGAAATAGAAAATAATAATAGTGCAAAACTGTTCTGTTCGTGGAATCAATTGTACATGTCTTTGGACGGGTGTCGTCTAGTATTTATTTTATTTTTATTTTGTATTTTTATGTTATGTTTAAGTCGTAGTGAAGGTGTTTGAACACATTTAATGAATTTAAATAAGAGAACATGGACGTATAAATGCGTATACTTATATTGCGACTTTTAAAAACATGAACACATATGTATGTTTAGAAAATCATTGATGAAAAATAATTATTGCATTGGTTACATATATTATTCATGTCAGTATGTTATACTATGCATAATTCCAAGCGGTGTACCTCCACGTATTCGTAAAGCGTGAATATTTAATAAGCATAAACGTATCCCACTGTAAATATTTAACTTGAAATTATTAAAATATACAACATTACACTGCTCGCCGACATTTGAGTATATTTTGATCATTTTACGACTTATTAGTTTTAACTAATTTAAAAGCACGAACATTTTTCTTAGGCAACAACTTGAATAATATAAGCTCTATTTTGCATAATTCGTTCACAGTTGTTTTAGACTGTGTATTGCTTCGAAGTATATTTATTAAGTTAGTGTAACTTTTTAAACATGATGCGTGTAAATACGAGTGTGTCATTGGAAAGTAAAGGGTGCCTTTGTGTGTGAATAAATGTTTTCTCTTGATAACACACACGTGGAAATGCATTTGTAACGTAAGCAGTACATGTGTATTAAGTTACCTGTGTTTATTTGTTAAGCGAGTTAGTGTATGTATCTGCATGTGTCTGTATACTTATTATACTTTTGGTTAAGTTTTCTACCAACCTTAAATATCCTAATGAATTTCACTCGTACTGGAACATGAACACCCGTTAGTACACAATAAAAGAGGAAGCAGGATGATGAGCGTCGGTTTCGAACTGTTCCTTGGAAAACAACGTTCATTTGAAACAAATTTAAATGCCTATCGTTCTAGTTATAAATGGTCTTTTATATATTTTTTTATTTATAAAACAGAATAATTGGTTTTAGTGAAACTTGTTACTTCGTATTACGATACAAAACTCGCCTTATCCGCCGTGGTAGTAAAGAGAACATGGCGGGGGAGAAGTGAATACCCGACTGCCCCAATACATGATCAGCCAAATATACAAAAACACGTCTGAACAAATGAAAATAAAATAAAATTAAATGAAAATAAGATGAAATTTAATAAAGAATACAACTAAACATATTAATTATTTATTTCATTCATCCTTATCGTGTTAACTCGGCGGCTCTGAGAGTAAAGTGTCTGCATTGGCGGGACATACATACTCACCATCGTGTGTCATTCCAATTGACTGACCTAAGTAAAGAAGCAGGCGAAAGCGGACAAGCACATCTATTTTAATACCAGTAAAACAAAAGGGGAAACCTGCAAGCCAAAGTCTGTGTTTATCGGTTTGTAGACGACCGACACATTTCGTTTTCATTTCGCCTTAAGTTTGGATTGAATTGAATTTCTCTTTATTGTTCAAGCTACCATTAACAATTTCGTATCTACCGTCTTGTCTTCTTCCGACTTCCTGAGATCCGTCCAAGAATCGCATTTTTTCTCTCAAACTACTTTCCTTCTTTCTCAGTTGCATCTCTTTAAGACGTGTGTGCTTGTTACTTAGTCTACTCCCCTCTGGACGTGTCTTCTACACAATGTATTCCTCGGTTCTATTGACTCCAGGTGTTAAACGTTATTTCCTACTTTCTATTATACCAATTTACAAACCATTTTTAAAGTTCCCTTTCTTTGTAAAAAACATTTTATCGGTCTACTTATCTTCATACATTTCTTTATTCAGTTTTCATTTTTGGTTTTCTCTTTTCTACGTTTCTACGGTTTATTTTTTTATTTTTGCAAACAAATATCTATCAATATCAATAGCTTATTATCTATCAATATTAAACTAGCCTTGCATCCAGTCTTGCTTCTAATTATTACGGCTGTTACCAGCTCGTATATCCATATTGAAAGTTACACCTGCCCAATATATATATATATATATATATATATATATATATATATATATATAATGTCACATATGGCTAGTACACAGGCTATGATCTTAGACACCGCTTGTTTAATCAATGGTACCGTGAACGAGCAGAACAAACATCACATCAAATCTATTTGCGTCTGACAGCGTTTGAGGAGGGAACAGGGGAAACCTTCATTGATATTTGTTTTACCTTACGAAATCAATCGGCGATTGGTTGTCCCAGCGAACGGTTTTATCTCGCGGACTTATGAAGAAGAAGAAGAAGAAGAAGAAGAAGAAAGGTGTCCAATATCTATAAGTAAATATCGATAACTATAAATCTTGCCTGAGACAAATTCGGATTATTTTCTTGAGATATTTCACCATGGCCAGGGATGAACGCATTTGATTTGTAAAATCCAACCCATTAATTCAGCAAAACCTTGTCCTAGTCGTTCACATATACGATCACCAGAAAATACACCCTGCGATAAGACAAGGATTGTTTAGTGCCGACCACTGTTCCAGAGCTCAATTTACACTCTTGTGCCGACACTTATCTTGCTTCACATTCTATTTTTGGGGCAATTCGTGTATAACCGATTAACATCGTGTAAGTTGGACTCTGTTTTCATTCATATACTGCCGTTCTATGCGTGGATGTAAGTTTTGCTCGTTTCAACATTTTATCAACTAGACTCCCCTCACCCTATAATAGTCCAACTTTATTTTCTTTGTATACATATATATATTTTTTTTTCTTTGTCCAATGAATATTTACATTTTAAAATAGACGTCGGTTGTTCATCGTTGTCTCTTGCACGTTTTAATTGTTGCTTCTTTCTATATACGGTCTCTTGAACTAGAGCCCCCCCCCGGTCTGTTATTGACATTTGAACCAAGCGGATTCCGGATGTTTATTTATTTATATTATCATCATTACGTGCACGCTGCCGTAGTTACCAACGAATGCTGACCGTGATACTATATATATATATATATATATATATATATACTGATCTACATACATACGTACACGTTTCATCCTGTCGGAGTCTTCAGTGGATAGAAAATTATTCAAGCTGGTTGTAGGATTCGACTTTATTTATACAAATCTTTTAGGACTACACATTAGCAGTCATATTTGAGTCAAATCTGAAACACAGCAAAACGTTTAAAGTAATCGCTGAAATGTATTTTTGTTTTTATTTGGAGTTTTTATATTTCTGTAAAAAACAGATTACAATATTCACGAAGAACAAATTCAGTATAATGTTATGAAGTTAGTTTTATTTCCATCTATATACATGTTTTCCAAATGAAGGTCACCAATGATGTAAACATTTAACTAATAAGGCAGACAATATTAAAAAGATGTGCAGTGAACATTACAAATAATTGAGTATTTTTATGAGTACAAAACTTAAATCACAGACTTTGATAGAATCAATCAACTGATTAGCAGTACGCACTATTCACTAGTTCTATATCGTAACTTGGACAACAAATATCTCAATGTAATGAGTATTGAAACATATTTTAATAAATAAATAGGAACTCCTATTTTGTAAAATATAGATTGATGTAAACATTTAACTTTGGTATTAAATGACCATGAGGGGTTGCCATACCATTACATAAACTCAATCATTAATTGTGGATTAGAAACATTGTTTATACAGACTTATGCGAATTATTGTAAAAATGATGCGAGTTATTTACTGGCTTAATATGCATTGGTGGACGCATGAAATAGTATTTTTATTTCTTATTGTTATATTGTAAGTAAGCTCTAATTGATTCTTTAGCGCTTCACATAAGCTGATACGTCATCATATTCAACTGTGTTAGAACACGGACTCAAATATGTTTTAGAAGTATTCATTTCATGGCTACTATAACACTAGTTTCTAAGTAAATATTAAATGTTATGTCTGGATATTTCACTTTTTGATACTCCACCCAGTATCTCGTGAGTAAAGATAGCTTTATTATACATTAAAAACATTTGACCTAATTTCAACGCGCCTTCCTACGACTCATAACGAGCATTGTCGATGTTGGGCTTTTTTAAGTGAATGTACAATGCTTCCATTATGGGGAGGCGAATACCCCTAAAATGACACAGCAAGAATGGATGTACTACCGGTTAATATATTTCTAAAATTATCTTTGGAGGTGTTATGGGCTGTAAGGTGTTTGTAAATGGAGCTTTGAGGGGAAGTCAGGTGGCAAGTTAATCGAAGTGAGATACTGGTTCTAGTCATGCTAATATACGTGCTGTTGGCAGAGACACATTCTCCGATAGGACATTTGAACACGTATATGGCATTACTAGTTTTAGTAATGCATTGCTGATAGGATTATTTTTATTAGTAAATTGCTAGTTTTAAAACTTTTGTAGAAAATAATAAATCTAATTTTAAAGTCGTTATCTACAGGGGATATATATTTATGTATAATGTTGTTAATGATGTTTACATCTACTTCATAGTTGGAGTGCATCTGGTTGCAATAGAACAAGTTTATATTATAATTAGTCCTCTTGTTGTAAGTGTGTTTATTTTTGGCGGTTAGTGAAGTATTTGTTGATCTACTATATAATTAGGGAAGTTATTGTTTATTAATGTCTGTTTTATATCGGCAAGTGCTTTAAAAATATGGAAACGTCTTCTTAATAACTTCACCAATTTTATTTTGCATTGATCAATCATCCGCCTGAAGACGACCAATGATGGTCGAACACGTTTGCGTCAAATATGGAGACTTACTACACTCCATGTTTAATAATACAAGCTCTATCGTTCGACGAATAGAAAGATGGTATCATAAAAGGAATAAACAGAATTCGGCACTCCTCTTCAACCAGATATGTATAATAGAAGGAATTCTGTATAATTATACAATATATATATATATATATATATATATATATATATATATATATATATATATATATATGTATATATATATATATATATATATATATACATATACATATATATATATATATATATACATATATATATATATATATACATGTGTATATATATACATATACATATATATATATATATATATATATATATATATATATTAATATCGATTCATTATATCGGAAAAGTTTTGTATGTGTTTTACAACTATTTCTGTTTCTTATTTGTTGATAACATTTGCCAACTGTATTAATGCCTGCTTGATATATCAAACTTTAAACACTTGTTGCACTCGTGTTCATCCCCGTGCGTGTTTTTTCGTGTATTTGTATGCGTGAACAGTGGTTTATTCTATCATTTGTTTTGTTATATGACATATATTTTTGTTATTTAATGAGGAAACCCAATATTGATTACAAGTTATCCTTAAAACTGCGTAGGAATGTTCATCATGATCGTTCGAACAACTTTATTGTGGATACGGTAAGTTTAGGTAGGTGGATTGTTATCCCTTCATTTCACTACAACACTACATTTTTACCAATAAATATATAACAGCGTTTCCTTCAGAATATTTGCTAAAACACATCTCTACGAAGACGGGTGTGCGTATTTGTGTGGGTGTTTTTATGAGAATGTAGGTGTGTTTTTTCTTGTTGAATAATTCTTCTCGTGGTTTCTACAAACAAAAAGCGAATACGGGTTCTGAAAACTCACCAATGTCTTGTGAATTCCAGCTAATTCCTTAAAAGAAGGGTCGATTCAGAAGCGACGGAAATGTACACATCACTCCAGGATTAGTTTAAAATACGTGTAATGCTTACGGGAATGTGCGACTGATTTATAGGTCCCCTTTCTTATTCAAGTTGTGGCTAATTCGCGGCCGTCTTACTTATGCCACGTACATTGCCTTTTGTAATCCATAACATTATTTTTATATTATCGTGAGGTAATGAAAAAAGAGCATTATTTTCTTCGAGTGACATCCGTTTGTGTTATGTGCATTTGATAGCGGAACATCGCGATGGAACTTTGTCTTATAACGATGCCAAGAGAAGATTTATAAAAAAACCAGATTACACAATATTGTGCAATTGGAAAAGAAACGAAAAATAAAATAAAACCCTTAAGAATACATTAGGATAGGTAGAGGAAGTTTATTTCCATTATTTCTTGTTATCTGCCGATGTATGAGAAAAGAGATACATTTAATGTCTCCACTGACTGAAGTAATTTATTTCGAAAATTCGGTCATTATTTTCACATGGCCATGAAACAAAGCACCTTATATATATATATATATATATATATATATATATATATATATATATATATATATATATATATATAAGCATAGCTTGAGTATCCGACAATTGTTTCAGAACCTCCTTCGGCTCCTTTCGGGGATATACTGATTGGCAACATACAATCATAAAAAACAAACAAAATAAAATTAAAAAAAACAAACAAACAAACAAACTACACTACAAAAATTACAGACGAGAAACTCTTTTCATAAGATGACAATCTTTGACACCCACCTATCAACGCCCCAATAAAATCGATCAGCTAAAACTTTTGCAGGCCGGATAGACATCGCCGTCTCATAACAACGCACGCACACAAACACACATACACACTTATATATAAATGTACATATATAAAACAAACATAAATCCCATATATATGTATATATATATATATCCACATACACCCACATATATATATATATATACATATATATACACATATATACGCACATATATACATATATATATATATATATATATATATATATATATATATATATATATATATACTTACATAAACATACATATATTTATCTTTTTTGCGTAATGTATTATGGATTTAATTTTGTATACCCCATTTAACCAATAAGCTGCTAAATAGAGTGTTATATACATAAAAACATTCGCTATTTATAATTTAATTAACATCTTTCAATAAATATCAATCATATTCACCAATGAACCAAGTTTATCTATTCACTATATTATTCCCTTAATTAATTGAAAAATAGAAGCCGGTGTTATTAATATCGACTAGTTATTGTTTTTATCTAGTTGTTTATGATACTCTAAATACTTTATTATTTTTAATAATTCTGCGTTATTTTATAAAAGAATTGCATTTTTTTTAATTTTTAGTTTTTAAAATTTTTTATGTTATATAAATTGTATTCTCTCTACCTTTGTCCATCTATATCGATTCAGTCTAATAGACGTTAAATTTGTATTAATTTAAGTTCCCTAATTTCATTATTATGCTAACTCTTCAATAAAAGTTATAAAATTGGAACTTATTAATTAATAGATCTCCTGGTTACTAATAGTTATCCCATCATCCGGAGTCATACTAATACACTCACTTACATAACCTATTATGCATAATAATAACCCACCTAAATAAGCTGCACACTCTATCTATGATAACTAACATTACTATCTATACATTCTTAAATTTAAATTAATAGTTATTTTGGTTAACCTATCTTTATTTTCCTTAAGAAGAATATGTTGTTGTTATTAATTATATATTCAAGTTCTCTACAGTAATACTCCTATGATTAAATTATTTAATCAATCTTACTTATCATTGTTAATTATGATATATTAATTACACGATCCTTTATCATTTATAATAATTTAATGTTATGTTTAAAGAGATAGTGATTTTAATTTGTAAACTTTGTTTTTATTTTTTATTCATTTATTATTTATTTTATTTATTTATTTATTATTTTCATTTATTTATTTATTTATAGGTGTTTAAGTTATGTTTACATCATTCTCACAATACTTATCTAAGGTGACTTTTTTGAAGTGCCTGCAAGTGTAACTTACCTCGACCCTCTGGTTAAGTAGAGCATTCTTATTAGGAAACAAAACTATAGCTAGTTTTTCATTCAAACACAGAAAACAAGTAGGGGTGTTTAGTGTAAGTATTGGTACTTTTTTAAATATACTCCATTTCACTACAGGAACAATGCCATTTCTTTTTAGGGATAAACTATATTTAGATAATGAAGTGCCGTTGTTATCAGTATCTATGTTGTTAAATGAGCATTTATAGTGTCTATACCTATCCTTAAAATCAAATTTGGTGCACCCTATGTAGAATGTTTCCTGATTAGGATAATTATCTAGGAAAACTGTACTTAGATATATTACATTTATCATTGAACATTTTTCTTGCAACGGGCACTCACTTTTATTTCTACAATTACAGTTATTATCCTGTAAGCTACTTACATTGTTTGTATAATTATCCTTTAGTATTTGTCTATTATGACTTTTGATTATTTTTTCTAAATAATTAGTGCAACTATTACTAAGTTGTATTGTGTTTTTGTTAAGGATTTAATGCAATGGGCTATTAATAGGGAAATGCTTATTTAACAATTTTAGAAACATATGCCCAATCTTTGATTTAACATGTTGGTTCAACGGAGGTGTATACCAAATAATTTTTCGTTTTCTATTTGTCTTATTTTTTATTTCTATTCCTATTATCTTAATATTCGATAGTCGTGTTGATATAAGCACTATCACTTAGAGCATTATTGTAAGGACTACTATTGTTATTGTACATTTCTTTATTTGAATTGACAATTATTAGCAATAATTATTCTAATGAAGAAATCCGATCTGCAAGAAAATATTATATTTTTTTACACATTTAAATGAAACTCTAAATTGAAATCTAAATTCTAAAATTAATTAATGTTTTTACTTGATAGAAACCTCCATTGTTTCTTACGACATCATGATTACATGTAAGTTTACTTACATTTTTATCTTCATGTATACTTAAGTAATTATATGTGTAGTTAAGTAATTATATGTGTAGTTAAGTAATTATATGTGTAGTTAAGTTATTATGTATAGTTAAGTAATTATATTTGGCGAATCTTTTTACCTTTTTAAAACATAGTTTTATTCATCATTAAATATATTAAAAAATATTTACTGTCATCTAAATTATCTAAATAACTTATATTCAAATTAGAGCCAATCATGCGCCTTAAGCATCGGTCGATGATTTTCGTAATCCACGTGGTTATTACACAAATTATTACATAAATAACAACAAAATGAAAAAAGAAGTACTCTTCGTAACACCGGAAGTTTCAGTAGTATGTATTTAAAAATATTATGCTATTCATTATAAATATATTCGAACAACATTGGATCTCTGTGCTTCTAGGTTTAGGAAAACATGGTTTGATTTAGACCCTAACCCACCGTGCTCTCATGATTTGCACTGAAAGCAAATGTAAATTAACATTATCACTAATATCCTAACTAATAATGTTTTTTTCCGAGCCATTATTTCTAAGTACATTCATTAACAAATGGCAAAGTGTAATACTATACAGGTTTAGGTCCACTTAAGTGCCCGGTATATTTAAACCTTCTTTTCATTGGTGCTATTAACTAATTTTAATATGTGATAACTCGCTGCTTTTATGCAGTACAGCCCCGCGTAGTGTTAGGCTCTTGATGGAATCTACCTTCTTTTGACAGAGACGTACTTCTCACACTACAAAAGAGTTAGTTATTTATATAATTAAATGTCAGTGCTAGGTTGACTATGAGGGTCGTACTCTGCAGCGATTGGATGTCACAGTGGCACATGTTACTACGTGGTTTTTAAAGTCACGGCTGAGGAAAACAGATTCATTAACGGACGCATACGGGGGTATACAGATTGCAGTCGGGCGTTTACAGAGCACATCTGGTTGATCTTATATATATATATATATATATATATATATATATATATATATATAATTACAAACTAATTGTCTATGGCCGATGGGATAATACTTTTGACTACGAATCAGTGGTGATTTGTGATCAGGGTTCGCGCCCGCCGACCGTTGAGAATTAGCTTCCTTCACTGAAGATTGCGTTAGCATGAACCATCGATGTATGTAGGTATTACAATAATTAATATTTATTTATAAATATTATTTATCAGCCCCCTCCAACAAAGGCCGGCCACTCTTGTGTGACTTTAATAACAAGCAGTACACATAGCTACATGCACGATCCGAACACGTTCGTAGATCAGTCTAGCCGCTTGGTAAATCTATGCGATTCGCTATTTACATTTACATTCCTCTCTAATTACTAACTGATTGTCTTTGTCCGATGGGATAAGCCTCTTGACTACGAATCAGGTGCGATCAAGGTTCGCGCCCGCCGACCGTTGAGAATTAGCTTCCTGTACTGAAGATTGCGTCAGCATTAAACATCGATGTATGTAGGTATTAAAATAATTAATATATATATATATATATATATATATATATATATATATATATATATATATATATATATATATACTCTTATTAGTTGTACAGAATTGAATTATTGTTTTGAAATTAATGACGATGGGGTAAATGTAAACAAAACTAAAGAGCGCAAAGAGAAAAGAGAAAACAACTATTTTCTAATTTGTTGCTATACTTAGATGAATAATAATATGAGATTAAATCTCATTGTGTTATTCACATAAATATACACATATCGTACATAAAGTAGGACCTGGTGTGTTGAGTTATTCATTAATAGATAAGGGTTCTTTAAAAGAGAGTTACGTATAATGCAACCTAAATAAAAACTGTTACTATTAGTTATCTATGTGTAACTGATGGCACACAGCATACTTCATTTAATAATAATGAATTAACTAGACAGATATATGGTGTATCAACGTCTTCTTAATTAGTGTTAGTAGTAAAATGAATTCCAATATTGCCATGCGGGCATACGTGGCTTCAAGGAAACTAATCAGACATTTACAGAGGGCTATCTAATATATTAATAGATATATAGATATAAAGATACCTAAATTATAAATAAATATATAAATATTTTTAAAAGAGAGAAATATAAAACTCATAGACAGTTGGAATAAAAAAGATAATGGAAGTACTAAATGTTCGACAATACAGCATGCTATTAAAATAACATATATCTTTTCTGAAAACTAATAGATTTTTCTTCCATATATTTAGTCTAAGAATTGTATATTTCATATACCCACACAATACACCATGTTGCACTTTCACAAAAGAATGACATTCATTTCACATCAATCATCTTCATATAACAGTTTGCTTTCGAACGGGTTTTAAATGAACACATCGCAGTTAACAAGTGACCATACAAGATGACTTTTGTCAAAAGCAACAAAATGGCGACCCATTCCTGCATTAAAAAAAATACTAATCTTGCATTGATAAAGGCTTCTATTTTAAGAGTAATAATACTGACCCACCAATGCTTTGAAATTGCCCCCCCCTTTTCTTAAACTGCTACATGTCAATGCCTTCTTCGTTCTACAACCAGAATTTGAATTAATAACCGCCAACGACATCGGCGCGGATACACCATAAATATGACATTTTATCGAAGAAACAAACAGATAAAAGTTTGTTTATTTTTGTGTTTGTATTTGTTTATGAAAAACATGACACGATACTGGTCGGCTCTGATGATGAAATATCATTCTGGATTAACAAGATTAAAGTAAAAAAAATATAAATACCTTAATCTTGCATTGATAACGTCTCCTATTTTCAATGTTATATACACACACACACACATATATGTATATATATATATATATATATATAGGTGTATTCATAAGTCACTTAGCTATTTATTTTTGAAATTATAAAGTTAAAATATACGGTAATACAACACGGAAAGTTTATTTAACGAATTCATTCATGGCAGTTTTGAATTACAGTAAAGTTTCAAAATGCATGCATAGCTCCATTCTTTTTTGCGAGGAATTTACGACTCTTTGTAGAATATTTGATTGATTATGAAATAAATATATAGAGAAACAAATATATAAACGAACAAATTTAAAATAACAAATAGCAGTAATTAGAGAGTATGATAACAATTATCAAAAGTTCATCGTATGTTTGTGCTTCATATGGTAATCATTTTTAATAGCTAAGTTAAGTGACTTATGAATCACCCTGTATATACATATATATATATATATATATATATTTATATATATATATATATATATATATATATATATATATATATATATGTATATATAAGAGATAAGAGATAAAGACAGAGAGAAAGAGAGGGTGAAGGATAGAAAGCGAGAGGGACAATGGCGTACTAATGTTTAACTCCTGAGAAATATTCCTACCCTTGTATTCATTGTCCGTATTCTCTATGTATGATTTACTCTTCATTATTAAAATAAAAAGTTACTTTGATGTGCATTCATAACTGTTATTCTACAATTACATAAGAAGGTGTGAATATCAACACTCTTATCTCTACTGTCACTGTTATTAATTATTCTTATTGCGTGCATCGTTTCTGAACAATAGTAACTAGAGTTAATATGTTTCTCATTAAGGCTTCTGTGATGCTAATTGTTATACATAACCCATCAAATCCCGAAAAACAACGCACACTGTATACACATTTATTACTTTTACGGATCACATTTCCTTTCATGCTAGGCGTAACCAACCAGTCAGGTACAAATTCTGATTATCTGAAATGCCATGAAGTATATTTCATGGTAATTTGCACGTAATGTAGCGCGGTGCCTACGTGGTAAACGACGGATCCAGTTTATTTCACATACATACTTTCATGACAACCCATATCTGACCTTGTTTAACGTTCTGGAGAAAAGGTAAATACTACAAAAATATTTCTTTCTCCCTCCCTCTCTATGTTTCTATCAATAAGGTGAGTGAGAGATAGAGAATATTTTACACTCAGAATTTATACAAATCTTCTCTCGTTATTAAAGTTACAAGTTCGGGGATTGGTTGCCATGTTATTGTCATATAAAATATGAATATTTGATGTATTTATATGTATACAATAATTGTCACACTATAATACCAAACATTTAAATAACACCATTTATTCAAAGGAAATAAAATATAGTAAATTAATATTTCGTTAATTGATTTGTAATATTTAATTACATTTTTAGAAAGTTAAATATTTTAATTTAATTACACCATCAATAATTAACTTCGATATAGACTTTACATTTGTTTAAACATATTTTTGGTTAAATATCAAAGTACGTTGAAGTAAACGTTTTTTAACGTATATTTTAGAATCCTATTATTTTAATTTTAGAACATAGTGGTAAATAATTATTATTGCGTTTTCAGGGAAATACCCGGCACTCGTCAACGAGAGATAATTAGTGAAAGCTTGTGTTGGAACACTAAGTAAGTAACAATTATGTTAGGACAGAACCGATAGAATTGGAAATCTGGAAAGGCTTGTCGTAACGTCGGGCAGAAGAAGAGCCACCGGTTTTATATTCTATAACTCGCTCATAACGTGTGGTGTTAAACCTTTGAATAAATAACTCATAGTAAACAAATAATAATAACAATAATAATAATAATAATAATAATAATAATAATAATAATAATAATAATAATAATAATAATAATAATAATAATATATGGGTAGCTCTATTAGAAACCCATTATGATACCCAACCGACACAAGTAAATGTTAAAAGAAATACAAAAGAATATGAAGAGAATACCACACGAGTCTTACTGAAATTCAACTCTCATCAATTTAGCCGCCGTAAACAAACACATGTGGTCGCTCCAGTGAAGGTTAGAAAGCGAATAGAACGTGCTCCAGTAAGACTTCCACTGGAACGTGCGGAACGTAATGTCTTTTTGTCATTCGAATTCCAAAGAACAACGATTTCTGCCAACGACAATAAATGATTTGCAATGTTTTTCCTAAAGAGGCGGAAAGTTCTGGAAATATCATGAACATTGGTATCACTAGGTCACTAGGTGCCATCGCTTTTTGTTGTTAGTGAGAAATCATTTAACATTACATATATTAACATTATTTGTTATTAAATAATAATAATAATAATAATCATTATAATAATAATAATAAGAAGAAGAAGAATGTCAACAACAACAACAACATTAATACAAAAAGACCCCAACAAGGGAACGACCCCCAGCAACTACAGACCGATAACATGTCTACCAATAATGTGGAAAATTCTCACAGCACAACTGAGAGAACAAATCTACCAATCCCTGCACAAACGTAGACTGCTCCCCGAGGAACAAAAAGGATGCCGGAAAGGACAAAGAGTGGCACATGACCTACTATACATTGATCAAAAGATCTTGAAGGAGGTGAAGAGCAGACAAAAGAACATAACCATGGCATGGATTGACTAGAAGAAAGCCTACGACAGAATCCCCCAAACATGGATAATTTAATGCTTAAAAATATACAAAATACCAGACATGATTATTAATCTCATCCAGAAAGCAATGGAAACATGGAGACTAAAACTGACAGCCGGAGGACAACACCTGACGGAGATAAAAATACAGAGGCATTTTTCAAGGAGACACTCTATCACCACTATTGTTTATAATAGGCATGATGCAACTCAACTACATACTCAGCAAGTGTGATGCCGGATACAGGTTTACGGATACAGAACAAAGTATAAACCACATGATGTACATGGAGTACCTTAAACTGTTTGCAAAAAAACAAAAAAGAACTGGAAAAGCTGATAAATACAACCAGGATATTCAGCCAGGATATCCAAATGGAGTTTGGAATAGAAAAAATGTGCACTGGAGATAAAAAGAGTAAAACTGGAGACGACAGAAGGTACATAACTCCCCAACCAAGGGGAGATGAGTCCGCTAGGAGAACAAGAGTGTTATACATATCTAGGAGTTCTGGAAGCAGACACAATCAACTATACAGAACTGAAAGAGAAGATTGGAAAAGAATATCTACGAAGAACAAGGATACTCTTAGAAACTAAACTATATAGCAGAAACCTAGTAAAAGGAATAAACACATGGGTTGTATCACTAATAAGATACTCTGGACCATTCATAGGCTGCACCAAAGAAGAACTTAGGCACCTCGACCAGAGGACTAGATATCTAATGACTATGCACAATGCATTGAACCCAAAAAACGATACGGACAGACTCTACATGAAAAGAAATAAAGGAGGTAGAGGACTGGTAAGTATACAAGATTGTGTGGAAGACACCAAAAAAGAGTTGGAAGAATATGTAACCCAGAACTCGGAAAGACTGATCACCACAGCAAGAGACACCAGCCCAACAAACAACTCCGAGAGCACTGAAACCAGAAACAAATAGACAAGAAAAGAAAACGTGGGAAGAAAAAAAAACTACATGGACGCTTTATAAGACTTGCAAGCGATGAAGCCAATGAAAACAGTTGGGCATGGCTAAGAAAAGGATACTTGAACAGAGAAACAGAATCTCTGCTGACGGCCGCAGAGAAACATGAGATTAGGTCAAACTTTATTAAAACAAAGATAGATAACACCCAGGAAAACAGTAAAAGCCGATTGTGTGGACAAAGACACGTAACGATAAATCATATAATAAGTGAATGCAGCAAGCTAGCCCAAAAGGAATACAAGAACAGACATGACAGCGTGGGGAAAGAAGTACACCGGGATATGTGCAAACAACTGAATTTCGAATAGACAAAAAAACGGTACACACACAAACCAGAAACTGTACAAGAAAACGAAAAACACAAAATCCTATGGGAGATGAATGTACAAACAGACACACCCCTAACAACAAGGATACCGGATATGATAATACTCAACAAGAAAGAAACATCCTGCAAAATCGTAGACTTTGCCGTTACAGCGGACCACATGGTGAAGATCAAAGAGACGGAAAAAAGAAGCAAATATACTGAACTTGCCAGAGAACTGAAAGGAATATGGAACACGAAGAAAGTCAGTATAACACCAATAATCATAGGAGCACTATGAACAGCTCCCAAAAACATGGAGAAAAGACTAGGAGAAATAGGAATCAAAGGGATAACTGAGACCATACAAAGGACAGTAATAATTAAAACAGCTACAATCCTGAGAAATGTCCTCGAATGCGGAAACCGACCCACATAAGTACGAATGGAGAATAAACACATGGAAGCACAAGAAAACAGAACAGGAGAGAATAAAACCGCACGAGAGAGGCGCAAGCATAGGCTGACACCACGAACATTATGGACAGAGAGTCGAGGAGGGAAAGCGCAAACCAGACCTCCACTGGAAGAGCGCGGATAGCTCTGGGACCTTGGGGGGGGGGGCTTGTTGACACTCAAACCTAGAGAAGACCAATGGTCCTCATCAGCGGGAAATCAGTGGTAGATGGCTGTTGCGATACCGCAAGGTCATCAGCCGTGATGAACGAAACAGAGGTGGAGCATACTGGAAGTCTGAAGAGACTTGTTGTCACTCAGACTCCAGGGAATACCACCGGTTGTTGGCAGTGGGCAATCACTGACGATGACCAGTGTGATAACTCCTAGTGAGTAAATAATAATAATAATAATAATAATAATAATAATAATTAGAAGAAGAAGAATAAGAAAAAGACGAAGAAGAAGATTATATGTGTATTTCTATTCGAAAACAATTGATTTATTTTATTAAATAAATCGATTGTATTTGTGTACATTGTTTCACATCTATCTTTTATTTTTAGATGACGAAATGGAATTTGAGAAAGCTATGGTAACGTATATCACAAACTACTTCAATCTCGTACTGCCCAGATAAAAAGACGAACACATATAAAAGAAACAAAAAAAAACAGGGAAACACGAAGATAAAATAAATTTAGAGTTCTAAAATAGGATGAAAATGAACGACATGATAAATTCTAAGTTTAATCAGACAAAATGGCCGACTTAGCCGCCAAGTAGATACTCACGTCCTATCAGAAGAGCAAAGGGAAATAAATATAAATAGAAACAAGTAGGCTGTACGGAGACTTCAGAAAATTACTTGCTTTAGGGAACTGAATGCTCCAGGTATATTCGAAATTGGATATGTCGCTTCTAGGTTAAAATTGCGCGCTACTCTACCTACCATAACCAAGAATAGATTGTATAGGAAACATGTATACAACAATTATTTTGTAGCTCATCTCACATGTGTACGTTTAAATATTATTACAACTACTACAACAAATACAACAACAAATACAAATAACTCAACCATGCAATAAGACAAACAAAGACTAAAAATAGTTGAATATTAAATTGCATCAGTCCAACAGTTCAGATAAAGAAGCTGAAAGAGACGGAAGTACACAGGGAATAATTGTAGGTGCACTAGAACATTTGCAAAAGGATTGAAGCAATATGAGGTTAAAATCTGAATAAAAGAAAGCGGTGAGAACATAAAACTTACGGCACTGCTGAAAACAACCGAAATACGAGTAAACATAATAGTGAAGAGTATGTAATGGTGTAAAAACTGAGAAGAGAAAGCGACACCATCTAGAAGCCGCGAGTAGTACTGAAATGCTAATATACACGCAGATTCAGGAATAAATTAATCAGTAATTATCGGGGAAATTCCAATGGTAAACGGCTGTCGAAAAACGCAAAGTAACTGGGAATATGGAAATACTTGTTTGTTTTCCTTGCGCTCGATCACTTGTACTGACGTGTGTTAGCACTTGTGTGAAGTAATAATACTAAGAATACTGTCTGCCACGTCACAAGTCAGTTCAGACAAACCGAAAAACTTGTTATTCGAATGTATATAAAGCATGGATCTGAAAGAATAGACATATACTATGAGCATTAGCGACTTGTGTTATAGAAAATGAATAAACTAAGATCTTGTGGAATTTCATAATCAAGTTTCATCCACGGAAAGTCGTATCTTATAGTGTTGGACAAATCGAATAGGCAATGCTTGGTTTTATATGTTGCATTTTCCATAGATAGCAAGATGATTGAAAAAAGAAATGAAAACACGAGCTACATCTGCATTGCAGATAAAGAGCTTTGGTAACGTAACACAATGGATATGATTTCTATTATCGTCGGCTAATTAGAGTACACCTGCATACGTACAATCATTTACAGAGAACGAAAGTAAATATGGAAAAAAGCATTTATTGGAAACTGCATAACTTGGAACGGTAAAGTTGCTTAGAAAATATCAACGAAGTTTATTAGGCTCACATAAAGTTGCTGGTTGAGAACAGTTGGCATCCTAATGCTATCTTAAATCGTTGAGGCTGTGTGACAAAAACATACTACTTCTACTACTACTACTACCAATACTTCCACATACTCAGGTTGTGGACAAGAAAAACACATTTAACAGAGCCTCATAACAGCTATACCGAATATTCATTCGTTAGGTAATGACTCACAAAAAAGAATGTATGCTTATTTTATTTTAAATTGGTGTCTTATGTTTCATGTGAATTAGTTCATAAAGGCAATAGCAAACATGGTTATCTTCGCAGTCGAGTTAAATCTATCTTTGGCCACATCGTTGCTCTAGATTAAAACTCATCATTAACTTATGATAGCAGTAGCAAACTACATGAAAAATGTATGTTCTGACGCTTGTGATTTGCTCACACTTTAGACATTTATTCGGCGTTGGTGTTCTTACCACCTACTTCTAAAATCCCATGCCCTTTAACTTTGTATTGGCACGTATTCACCGGCTTATCTTTCAAGACTTCTGAGTACATACTACTTTTAGTACGACTACGTCTACTGGTAATAAATCTACCATTACAACTACTAGTAATGATAACATTATAAATATATAGACGATGATGATGATGATGATGGTGGGGATGATGATGATGCCGGTGATGATGATGATGATGATGGTGGTGATGATGATGGTGATGATGATGATGATGATGATGATGATGCTGATGATGATGATGATCATTTTAAGTTCGTTGGATACTAGTACATAATTTAAATTCAGAAACCGGTAACTAATCGAACAAACAAACAGTGTGTAATACAAACGAACCCACTTTAACTTATATTATTACTACAGCAACGGATACACACACTTATATTAATCAGAAAACGACTGACTTAATTGAGATGAAATGGTAAATTAAAAATAACAATATATGAAGTGGAATGGCATTAAGTTGTACACATACTTTTATCCAAGGTGAACAATTAGACGCAACTTTAAATAAATGAAATTGATAATAAAAGAAAAAAAAGTAAAGTAATGAATGCCAATTAAAAATTACACTCAACTACATTATCTTAATTTAATTGCGTATTACGTTTAGTAAGATATATAACAAAATATTTCGATCATTTTCTACATAAAGGGCAATCTAGGATGTATATATATATATATATATATATATATATATATATATATATATATATATATATATATAATCTATCTAATCCGCAAGCAGATATATAATATATATGATATCTTGTCAAAATTAATCTACAGTAGTGGAGGTATCGTCCGACAGCAGCCTATTGAATAGTGTTGTGCTAGTGTATATAATAAAGACACCAGGACACCTATAGCCGTAAAAAAAGAATCTACAAGTTTAATCCATTGCCTTTTTTGTGCATGACGTATCAATGTGTAAGATGCAAATAAAACTTATACTTACTTAGAATAAAAAAATGTCACGTATTGTAATCAACATACGACAAGTTAACACTGGAGGTTCAGATTCAAAATGAAATGTCAGTAGTATAACAAACATAGAATCCAACCATAAACAACAAGGGCACTTCATTGTAGAATTCCACATTGGATATATGACTGACGTTTATATATTGAGATGCACACATACGTACATAAACCACAACCCACGCTTTTATGTCGGTAAACTAGTGAGTCGTTCAGTCTTTCTATTCTCTTTCACCGCTTTTCTCTTCCAATACAAATGTAACACTTTATCATTATCATACTCTTAGGGTGGATTATAGCAAATAAAACGAAAAAGAACCAACGGCATGTTGTGATATTGATCAGTTTCTCATCTATAAGTTTCTCACTGACTTCATAACAACTCAAATAAAAGAGGTGCTTCTCTCTTTTCAATCATATACAATCATCTAAATGTGTTATTTAATGAAATATGGTTTCTATCAATCAAAACAAACGTTACTTATAGTATACATCTATATCTTATGTATTTGAATGCACGTTTTGATTTACGTACGGTATATCATAAACCATGTGTTCACCTCTTATATTTCCATCCCTCCACCCGGGGTGTTTTAGATACATTTGGGGGATGTTGTAACTAACGTTTTATATACACTATTAATATTAGGTTCGCACGACAAACACTCTTATTTTGACACATACATTCGAATGTTTATCTGAAATCTATAATCGATTTTTTATCGGCGGAAAGTGTCAGGTCGGCATAGGACACAACAAATGTCACAGGACTGTTCGTATAGTTGCAGAGTGATATCCGGCCCTCGGATTACAAGACAAGTAGGACCGACGTAAATTCTTATAAATCAGCTTTAAATCATAGCAATAAACTTATTTTGGTTTCACATACACAATATTCCAGTTGCAAAATATAAGATTAGACAAGTAATCGAATTCTCGGACTTTTTTTGTTTTTAAATATGCTTTATGTATGAAATTGTCGAAATATGAAGTGTAATCTAAAAAGATACCGATTAGGTATATCAGAGAATAAGTTGTTTTCTTAGTTAAGACACACAATTTTCGTTAATCACAGCATGTCAGACCTTTGTGTGTTATTTTATGCTACAACAAGCTAAGTATATGTACTTCGAAAACTTATTCAAATAAGGATTTGTTTTTAAATGGATTACCACATATTAACAGAAACAGTATTGTTTTCTTACCAACCTGATAAAATAAATTAATTTAAATAGGAAAACTATCACTGATCGCCCGGTTGAAAATTCTACAATTCATTTTATCTAACCGATTTGAATCAATTAATTCATATACTAAAATAATTGTATTACTGAAATAACTGTATTACTTAAACTATTGTATGACTTAAATGTTACTTTCAATTACATTCTTTAAAAGGATCGTCTCACAAATAAGATTTTCTAACACAAATAGTCGATGTTATCATTTTCCTGTTGATGCTTCTATTCTTCTCAACTAATGTAACAGTCTTCTCTTCTTCCTTTCACATATACCAACACGGTATTGATTTCGATACATATTTAAAACACCCTACTCGTACGGTTGTTATCGAACTGAGGTAATCAGCGACTGACCGGCCATTTATCGGTTTCTTTGCATGAAATAATTATATATTTATTAATATAGAGTGGGGTTTAAATGCATTTTATAGTTCGAGTCTGTATTGCCCGTAATCTATTTCCAGTCGATAAGCGAGGCAGATTATTTCCAAGGTAGTCGTGATCCTTTATATATCAACATACAATGCGGGATATCTTTATTCGCTAACTCATAATTGTAATTTATTCTCCGATGGGTGCAGCAATCTGTTAGAGACAATAACTGTTTCCACTTAGCGTAAAAGAATATCATTGAATAATTGCGGTGTTTAGTATTGTGAAACACATGTAAAGAACTTAATAATTCAACGCATATAAGTTATTTCTGTCGCAGCAGGGAATTCGGTGCGATGCTTAATAAAACCACGGGTGCCAACCAACCACTAGCGTCTCGGATTCGAAACTGGCTTCATCTAGTCACATCGATGAGTCTTTAAAAAAAGAAATAACTGCGTTGTGTGATTATATATATATATATATATATATATATATATATATATATATATATATATATATATATATATATATGTAATCGGGTAGTGCAGCATTAGTGCAATTCCAACGAGAGAAAAGTATATAGGTAAAGGATGAAAGCTATACACATCTGTGAAAGGTTTTACTCAACATTTATTATTTTGTTATTTTATCAATTTATAATTTTATATAACGCGTTTCAAGCGGTAGGTGACTCTCATCATATATGTAACTCCATTTGAAGAAATGTGTTTCGATTTGAAAGAGTGTTGAAAGCTATATTGTTTGGCGTTTCTTCGCATGTTTTGGTTTGCGTGTGTGTGTATGTCTTTTGATATTTTGATATATTTTTCTTCGTTATTTTTTAATTCTCTTGGTCAAAGTCGTGTGTGTTTATTAAGTGCGTGTAATTTTGACCTTTATTTTATCGGTCATCTCCATTGTTTATTTACCTGACCCCGCATTGTTTGTTGTGCTCGTGTGTGAGTGTGTGCGTGCGGTTAGTTATGAATATTGTACATAGGTGAGCGACATACACAGACACCTACATACACACACACACACGCACACACACACATATATGGGGGTACATACATATATAGACGTATGGTTAGATAAATAGATAGAGAAAGGTAGAGAAAGGTTGATATAAAGATAGGAGGCTATATAGAATACATGGGTGTTTATATCTATTGTAGTATACATGCATGCGCACACATACACATATACACCCGCTTGTTCCCCTATACATTCTATGTATGTGGGCGCCCACACGAATATGTATATGCGCACATGTAGTGGACTCCGTCAATATATGCGTGTATCCCCGCCCCGATATGCATGTACATGTGTGCGGTCCGTATGGTGTGTATTTGTAGTTACGGTCTGTTTTATGCTTGATCGAATTTAAATATGAAGTGTTTTTCTTGTGTTAGTAAGTAGGTGTACTCTCAGCTTTGAAAAAAATGACATTATTTTAAATATTCCTCCGCTGCATGTGTGCACATGTTTGGAGACGAATACTGTGCGGTTCTCTTTGATGTTGATGTTGCTTTTTGTAAGGATACTCTGTTATTAAATGTTTTGTTGGTGCTTATGTAATATTCGTTGCTATTTTACATTCTAGCACATAAGCAACTTTCTTGGCAGTGAAGTTTAGGTATTTATTATTGTGAATGTGTGTATTGGGTTTTTACATGTGTATGAGTTCCCCTCCATTATTATATCACATATCCCACATATTTTCTGGTTCCTGTTTGTAACCCATGGTATTGCGTGTTGTTGAGTTTGGATAAGGTAACATTTGTTTTTTTTTGTTTTTTTTGGCGTTTGCTTTTAATTATTTTTGTTGTTTTAATATGTTGTGTAATTTGTTGTTTTGGTTGAGTAGGGTACAGTTTCTTTTTATTTCTGTGAATAGTTCTGGAATGGGTTTGTTGTCTGTAGAAATGTATGCTAACATTTGTTTTTTTAATCATTCGTAATTGTTCTAATGCTATGTTTTCTGATTGTTCTACACCGTTTCTGTATAATTTGTAAGAGGTCTTTTTGTTAACGTTTTCCGTAGTTCCTACAGTCGGACAATCCGGAGGTATTTGCCACTGACGATATACAGATCCTGCGTGGAAGGAAGACGGTAGAGATTTTAGGCAACTTTTGGGGTTATGGCTTCTAAAATGGGGATATTGCTGGATGTATGTGTGTCTGTAATAAATGTATGTAATTATGTGATTGTTTGCAACTTTAATTAGTACATCTAAGAAGTGTAGTTCGGTTTGACTGAGTTAAATGGTGAATTTATTTTGGGGTTTAGGTTTTGTAGAATGATGTGTAATTAATTGATGCCCCCTTGTGGGTTCCCAGAGGATAAACAAAATCATACATGTATCTTTTCTACGATGCCTTGAAGAGAGTATGAATACTGTGTCCATATATTTCTTCTATCTTTTCATACAAGTCTTTATCTAGGTAGACAAGTGTTTGGGTGGCATACGTTGGTGCTATTTTGGTTTCTATTGATGCCCCTAGAATATGGATGTAGTGGGTGTTATCTAATTCAAAAGACTTAGTGTTGAGAAAAATGTTATCGAGTGCTTGGTTTTCTTTAGATGTAATGTTACTGGTAGGTTTAGTTTTAATCTGTTGGCTAATGTTCTAGAAGTTTTCAAAGTGGTTTCGTATTGTTGTGTTTGTTAGGGAAATATGTTTCTCGCTAATGAATCATCTGTTTTGTTTTCAGTATTGTTTAGTATTTCTATTTGTCTAAATTAGCGTTCAAATTCTTGAAGGTCTTTCCTCTGTTTCGTGATATTACTTTTGGGAGTTGGTCAGAATTTGAGGCTTAATTTTAGTATTTTTATTTCCTCCTTTTTAAAAGTGTATGTAGATAAATTGATGATTTTAGATTGCTTTCGGATTACAAGAGTTCTGATTAGAATTGATGAGTTTACGTGGGAGATAATTATTGGATTTCAGTAGATATTTCCTTGGTATTTTTTGTTATCTTCTTGTATGTCGATTTGTGACGAAAATTATATGCTACATTTCATAAAGATTCTGCACTTTTAGTATCATAACCAATAAAAAATGAAAAATACTATTTTTCCAGAAAGCCTTGGAAACGATCGTACGCCGAATGTTTGTTGCTTTTGAATTCTTAGAACAAATTAAAATTAGATTTGCTTAAACTTATACGATATATATAAATATATTTATATATATATATATATATAAATATATATATATATATGTATATATATATATATATGTAAGAGATACAATAGGATACAACATGCAATTCCGTGTATCGATATATATATATATATATATATATATATATATATATATATATATATATACATACATAGTGGTTAAATTTCTTCAGAATATTCATACGATTAAGTCTTGAAATAATGACAAAACGTTGAGGATTACATAAATCATATTTTTTGTTTTCCTCATTAAATTTTCAATACACATATATAAATTCATGTCTTATCGCCTTTGCATATATTTAGGTTTGTGAGCCTATATGCATATATGCACATAATCAGTAAGTACGAATTCTGTTTATAAAAACACGTAATCATAAAGTTACGATTTATCCAGAGTTAGGTGTTCCATACTGTCATACTTTAGTGTTTTTATACAAATGTTGTCTAGATGTTTACGGGCGCAAGACGCACAACTAACAGTTTCCATCATTCAAATTGAAAGGTTACTTCAGTTATGAGTTATGGCTTGACACGACGTATGCCAGTGTTTTGCGCACCAGACACTTGCTATGCTGACAATAACACAAAATAAACATACACACGTACTCCCATGAACGTATATATATATATATATATATATATATATATATATATATATATTTATATGTATATATATATTTATATATATATATATATATATACATATATACATGTATACATGTATATATATATATATATATATATATATATATATATATATATATATCAGCGAATATAAACACATACACACACTTTCACACTCACACACATATATATATGTATATAAAAAAGTCATACCAACACATAGGCTTATCAGTCTCTTTAGCTAGAAAATAGTAAATTTGTAGTTGTTGTGTAGCTATATTTCTGCAATTACTAAGCATTCTTGATGACTGAAGCAATATTGAATAACATACAAATATACATATATACATATATTGAACAGAAAATAGCAAAACTAATATATACCCCAACATACATATATGTATATATATATATATGTATGTCTATATATATATATATATATATATATATATATATGTATATATATATACGTATATATATATACATATATATATATATGTATATATACGTATATATATACATATATATATATATATATATATATATATATATATATATATATATACACACATATATATATAAAGTTAAATGGACGAAGAGTGATAAACATGCACGAATGTCCGAATTTATTTCAAAATTAAAATGTTCAAATTAGGGAATATTCTGTAATAAAATTATGTTTGTAGTTCTTTCCTTAAGCCAAGGCTTTTCAAAGATCGAAATCTTATCATCAGAGGAATTATACAGATAGATAAGTTGGCAATAGAAAAGCCAAAATTCAACATTTGAAAAAAATATGAAAAAATATTTAGAAAAAGATGGGTGAGAAAAAAAGTTCGAATAAAAAGATGTTGGGTTTGTCCGGATAGTAAATTGTCCGTCGATAAGGTGTCCAATGGAAAAGTGTCCAATTTGAAAAGCCTTGGCTTAAGGAAAAGACCATAAACGTAATTTTATTACAGAATATTCCCTGATTTTGCCATTTGAAGTTTGAAATAAATTTGGACATTCGTGCATGTTTATCACTCTTCGTCCATTTAACTTTTTAATATCTCTATCTCGTATATTGAGCTTTTACCATTTCACTATAGGTTCTTTCTACTAAAAGTTTTACTTTTAGTTCCTTACTTACATATATATATATATATATATATATATATATATATATATATATATATATATATATATATATATATATATATATATATATACGGACGCACATATGCAGATAAGCTTATATTGTATATATATATATATATATATATATATATATATATACATATATATATATATCTACATATATATATATATACATATATATATACATACATATATATGTATATATATATATACATATATATATATATATATATATACAAATATATATATATATATATGTTTTTATATAAACAAACCAGTGGACATTATTTTTAATTATTTGTTTTTTTAATTATTATTTTAAGAAAACCAAACAGACAATTATTTCCACTAAACTGTTATGCATAAAATTAAGTTTCTCTACACAGCGAGAAATGTTTGTTGACCCAACTCGGTGGAGTGTTCAAATACACACTGGAAGTGAGTAGTCGCCAGGCGTTTCAATATCGGCAGCTTTCATCAGAACAGCAACTTTTCCCGAGCAGTTCCCAGTGGCCAACGAAACCCGGAGCGGTCGAACTGGTGACGTTGCGAGCTGGAGGAGTGTTATATATATATATATATATATATATATATATATATATATATATATATATATATATATCTGTGTGTGTATCTTGGCAGCATCTTTTCTTTTATACAAGTATCATTAAAAATAACGGACATCTTGTGTCTGGTTATTTTTTCTAAGATCCTTTCCGTTTTTCTGATTAGGTTCTTAGTTTCAGACGGAAACTGGCTGTGTTTAATTTAAATTTATATTCATAGGCATTTGAGTATATTAGTACTAATAGTATAGTTAATCTTGTTAATAGCTGGTTTTTCTGTTTTAATGTATTAGGCTTCGAGTTGAAGAAACTATCAACATAATTATTAATAATATTTACAATAATTCTACTAACCAACCACTTAAAATTAACCCCAACAGTTTAGTAAAATTTGCGAACAAAATAACTGTGCCAAGAATATATATTCCAAAATTCATAATTATCGGTTAAATAAATGTTTATATATATATATATATATATATATATATATAAACATAGTTCACCCCAAACAAGGCATGCCGCCACTGTAGACGTAAAAGGATACTGAGAAAAAAAAAAGGTTTTTTTGGGGAGGGGGGGGGGGTAAACCTAAATTAGGATCTACGATGCGAGATGTCTGTTTACATTAGTTTTAAATTTGTGCATGTCAGAAGTGTCGGTAAAACAGGGGGCAGGAAGGGAATTTCAGATGCCAGCAGCACGAGGAAAGAAGCTATTTAATTAGAAAGCTCTCAGCCATTTGTATACCTCCACAGTGAATGGATGGGATTTAGTTTATTGTCGAGTTAATCTAGTTAATTTACGTCGATGGGGCACCAGAGTAGCTTATTAAGCGGAGCATTATAAATTGAAATATTTGTAAAACAAGCACAAGAATGCTACATTTCGGCGATGGGACAGGGAATGGAGCTTGGTGGACAGTGAATGGCCTATTAGGTTGGCGACTCTTTTTTTGACCTTGTCAAGGAGGGAGATACTAGTAGATAATGAAGCAGCCTAGATTTGGCAACAATACTCCATGCATGGGCGGATGGTGGCTTTGTTTCAATACATGTTACCTGTGAAGGTTAGGCTGAGGAGTGTGAATATTGAACTCTTAGGTAGGGTGATATTGGCCATTACAATCGGTGGTTGGAGATGTTTCTTGTAGTTATTAGAGGAAAATTTTTGTCTTTGCGGCATTAAAAGTTACCAACTTTTTATGACCCCAATCCACTACAGCCTGGAGGTCATTGTCTACGGATTCAGCCATTGCCTCGGGTATGATCGCGTCTGTTTTGCCAACATAACGATAGTAAAGCGTGATGTCGTCAGCAAATAAACCAATCTCAGAGTCAATGGCATCAAGGGGATCGTTTATATAGATCAGGAACAATAAGGTCCAACGATAGATTTTGGGGGTACACCAGCATATATTTCATGCTGATTAGATGAACGGGCATCGAGGACTACCTGGATTTTTCTTTTAGGTTCGGAAGGATCGAATTATATTAAGTAATTTTCCAGTAATACCGTATGAGCATATTTCCAGGAGAACCCATTTATGCCATACCTTGTCAAAGGCCTTTGATATATAAAGTGCTACTGCCCTTGCTTCTCCTGCCTTGTCGAGTACTTTATATATGCGTTCAGAGATGACCATTAGGATGTCTGCAGTAGAGTGTGCTTGTCTAAAACTATGTAGGCGGTGAGAAAAAAGTTTAGCATTTACTAAGTGCCGTACTATCGCTAGATTTGTTAAGGATCAAACTTTTTTAGCGAAGATCAGCAGTAGACTGATTGGCCGGTAGTTCTGAGGATCGGTTCTGTTCTCAGAATTCTTGTAGACTGGCACTACAGAGGCTATTTTCCAGCTTTCGGGGAAGGAATATATATATATATATATATATATATATATATATATATATATATATATATATATATATACATTTGTACTCAAAAAATGTCATTCTGTACCAAAAATATAATGTACCAATGTTTATCACAGAGGGAGCATATTGTTGCATGTTTGTTTATCTAATTGCTCAGTGAAATATGTTTGTGTTTTCTTTTTAAAGAAAGATACTCACCCCATCCGATAGTTTGATAAATATAAAACTAAATAATCAAAACATTATGTTTAAACAAAATGTACCCTTTACGGCGTAAAATGTAAAACAACAAATCCTAAACTCACTAAAGTTAGTAAAAAGAAAATCATTTTTGTAAGTTTTTGAAATAAATAAAGGTATACCTAAAATAAAATAAATAAAAACAGTTAACACTATTTTAAATTAAGTTATCTAATTGATCAGTTAAAATTTATTTGTGTTTTTTTACAAAAATAAATAGTAATTTTATAAACAATTATATATTAAATTTAACAATTTTATTGAATAAATGTGTGCTTTGAAGCATAATTTCTAATAAGATTTTTTAAAAAGTACTTTTATAGCTGACGCTCCAGATTTCCGTTATTTCGCGTCGGCAACGATCGGAAAGGTGTCGGGAGCACCTGAGAGCTGACGAAGTATTAATCAATCAAGTTGCACCATTTATTTGCAAAGTAGGCCATAGCCAGCAGCCAACAATATTTCGAAAAAAACAATAATCGCGCTCTATTGCAACAACAATTAATTATTATAAGCTGTGTCAGGTCGTCGAATCTGCGGAAGGACCAATTACAAAAGCATGACATTTTAATTTATTTATTTTATAATAAAAAACAACTTCCCAAAGTGATACTCCCCTCAAATACATTATTTTCACAAACAAATCAAAACATTTACATCTACAATGTGATTGACAATGGTTCAGTTGGCCTATCAAAAAAATAAAACTATATTTATTTACAATTCTTCAGCTACGGTTTGTTCGTTTTTTTTGTATTTTTTATCCATGTATTTTTTCTTTGAAAGTCTTCCATTAAGCGCTTGGCAGTTTCGGCTTCGTTTTCGTCTCGTCTCGCCAACTGTTTGAGTAAACGCCGGCCGTTCCATCATATTTAGCTACAATTTTATTTTATTACGTAACTCAATTACAAAGATAAAAAACAATGCTTTTTATTAATTCTATTTGTAATTTTTATTTGGGAATCTGCAAAAAACAATTATGCGTGAATATTTAGGAATATTATTTAATTAGATGCTTTAAAAGAAATTAATTATGTTAATTTAAAAGACAAACCATGTTAGGGGTAAATTTTGGAATATAGATATATAGGATCGGATAATTAGCTATAACAAGAGCGATCAAAACTAACTATATAGTTTTTGCTTAGACATACATACAGACATATAGACATAATATATATATATATATATATATATATATATATATATATATATATATATTATGTCTATATGTCTGTATGTATGTCTAAGCAACACTCATGGAACACATATATAGAGCAATATGTTTTGAGAAGACAATTTAAACAGCTATAATTAATATTTAAAATGTTCAGTATCCTTTAAATAAGTAGTCAATTTATATTAACCCTTTGTATGTATACTATATAGTTACAATAATACACTAAGGCAGTTTATATCCGTACGTACGCTATCACCTTTCACACACATTTAAAATAAGCAGCTTGTTCGATCAGTTAATATATAAAATAGTCATCAATTCGATGTCGTTCACGTAAAAAAAAACACTTTACACATTTTAAAAATCATTGTTCCAAAATAGAATGTTTCCCCATCGACTACAACAGTACAATCTTAATTAAACCAATTTCAAACAATGACATTCGTTCTACTCATTTGAAGAATAATTTGCTGGCAATTCAGTTTACAGTACGGAGACAAACACTATTATTTTAGAAATAATTGAATAGCAACCATTTTAAAACCGAAATACACCAGAGATGCGTTGTATTTACATAATATTTGGTTGAAAATGATATTTATTTTTAAAGAAAAATGAATAGGTGTATTGTTCTTAATAGTACTTGCTCTGACGAATATTTATTATTTCAAAAGTATTATTATAATTAACAGTACAATATACTGATTGATGTAGCAAGCACTGTGTCCCGGTAGTTAATTTATATTGTCTGGTATAATGAGTAGTACACGTATTCATGTTTCAGAACCAAATTTATTTTTATTTAAAGTAAACGATTTGTGTTGTTATTACTTTGTTACTTTTTTTTAAAACGTGGACATTTTCACTTTATTAAACGCTTACATATAACTGCTTGAAAATGTGTTTACTTTTATTTACTAATATATTAATGTTAATAAATTAAATTACGAAAAAACTACGAAACAACATATATTTATTTTTAAACATATTTTACGATTTGAAAAGCATTAGCTTCGCCGCTATGATCTGCTAATGTGAATAAATTGAAAAGAATAACGGTACTATGCATCATCGTTTGAATTTGAAAAATAGAATAACACACATCGTAGAATTTCTCATACGGCTCGGGACTTAGAGTGGGGGTGATAAGGTGGGAATATTCTATCGGAATAAACCCCATTGATAGTAAACTATAGTAAATAATTTTCAGCAGAGTAGAGCAGGGAATTTTGTAACATATAAACAGATAATTGAATTATAAATAATACATCAAAATTATTCACAGAAATAGATATATTATAAGAAATGCATTGTGAATTTCAAGTAATTTATCTATGTCAGTAAAGTAAAGTTAGCAGTTATATAGAATCAGGGAGAGGGACGGAGGGGTCACATACCTAGTTCTAGCTACCCCTTAATCATGATCATTAACCTATTCCGAAAATTCCTGGATGGTAATAATGGCCATGTACAGCTTTACAGGGGGTTGGGATTTTTTTTAAAACAAGAAGCGGCATTACTCTATTTTATTTATGATATATATAACATCTTTCGAGGTGTTCTTCTGCTGAACTGGGTTCGCTAACCTACTCATATGCATACTGCGAAAGGAATAGATCAACTATAGGAATAAGTAACAAATAAGAAAAAAACACCTGGATGCTATCACTATTTAATTACATTAGGTTAAATTAAATTAAATTAAATTAGGTTTTAATTAGATTAAATTAAATTTTTAAAATGGGTGGCAGGACTGGAGAAAAAATAATTAAAAAACATGCATGCCGACACGGACTTAATTTCTAAAAATAGATACGAAGGTTTTTGTAAACAGTGTTTTGTATTGGGATTTATATTACTAATAACAAAGTCTCCCGTCATTAAACGAGTTCGAGTGATAGTTACCCATAAAGTGAGACTAAATAACCCCGTTCATTTAAAAGTGATTACACAAAAATAGAAACTAGATTTCTGATAACGCTACTCCGTAGAAATATTTATTTATGGAATATGGAATAATATTATCCACAGAGTGTTGTAAACAGACACATCCTAATAGAATTTTTTAGAAACAGTATTTTTAATAAATAGTTTCTGTCTACTAATTAAGATACTAATTCAGATGGTTTTTCTTAAAATAAAAGAGTAATTCTGCGGGATTGATGTTCGTTCACTTCGTCGTGTGTTTATCTCGAAGGCGTACAATCAGCCCTGGAAATAAGGTTCGTCTGAGCGCAGGTATTGCGGACGAACATGTATGTTGCTTTTCCTTGGGAGCAAATAGATGTAGAATCCCCATACTATCATTGGATTGGAATGGTAACTTGTAAGCGGTGTCTTGAATGTTTTAGTTTTTTGTTTGGGGCCGGGGATATTTTTTCATCATTGTGACCCCCGACGTGAAAGTGTATTATCGCACATTGTTCCGGTTTGTTTTGGGGTTTTTTGAATGAATTTGAGACTGATTCTTTGCTCGTTGGCTTGGTGGCAGAAATAATGCACGAGCTACTTTTCTAGGATATTTTCTAAGTTTGTCTTATACTTTTTGTGCTTGTTTATTTTTTTTCCTCTACTCTTCTGAAGTGACCTCTATTAATGCAACGCCACATTGTAAACTGTCGGTTGTTGAAACCCTTATTTCAGACATTTAATTTCCCTGATTATCTGCCAAACAAATACATCCTTGGTAGTGAAACACGTGTAGGAAAAACATTTAATTTGAATCAATAATATGTTTAAGAAGTATTTCATCATGACTATTGGTCTCCTGAAGTGAATTCTTTAGTAACCCTTCATAAAATCGCATATATATATATATATATATATATATATATATATATATATATATATATATATATATATATATTATTTCAAAAAATGTATTTACTGCTATTTTTATTATTATAACGGCTTGTAATTTACAACTTAAAATAAGCGTCTATAATATGGTAATGTTACATGAGAGCGTGATTACTTTCTAAGAGTGGGCAACATTCTAATGTTTGATTGCTTTTGAGCGCGTTCAAGATTCAAACGTGTAATTGCTTAATGGCTAAAAATGTGCTAACGTTTATTACTATGCTGAACACTTTAAACTAGTTTCGTAATTAATATTATTGATTGTGTGATATTTAGTTTTTATGTATATGGATTCAAGAATTTTTAATCTGTTGGTGTGTGTATCGTGGTGAATTATTTTAGTATTGATAATACTTATATTTTAAGAAACCAAAATTAACACCACCCGAAGATTATTTGACGAATCAAATCAGAACTACTCGCAAAAAAGGAAAGAAAGTGTAACAAGAAACGCGTGTAACTTAGATACAGCAATTTGATCAAAACACTAAATGGACCATTCGGAAAATTGAAAAGAATTTTAAAAACCTGATCAAGCAAAAACACTCTTTGTTATTTAATAATGTTTTCCTAAATAAAAGTATGCTGCTAAAATACAGACACAATATATATATATATATATATATATATATATATATATATATATATATATATATATATATATATATATATACATATATATATATATATGATTCTTGTACACATTATAATTTTTTCCAGACAGAATAGAAAGTGTCAAGTTCACACCGTTCAAAATTTAGCTTATTTTAGTCACGTACGTACTAATAACAGACCAGTTTCTCTTACATGTTGTGTAAAATATTTGAAAAATAAATTGAAATACACATATTAAATTTTATAAAGAATGATAAAAATTGTAACCAACATGGCTTTGTCAATGGTAAACTAACATTATCTAATATTGTGCCAAGTATTGACAATATGAATGATGGGGAGGATAGTGCGGATGTTATATATTCTGATTATACCTAGCCATTTGATACAGTATATAATTATCGTTTACGAGTCAGAATGAAACAAAATGTTGGTATTACTGACAAAATGGTGAATATTGTGAGTGAGTTTTTGAAGGATATAACTATGGAGGTAAAGGTGGGTAACAATTATTCTGAATCACAGTACATACTCTCTGGTGTTCTGCATGGTTCAGTATTGGGTAATTTGTAATTTTTGATATTCATAACTGGCTTACCTGATAATATAAATTCAGAAATAGAACCGTTTTCTTATGATGTTAAACTATTTGTTAGACCTTCACAAATGAATAACACAGATGGATCTAAATAAATTATCATGTTGGGGGGACATTTAGAAATTGGGATTAAACCTAGACACATGTAAAGTACTACATGTAGGATCCAGACATGTGGGCGTTGAATATGTATTAAACAGCAGAAGCATCAAATAAGTAAGAAGGAGAGTGTGATTTGGGAGTGGCGTTTGATAATACTCTTCAAGCAAATACTCATATTTGACCATTGTTTCGAGGGCAAATATAATGATCGGGGGGGATGATTAGGAATATTATGTTAAGGAAGACAAATGTTGTTTCAAGGATATGTAAAGCTCTAATAAGACCTCATATAGACTGCACCCAGGCCTGGAGAGACTGGATTAATTTGGATTGACTACTTTGTTGGAGAGAAGAATGATATGTGATAGGATTGAGACTTTTAAGATAATTAATTACATTTCTAACTAAGGTGGGCATTTTTTAGTATTTCTTCTAGTTCTTGAAAGTTATAGACAAAGTAGTTTTCAAAAACTCGATCAGTTAACCAATTAAGTTTTTGCTCACAAAAAATATGTTTTTGGAATAAGTTTTCCTGATAAAATTTAGAACAGCAATAACGTGGGGCAGTTTAATATGAGGTTGGATGAATTCAGGCAAGGTGGTAGGAGGGAGTAATTGAAAGGGCCCTTTAGGGAGTTGTCAAATTAAATATTGGACTAAATTTTATCTGAGTATCGATACTGTGCTAAGAGTTACATTTTTTCAACAGTTCAATTTAGAAGATAGTTTAAGGAGAAATGCCCAATACCGAATAAATAAATACACCTAGGAACGTAATACACCAAAAATACAAGTAATGCTCTGTGAGAATATAAACTTTTAACTAATTAATAGCATACAATGGCTCGTTTACTATAGCGATAGTGTTCCTGAATTAAAGAAAATGGAAAGGGGTGGTATGCCGTAAAAAGGCTAAACTAAACAAAAATAAACACACACACAAACTCAAAAGATATTATTATATATTTTATTAGATTAATTTAGACATATCGGTTTTCAGCTGGCGCTAACATATCTGGAGTAAGTATAAATTATGCCGAAACGTAATATAAACTAATTGTAACCTATTTCGTATAAAATATTTTTCAAATTAAATATAAGTAATAAATGATAATATATATATATATATATATATATATATATATATATATATATATATATATATATATATAGGAGTATGCCCAGTTGGTGAATGTCCGTTGATAAGGTGTAATTATTCAATGGGATGTTAAAAGAAATAATGATTTAATTTCTAATATTTGTTTTATTTTTTTATTTATTTATTATTCATTTATTTTATTTATTTATTTTTATTTTCTGTTTCTATTTATTTATTTATTTATACTTTTATCTATGTATTTATTTATTTTCAAGTTATGTTTACATCGTTCTCACAATATAAGTGAACTTTTGAAGTGCCTGCAATTGTAACGCACTTCGTCCCTTTGGTTTAGTAGAACATTCTTATTAGAAAACAAAACTATAGCCAGTTTTACATTTAAACAGAAAACAGGTGAGGTTATTAAGTGTAGATACTAGTGCCTTTTTAAAAAATACTCCATTACACTACAGGAACTATGCCATTTCTTTTAAGGGATAAAATATATCTAGATAATGAAGTGCCTTTTCTATCAGTATCTATTTTGTTAAATGAGCATTTATGGTTTGTATACCTATCCTAATGTAGATGTTTTTCAAATAAGGATCATTCTCTGGGAAAACTGTACTTTTATATACTACATTTTTCATTAAACATATTTCTTGCAACGGGCTCTCACTTTTATTTCTACAATTAGATTCATTATCTTGTATGCTACTTACGATGTTTTTATCATTATCCTTTAGTATTTGTCTATAGTGACCGTTGATTATTTTTTCTAACTTATTAGTGCAACTATAACTAAGTTAAATTGATTTTTTGTTAAATATTTTATGCAATGGGTTATTTATTGGGAAGTGCTAATTTAACACGGTAAGAAACATATGTCCAATCTTTGAGTTAACTAGTTGGTTAAACGGAGGTGTATACCAAATAATGTTTTGTTTTCTGTTTGTCTTATTTTTATTTCTATTCCTATTACGTTGGTATTCTATAGTCGTGTTAATATAACCACTATTAATCAGATAATCATTGTAGGTACTACTTTTGTTATTGAACATTTCTTCATTAGAATAATTATTGCTAATTCTTTGACTTATGGATACCGGTATGTGTTTAATAACGCTTGGTGGATGGTTTAATTTTGGATTTACGTACATTGGATCATAGTATATTTTATATATGATTCGTATACTCCTTGGTTAAGATTTAGCGTAATATCTAGAAAGTTTATTACACCGCAATTTACCTTTAATTTTCGTGTTGATATTCTCAAGGATGGTTTACCTAATCCTACCAACCTCAGTTATTGTTGAGGTAATCAGCCTAGTAGCGGGTTTGTTAATAAAATGCGGTTTGTGGTCCTTTAATAATATGTATGAATCCTTAGGTCTCAGCTGATACACTCTATCACTGATCTGTGCTTTATCAGTTATATATTTGCTTTCCATATTGATTTCATTAATAATATTCCTATTCCTCGCTTTTTTGTAGTTTTTCGTGAGGTTTTCGTTACTTAACTTGTTATAGTCATTCTTGTTCACCTAATAGACATTTCTGGTGGTGTCTGCCTTAATGAATAATTTGTCCGACTGTTTTATTTCTCTGATCGTTTTTCCGAGCCTTTTCTGAAAGTCCGTGGTGTTCCTGTGGAATCTCAGGTTGTTAACAATGTTGAACAAATCATTCTCGAAGCTTTTCATCAGTTCAACTGGAGAAGCTGCATTTAAGCTTTTGAATCCATAAGTTTCCCTTGAGTTAGAGTCATCTGAACCGCGAAGGAAGTGGTTAGCCTTCCATCGCATTCTTCTTATCAACTCCTTGGTCTTCTGGATTAATTTGATGGTATACTACTCTTTGCTTCGTATAGGAGTGTTCTTTAGCGAGATACCGAAATTTACCTTTTCCATGTTTATGTTAGAAAAAACTATGTATATATATGATATATATATATATATATATATATATATATATATATATATATATATATATATATATATATATATACATATATACTATTTGGTATCACTGGCTCGTATATATTAGATAAAGAATAAAACCATGGTTCATTACGTGCTGATGATGTTATAATACATCATTATTTGTCGAGATGCCGAATATTCTATTGGTGTGCCATTTATCAACGCTGTAGCCAGTTATGTCATCTATAAGTCACCGTGTGGCAGTATGTAAATGGATATTATTAAAAGATTCCACCAACAAAGTGTTATACAAGGCCATGTTGCAACCTCTCACCTCTATAATTGAAGTTTATGTAACAGTGAATTAAAAACAAAAAAAAATCAGTATATTGAGATCTGCACTTTCTAGATGGATATTCGATTGATTAAATGGTCAGAAATATCGATCATGAATCACATAAAAGTGTTTGTTTGTATGGAGTTTTGCCCATTTATATTTTGTTATTATTTTGTTAATAGTGTGGTTAAATATGTTAGACTAATTTAAATCACTAGCTTTCGTTGGGCACCTTGTAATATAAAAACAGTCGACACTATTCTTTTCAATGAACCATATACATTCATTGAAATGTTGTTTGATTAAGATATATTGACGCGATAAGACCGTCTGTAGAACAGGCTGAACCAACAATTTATTACTACTTACATTGCATATAAAATCGGCCGAGTTTAAATGTCGTCAGATGCATTGTGTTGTTTATTTATACATCAATATCATTATGAAAACTACTTCTTTTAATCTATGTTTACAGTATGACTTCATATTCTAAAGTAAATGTATAATGCTACGTGTTATATTTCGACATTAAATAATTGTAAATTGTTGTTTAACAAATACAATAAATGTCAGAAAGGTTTAAGTGAAAATGTTGCCTTACATTTTGTGCTTTTTCTGTTTTACTATTACTTTGAAACATCAAGCTGATTGTTTTGTCAAGATATGACATTTGTAATCAAATTTCAGCATTGAAATCTGTCAGTGAGAAAATGCAAAAATAATATCATTTTACTACATGGAAAGAAAGAAATACATAGCCGAATACAGCATGAAAGGAATACATGAATATAGAAAAATCGATCTCGAGAAGAGTCAAAGTAAGAAAAAGAATTATTATTATTATTATTATTATTATTATTATTATTATTATTATTATTATTATTATCATTATTATTATCATTATTATGTTTATGAAAGAGCACAAGGTAGAGAAAATGTTATGAAAAGAGGATTACACTGAGAAAAAAACAATGGGTGCATATTTAGAACAGCATGCATTCTGGACAGTATTAATGTAGCGCTTGACATTTATGTATTTTTAATAATGTTATACTTTGTTATATCGGTTACGAAGCTGGTGCTTGAAACCAGTACCGAGGGGATGTTTTTATAACGTAGATAGTATACCCTATTTTTTAATACGTAGGTAGTATACCCTTATTTTTTATAACGTAGATAGTATACTCTAATTTGTTATAACGTAGATAGTATACCCTAAGTTTTTATAACGTAGATAGTATACCCTTATTTTTTATACCGTAGATAGTATACCCTTATTTTGAATACGAAACCTGTGGAGGCATGTTCGAGTCAGATATTCGTGACTGTTTTCTACTGTGTTTTTCCTTGTGTAGCGTCGTAGGTTTCATCGGTGCTACAGTAGCATATTTTGAAAAAATATCAATGTGACTATGAAAATTGCGAAATGAGCTGTTAGGATAATAACTTATCACGTCATATATGAGAATATGATGGTCAGAATATGATACAGTAGAACATAGATGTTGTGCAGCGAAAACCACCAGAAAGACAGATATCATGATAACACAGTAGACTGTTGGCAACGCAGATGTTAGATGATACAGACTTTAGATGGAAACATTTAAAAGCTCTGAACAGATGAAACATACAACGCTACACAAGGAAAAACACCGGAGAAAAAACAGTCACGAATATTTTAGTCGAACATAATATCTACGTTATAAAAACATCCTCTCGTTCCTGGTTTGTTGCACATTCCTGGTTGGTAAAGTGCTACTGGAAAAAATTTAGATATGAGTTTCCTATTTGCAGTTATTAATATGGCATGATTTACGGAGTACGTCTTGTAGTCAGAGCTCAATATGATATATATATATATATATATATATATATATATATATATATATATATATATATATATAAATTGATGAGTTTACATATTATATAGGAATTATTTGAAATGAAAGCAGCTGTCTCTCGAGAATTGTGGATTCTCGAACACGTTATATGAGGTGTGAGGAATTTTATTTTCTACTCAATCAGTCACTGCTAATGGCATCTACGAAAATAGCTAAGAATTGCATCCTGCTTGAATAAAGGAAATTATGACATAATTGTAAGTTAAATTAGCTCCATTAGTAACAGTAACAAACATCAACATCGGAATCGTTGTCATTTTTTAATTCATGAGCATAGCATCCTCCCGAGGGGAAGTTCATAATAGCATTTCCATCACTGGACGCACAACATAGAATTCCTTAAAAACTATCCAACCGCTTACAATTCTGTTTTTTTTTACTACAAGGCCATCCATCTAAAACTACCTATTTCTGTAGTGTGTATGGTTTAGTTGTGTTTGTTTTACGGCATATACACCATCTGTGGGTCATTTAATACAGAATAACGTTGTTAAATATAATTTATAGGTAGGAGAGTTATTCAAATTCATCGAATACATTAGTCATTGAAAACATCATTATTTGAAGACATTACTCTTTGAATATATTACTCTTTAGAAATAACCACACCAAATGTACTGCGGCAATCCTATGAGCGACATACCTATACCACTATTTATGTGTTGTTTGAAATATAGATGTCAAATATACTTTCATAATAGTGTGATTATTCATATTCCCAGGCGAAATTAAACTTGTATAACCAGAATGCATTACCCTAAGATAACAAGCATATATTGTTCTTATATAACCATAATGCTTTGCTTTTAGATAACCAGAATACATTGCTCTAACATAATCAAGTATACATTGCTCTTACATAATACAGTATACCTGGCACTTCGATAACCAGATGGCATTGCTCTTAGATCACCAGAATACATTGCTCTTAAATAAGCAGAATACATTGATCTTAGATAACCAGAATACATTGCTCTTAGATTACTGGAATAAATTGCGCTTAGATAATTGGAATGCATTACTCTTAGATAAACATAATGCATTGCTTTCAGATGACCTGAATATGTTGCTCTTAGACCACCAGTAGACACTGCTCTTAGATAAGCCGAATACATTGCTCTCAGATAACTAGAAAGCATCATCTCAGAATGTATTAATCTCAGAATACATTGATCTAAAACTACAATGCTCTCAAAATACGTTGTTCTCGGAAGGAAATTTCACAGTCAAAAGCGGAAATATTTATCTTATAAGGAGTCTCTACTGATAAAGATAAGCATTACTCCCTAAAAACACCATTTCAAGAAAAACATTCCTCTCAGAAAAAAAAATCATTATTTTTTGGGGAAACGTTACTCTTCGGAAAAGTGATGTTAGGATAGGCTTACTGTTGTTTTCGTGCAGACACTTCGCAACTTTTCCATCGCAACAGTGTCACTCTCGGTTCAAGATGTTGAGAACCAACAACAAGCGAAAGCAAGACATCCAGCAACAAGGTGAACCGCAGAGAAATACTGTGTGACGAGTTTTTTCTACTATTTAAATATTTTCCATTTTCAAGTACAAATAAGTCTCCTTATTGAAATATACAACGACACTGAATATTTATTTCGAAACTGTTAGCAAATGTATTTCAACCGTTGAAGGCAAGCGTTTTAAACACACTTGAATTTGGTTTGTGTTTATTATTTGAAAAATCCATCGTAAATAGATATATACATATATCTAGTCATATACATACATGCGTATACATATATACATAAATACATACATATGATACTTTTACTTCAGCCTATGAGAACAAATAGAGCTTACCTCTCGCATCCCGTTGATTTCGGCGCCAAACTGACATACACAGGTTATGCACGTTCTGCCTACCCGGGGAGTCTACATCATTGGAATGGAAAGATGTCAACTCATTACAAACCTTTTATTTTCAAACCGCTTGCCAATTCTTAAAATCCACACAGCCAACATTGTCTTGTGGGTACTTTCTCTCGCTCTTTCTCCATATATACAAAATTGCTGCTTCAAATACTGCCTGCATAACTTCGGGTTCATGTTATAGATGTGTATATAGGTAATACGCCGATTGGTTTCCGATTTATAGCCCATTGAAACAAATCCATTATTTATTGTAAACATCTAAAATATACAATGGGTTTACTAGTCAATTGTGATTTCTACATATGGGACAGATAAACACTACTCAGTAACACGACTACATGTAAAATAAGCCTGGATCTGGTGTTGCTACACACACTAACATAACTATGAGAATACGAGACTTAACAAATATAAAAGTCGTGCGGATCAGAAGAATGTGTCATGCCTCATGATCTACGGGGCGATATCAAATATAGAGCTAATTATTGTTATTTCAATAATAAACTGAATAAGAACAAATACAATTGAATAAATATAATTAGCGAAACAAGAATAAGAAATGAACCAGAAATAAAATTAGACAAGCAATAGTGGGCTATCATACAATCAATCCCCACATCAAAAGATGTAGAATATACTCCCAGGTGTTATGCTATCCATTTAAAAACAAAAACAGCTCATATATATGACTTAAGATAAGAAACTAACAAATGTCTTCATTTAAAATAATGTATAGGGCGGTGTAATTAATTTAGACAACTCAGAGTTTACTATACATAAAAGATATTCAAACAACTAACATTGCTGCACCGTGTTTGTGAAAGGAGCATTATTTATCTAACGAAATAGAAGACATTGTGCCATACAAAGTAATTGCAATATGGATTTTCTTAAGTGTTAAACACTTTTGTAACATAAGATCTAATAAAACGTTTGCAATATTATAGTGCGCATAATTAATGTAAAAATATTAAACATTCATATAATCAAGGTTGTTGGCTCTCAGACATAAACACCACCCACCCACCCACCACACACACACACATATATATATATATATATATATATATATATATACATATTTAATTAAGGTGGTTCTATTGGAAATAAAATTCATTTAGAAACAAGTAATACAAGACGTGTATTTTACGAGAATACACCCATAATATAACATGTTTTACTTTTTATTTCATATATTTTCATTTATATATCAAGAGAATCACCTTTTTTTAATGTAGTATTTTAGCATATGCAGTTAAAACATGATATGTTCAGATTGCGAAGATTTAATCTCATTTTACTAGATTGTAATTATTTACTACCAAGTAAGTTTATATAGAATTTACTTTTTCATGGAAACTATTTATTCGGTAAATAATTCATTTAAACTCTTTAGCTATAGATTTTCTTAAGTGTTTTTGTGATAGACACTTACGAGGCAACAATGAAATGGGCGCAACTGTTGTATGTGAGTTTTAGGCATGCAATACATACATGGAAGGTGTTGTATTTTTCCTCCAATATTAATCCTTATTCTTCACAAATTACAGTGTTGTTTATAATGATACTATCAGTTTCACAATAACTTAATTTATAAGTATCTAGAATTTTACTTATAATGTCGTACTTTAAACAATTAGCGGTGCATATATTATCTTTTAAATATCAAAGTTCTATTGATGTATAATCATCTGTAAATTTCTAAGAAGACGGTTCGTTTTTTAGGGTGCTTAACGTTTTATAAACCTCCACCATTGTATTTACGAATGTAAGTACACTATTCGTTTATGTGTCAAATGTGGAATCTAATAATGTATGCTATTTAGAATGAAATTATCTAATGCTTTACTTATTTCCTTAACACATTAATTAAGGTCCTTTATAGTTTGGGGAGTTACTGATAGGTTTTCTTAACTTAGAAGTTTCAACTATAAGTATATTACCAGTACTTATATGTCATATGTTTTCATTACGTAAATACGAGTATTTACATTCACATTTTCGAATATTCATT
>OY744517.1:229826030-229863530 GCA_963556195.1 Sepiola atlantica
ATTGACAGAACTATTTCGATTATGTACCTTGTATTACAAACAACTTTTAATCTATTAAAATACCGGTGAAAACTGGCTACACTACCCATATACGATTAATACCATTCTATAATAACACAATGTAATTTTAACATCAGAAGCTTAACGTGAAATATATAAACACTTCCATTTCCATCAAGAAATTATTATTCAAGAAAAATTGTTGGCAATTAACATTTTTACTGTGTATTTACACACACATACGCACACGTGCAGACACATAGGCACACACCCACGCATATATATATATATATATATATATATATATATATATATATATATATATATGTCTGTGTGGATGTTTTTGTATATATTAAGCTGATTCATGAGAAATTCCCCATTATGATGAGCCAATTAAAACGCCTTTTTGATCATTTTAAATTACTTCAAATTTTGTTTACGCGACTAAATTTTAATAAAAGTGATTGTTCTATTTATTTGAGTTTTTATATATTAATTTGCAATAAATCTATCTCCGTTCATATAGAAGTACACACACTGAATATTCGTTCTTTGATGTTGGTAGAGTTTAAACAAGTAAATGGTGCTGCAGAGAGAACGAATAAAATAAGCAGTAAATGGTAAGATATCATGATTCGATAAGTAAAAAATTGGTTTAACAAAATGGTGTTTCGCTTTGAAGATCAGCCATTTATGAAAATGCGTTAGTGGAGAATAGTTTTACTTCAATCACTCCTAAATTTGTAGAATAACTAAATACTTCAAAGTCGACCATGTACATCCACCTAGTACAGGATGGTGTAAGATTTGCATACTAGGGGTCTAGGTTCGCTATTCCTTAAGTGAGAAAATATGATTAATCGTTTTTCCATTTCACTTTTATTGTCTACATATCAACCAAACCATTTCATTATCACATCACTACAGTATAAATCTCTATGCATGAGTGGGGGAAGTGTGTGAGGTGCGCTGAGGAAAATATCCTACCAGTAAAATACATATCCCTGTTGTGCTCACATACCCTTAATAACAATAAAAGTGTAACAAATTGGGAATTTCCTTGCTTTTGTACATTTAGTGTATATGAATGTTCATCTTAACCCTATTAAGGGCATATGATATCAGTATACTCGCATTTTTCATGGAATGCACTACTTTTGTAAAGGCTATGCTTCAATACAATCGTCATTTGAAAGTTTTTTTTGAATTGTCTGGAAAACTAAGTTATATGGTAAACTGAAATTAAAATGCCATCAACTAGACCCTAGAGCGTCTATCTCTGCCAAACATCAACTGAATCCATCAAATAGCTGATGAGATACAGGGTGACACATACGTACGTACGTACGTACACACGGATAACACAAAATCATGCCTGACCTTTCCGGATCTCTGGGTTCTTTCGACTAATGATGCTGACATTCTACACACTTATAAAACGTTTCAAAAAAAGTGTGCAAAGGTTTAACTAATTTGGTTTATTGGTTTTTGAGTTATGATTGATCAGAGAAATAAGATTTCTAGCATTTCTAGCTTTGATATATATATATATATATATATATATATATATATATATATATATATATATATATATATATATATATATATATACATATATATATACATATATGTATATACATATGTATGTATATATATATATATATATATATATATATATATATTTGCTTGAAAATAACCATGTAGACTACTGACCTCACTTAAACGTGGGGGAGTGGCCCCCAACAGAGACCCCCACACCTTATATTGGTGTATTATGTACACCCAAACCGCTGGACATAATTCCTTGAACATTTGTGTGTTGACGCATGCACTCTCAGGAAAAGTTCATTTAATTACATGTGTGTATGTCTGTATGCATGTCTGTCGTTGTGTTTATGATGCACCTCCACTGTTTCTAGCAGATCTTTTGTCGTGTTTTGCATCTGGTTCCTACTGGATCAAGTGCAGGGCATGGGCTATATTAGAAATACGTTACTTTAACGTTAGAGGGTCTCGGGGGAGGCACACACCGCCAACTAAAAACTGTTTTCTCCTTTCATTCAAATGAAAGTTAAACCATAGGTAAATGACGAGAAATTATGTCTATTCCCAAACTCTCAGCACATTTTCATAATATTGAAGGTGGCCGGGGTAATAACATCCAATACACATACCCACACACTAAAATGTAACCCATAAGTCAACCGACAATTCAAATAGGTCCAATTTCAATGAAATGTACACCCTATTAAGTACCTATATTTAATGAGGATGATTTATGTAATTACTGCTCGTTTCGGCTATTGTAAGGCCCATACTCCGCTTGATTTTCTATTATCCCCTCTCCTCCTCCTCTCTTCTGACAGTTTTGGATTATTTAGTTTGTGAATGTATTTGTTTATCATGCTTTGCCATTGTTATGTTTGTTACTTCTATTAATTAGCTGAATAGTTTCCAAATTTCCAACCTCTCTCTCTCTCTCTCTTTCTATATATATATATTTATATATATATATATATATATATATATATATATATATATATATATATATATATATATATATATATATATATATATTACTGCAGATGCCATACTGGACCGCCATACTGGACCGCCCTACTGCACGAGAAAAAACAGAGAGAATGAGATGAGACTGTTCAGTCTGAAACCCAATAGCGTGAAACCCAGCAGCATGAAACACACCAGTAACATCATTGGATGTTACAGAGGTTACAACAAAACAATAATATTGTTATCAGTGGAAGGAGGTAGACAAATACAATCTGGAGAAATAAGTTTGGGCAAGAGACGCAAAGACGACGGCAACAGTAAAGACTGAAAGTACTGAATACATTTGAAGACGATAGCTACGCAACAGAAAACAGATGACAGCTTCCGGGAATAAGGAATCGGCTAATGATACTCTGAGACGCCAGCTACGAGATAGACAACAAAAAGCCGCTTCCAGGAAAATCAAACAGTAGAGGAAACTCAAATACGCCATCGACGAGACAGGCAGCAGATATCCGCTACTAGGCAAAATGACACTTTTAAATTTGTAATTTATTATTATGTATTTATCTGTAGATTAATTGTTGGCTATTGGTTTTCTTTATGCTTCATGAGTAATTCATTATATATATTGAAACAAAAGCAAATAATTATATCATCTGTAATACATGTAATGAAATACGTTTTAAATAACCAATAGTTAGATTGTCTATAACACTCAATCTGTGAACCATTAGTTTACTTATTACGATATGCACTAAATCGTGTATTTAAATGAAGCACATTGACACATCGCTATGAAAATATAATAGACACCATTGCTTGATGATGGCTAACAATTGACAAACATAATCATCTAAAATGAAAATGTATATTAAAATCTGAAGAATATATAGAAATGTTGTAACTGTAATACAGACTTCATACTTATGTGTTACTGACAGTGTGCCACAAAACGAAGGTACGTGAGAAGAATGATGCAAGCGTTTACAAATATAGAAGAATAAATACAAGTTAAACAAAAACGACTATTCTTATATCTATTGACAGAGTTTCACAAAAAATGAGCATAACACTTCATCGACAAGATTATAATAAGATACACATAAAATTGAGCATGTGATCATGAATTTCGAGGTTGCGGTGTGTTCGTCCCTCGCTGATTACTTTATTATTTAAATATACACGTTCATTGGTCCATACATTCTCTTCAGCATAATCAATGATCCGAAGCCATGGCACTATGATATGTACACTTCAAATATATTGAATGGTGATGGGAAGTGGGATGGAAAAACAAACTATTTGATTTAGATAGGAAATTAGCTGAAATAATAACAAAAGTTAGAGGAGTTAGGTGCAATAAGGATAAGGCTACCTGGACTTATTTAAGAGTGGCAATTAGGTAGATTATTGTATGATTTTGACTACAATACAACTTCTAATAATAATTATGGGTATTTGAAATAAGCTGAAAATAACAGCGCTTGAGAAAAAAAGTGAACATGTAGATATATATTTTGATTTGGGTAAAGAGAAGATAGAAAGATAGACACGTATCGGAGTATATTAAAATATCATATGAATGGAAATATGTAACTATATTTTGCAATTAAAAAAACTTACATCAAATTGTTGTCTCAGCAGACAAGATCTCAGCAGACTAAGAATAGAAGTGACAGGTGAAGCGTGAGAAGTGAATAACCTTCATAAAAATACTGATTTGAGTGTATGATACGATTTCGAAGATCTAAATGAATTCACGCGAACATCACATGATCCAGAGAGTGGATAAAAGCATCCATACTCTGGAACCGTTCAGCACTTCGATAATATTGTAATGACTATTAAGTGTAAAGAGCATTCATTGTTAAATAGCAGGACCCGTCGAAAGCTGATGATTAATGCAAATAAATCTTAAATATGTCCTCCTCAAAGCGAGTCTTCTTTTATTTTTATTTATTTTATTTTCCTTGTATTAACCTTAGAAAAGATGACGCTCTTGTGGAAACATGTATATATATATATATATATTTATATATATATATATATATATATATATATATATATATATACTCTCGGTGTTGCTGACGAGAGTTGTAAAGTAAAGTCTGATATTAATGTGTGAGCGTTGAAGGCGCTTTTTAGTAGACTTTTACAGACAGAAAATAAGAGAAATCGGTATTTGACAGGGACGTATCTGTCGTATGTTTCAGCATTTACAATACATGATTTTATTCATTAAATAATACATTATTTTGTTTTCGAACCTCTATAAAAATACTATACCAAATTATTGTTTCCTAAGATGTGAACAACCTCCCTTATTCAAAGAAAGTGTACTTTAGTTTATGTACTTACTCATCTTAAGAATAAGCTGTGTATATTGTCTGTCGTCTGACATGCTCTCGTTCGAAACAATAAACATATGTGTGTTCCGATATAGTTCTTCATCATCAACTATTTTTTTCACAAGAAAACGGTTTACCGTATAATTGCATCGGCAAGTAGAACCGATAATATTTGATCACGAAATAACTAGATTTCTGACGTTGTATTTGATGGTAGAGATGTCTACATTTTGTACACACAGAAAAACAAGATAATCAGGAATTACCTTTTCGCATTTCATCCTAGGAAATCGGACACTCATTTTTGAAAATAGGTGTGGAAGCTGATTACGATTGTACAAACGAAAGTACACCTGTAACATTATATAGATGTTAATCACCAGGAAACCCTAACCACTTATTCTCATCATGGTTTACTCTTCATTACTATTTTGCATAACACCAACGGTTGCTGGTGTCATCAAGTTTTTTGTGAACAAATTATGGGATTGTGCTTACTTAATCTAACGCGCTAATCTAATTTGTATTATTTGCTTTTTTTTTTTAAAACATGTTTCACCCCAAACAAACCAGTCCGCCAATGTACACGTAAGGGGCTAGTGAGATTTAGGGGTAGGTTTTTGGTATCACCCTAAGTTGGGAGCTGTGTAACGAGATGTCTGTGTACATTAGTTTTAAACCACTGCATGTCGGTACACTCCGGGAAACAGGGAGTAGGGAGGGATTTAAAGAGGCCGGCAGCTTTTGGAGTAGAAGGCTCTCCGGCATGGGGTTGTTACTCAGTGAACGGATGTAGTTTAGCTGATTTTCGAGTTGGTCTAGTGTATTTACGTCGAGGGGTACCAGAGTAGCCAGTTCATCGTAGCACAATCCATTGAAGTATTAGTAAAATAAGCACAAGAATGCAAAATTGCTTTCTATTTATATTTATATTTTATAGTGTTTTGAGAGCGTTATACAGCTACTGTGATGGGTCGGCGTCATCTGGGTGTGTTTCCAACTCTAAGATTTAAAAAAATATCCTCTGTTTTTATTAATGTTGTGATTTGTATTACATGTAGCCTCCTTTTGCTTCTAATTTCTCTCAGATATTTTTCAAGTTCTTTCTCAGAACTGTCACTAGTGCTCTTACTATTATCAATATTATTTTGCTTTCCTTCATTTTTTCGTATTCCGTCGCGTTTCTTGCAAGCGCTCTGTATTTTCCTCATGTAGCTCGTTGGGCCGGCCAGCAGGTTTTGTCATTCTGATTAACTATGATCACGCCTGGTCTTCTTGGTTGGATGGTTGTGTGTGTTTATATTTTTATACCACATATGATTTCCATTATGTCGTTCATTTTCTCATCTGAAGATGTCTGGTGCCTGTACCATTTGTATATATGGCTTAAGTATATAGTCCCAGTGAATTACTTTCCCAAAACATACATGTTCGTTTCTATGGTCTTTTGGGGGTAATTTCCTATATTAATGACTCGTGTATATTATAATTATAATTATACCATATGATTAATAGTAGTAGTAGTAGTAGTAGTAGTAGTAGTAGTAGTAGTAGTAGTAATGCGACTGCATTATTGGCAGTCAAACTCATATAAAAGCAAAAGTCCTCTCGATATTCTCTAAAAATTAAATGAATATAAGGCAAGAGGCCACAGTTTATTGCAATTCACTGGGTGTCTTCGTTTGACCATTTTCCTAAAGGTGTGCATATTCTTATTCATCTGATAGTTAACTCGAATGGACCAATCCGAAATGCGTTGTGTCACCTCCAGGACAGTTTATTGTTGACTGTCTAAAATAATTCTGCTCAAATATGCGATGTCCAGATAATTTCCCAAGTTAAACAATTTACGAATTGAGATAGGACGGATTGTAAGCCAATAATATGCGCCAGCATTCCCCTGTGATCTAATCACAAACATCAGCACCGCTTTTTGCTTTCGGTAAATACAATGCGTCTGTTATTTCTTGTGTATAAAGTCATAGGAATTGAAAAGTTCGTGGAGGAAAAAGATGAAGAATAGACCGAGACGTAAATGAAGATGATGAACAGCCTGATAATATGATCGGAATGTATACATAACCTATAGAATCACTCGGTTTTCGTCCGAAGAAACGGGAACGGATGTAAGTGATGATTTCAAGAATGTTCGTTCCTTAGAATTCAACGACGATAAGGTTCTACGTTGTTATTTTAAACTTAATTTCAACTTTCTTACATCATCATCATTATCGTTTTAAGTGCATTTCATATTTTACTTCAATCTTTTCTAAAGTATTATAATATGTCCTTTGTTTTAGTCACAAATTATTCAGGTTTACTTCTTCATGTTTTTGTTTGTTCAGTAATCAATCTTCATAGTCTAACATACATGCGACTCGTCATTGTCCGAATGGAAGAAATACCAATGCATATAAATATACTGTATAAAATATATTCAATGACATATTTCTTCTTAATCGGTTTATTTTATTTTTATTTTCATTCATCAACTATTGATACTGCGAATAGAAGAGAAATGTGTTTACTGCATTTAGGTTTTCATAACGTCAGTAGGAATTATTCTGTATTTTACAACACTTTGGAAGACGTCATATTTATATTTTCTCCCTAACAAAATCCCCGGAGAGCATGGAACAAACCACTGGAACTGCTGTCTAACCGTCATTATATTTAACCATAGTAAAACTCTAAAAATATTATTGATTCACAAAAGTAGTTATCATTTTACACATTTATCATTTTTAACTTTATATATAAAAATGGTTTTGTAATAATTTATAGAAGTTGAAAAATTATTATCCATTAATTTCTTTATTCTTTTTAACGCTACAAACAAATTTAAGTACCCTTATTTTGTTATAATAAAAAAGGGAAATGCTTATTTAATTAAAATATTTGTGAGTGTACGCAATTAACATCTTATTTTATTTTTAACAAAAGAGGTTCATATTTTACTTGGTATTAGTTTTTAATTATTGATGACATCTGTTTACCGATTTTTTTTCTTAGAATTTGAAATAAAACTTTTTTTAAATGTTGAAAATTATTTTTACGTTACGAACTGCGTCAATTTTATCATTTTTTTTACATGATTTAAAACTTTAGTTACTCGATTTATTCTTAACGTGTCGTAACGATAAATTACATTGATTCTTTTTAAAATAAAGTGTATTTTTTATTTTAAGTGTGAAAAAGTAAATTAAAGTCCATGACTACACTGACAATTTATACATTGAAAAAAAAAAAAAATTTCGCTGATGATACACGTTCATGTATGAAAGGGAAAATATATAATTATGTCGAATTTTTTATTTTAACAGAAATTCTAATCATTAAAATAACATGAAATTATTATTATTATTATTATTATTATTATTATTATATATATATATGTATGTATATATATATATATATATATGTATATATATATATTTACATATATATATATATATTTATATATATATATATATATATATATATATATATATATATATATATATATATATATATATATATATATATACAGAGAGAGAGTAAGAGAGATATAAATGCAAAAGTTCATAACTAAAAGATAACTTTTAGAGAATCAGACCTTTTGTGAGATGAGGAAAGCTCAATATACTGGATAGAGCAAAAATCTTTCGATTGCATTCCTTTAGCCAGGCAAGGGATGCCATCGAAAGAGAAGCAGAATATATATTTTTATTTACTAAATGCTCCTTGTTCTGAACAACTGAAGATATGTATCTGTTTCCATTTGCAGGTATAACTATTTTTCATTGACTCACCTTATATATATATATATATATATATATATATATATATATATATACATATATATAAATGTGTGTGTATATATATACACACATATATATATATGTATATATACATATATATACATACATATATGTATATATGTACATATGTGTATATACATATATATATATATATATATGTATATATATACATATATATATACATATATGCATATATATATATACATATTTATATATAGAGATCTATATAGATATATGTATGTACTTATGAAAAAAACAGTCAGTCTGATTCAGTAAATAGTATTATATCAGACAAATCGCGAAAACTCAATCACTTATGTTTAAGTTGTGTTATTTACATGACAACATTATTTCTAGTCCAGTTCATCGATTACATATTCTATCCAGCCCTATAATTAATTCAGACCATATCACTGAGCAAACTTTCCCGTTATTTTCATGCGATTATAAGCATATGATTTGATAAGTTTAACGCGGTGATGCCTACAAACTCATAATGGCGTCTAGAATATCTGGGTAGGTAATTATATAGGTTTTATATGAATTTGTTTACGCTGTAAAGAAACACCGAAATACATACGCACAGTGATTGAGAGAAAGCGACTACACTTAATTTAACGCATCCTTCTACTGTAATTGTGGTATCGACTTACGTATCGTTAAAAAGCAACAACTACCTTGCGTTGCCCGCGAATATTTCTACAGTATGCAGTTGAGTGGCGTAATAAATAGATGGTAACATAAAACGCTGCTAATACAAAACTCCTTTTCTTTCAACAACTAGAAGACACACCTTCATCCACCGATTGTCATGGCAAATATAACACCTTACTTCAGAGTCTAACGTTCAAACTCTTTGGCCTAATATTCACATGCAACATCAACTGGAATAAATGCATAGAATACATTGCCCACGTTGTTGCAAATAAAGTGGACTCCCTCTACCGAGCTAGAACACCTCTCACACTTCATAGTATGTTATATATCTACAAAACCACCATCCGCCCGTACATGGAGTATAGTTGTCACATCTAAGCAAGGGCACCATCGACTAGCCTCTCTTTCTTAGAAAATCCCCCCCCCCCCAAAAAAAAGTCTCTAATCTGAAAGGTCCTTAATATCCACTAAGCTCCAGCCTCTGTCCTATCGTCGCATATTTGTGCTTGTTTTACAAGTATTTCAATGGATGAGTATGCTGCTCTGGTGCCCTCTCGAATCCGACAATTAGCTAAATACCATGCATTCACTGTGAAGGGCGGCATATAATTGAAAGCCTTCGACTCCAATTGCTTTCTTTCTTCAATCTACCGGCTTGTGGAACTCCCTCCCTGTTCCATGTTTCTCCGACTGTACCGACAATAAGAAATTTAAAACTAATGTAAAGAAGCATCTCGTTGCACCGCTCCAAATGTAGGATTGCCTACAACCCTTAAATCCTAATTCTCAGTAACTTATTACGTCTACGGTGGAAACTTCTCTTGTTTGGGGTGAACTATGTTGAAAGACAACAACATTTATATTTATTTGGTCTTTTTTCATAACCTATGTCGTGTATTACTTATTTTTTTTCGCATTATTTTCCTTTATAATTGGTTTCAGCATAACATACACCTTATTTGTACTTAAAATATAACTTAGTAAAAAAGTATACACATTATTCTTTTTATGTTCAATGCGTTTGTTTAAAATAGGTTTCGTCATTCCTCTGAAGCCACGTATTTTAATTGCACTTTCTTGTCGAATAACAACACATTGACTAAAGTTGCATTCAGAAAAGAACATAAAAAAATTAACTAAATGTAAATGTTATTGTACGCCTGAAGAAGCTAACTTACATAACTACAAAAAATTGATTTTTTTTTAAATTCATAGGCAAGTTGACGTTAACTTTCATATCGAGTTGAATGCCAAACGCAATGAATGCCATTTTCAAAATTGTTAAATTATCTCTACTAAAAATATTCTATTCAAGCTCGCTAGCCCATACAAACCCATTGCGTCAAAGTAATGTAATATGTGGTCAATTCTCATGTTTATTAATAAAAATAAGCTTTAACGATCGAATGTTTATTTTTTCAATTTCTCTTATTTATCGCGTTTTTCACTCGAACTTGTCTATTGCTTCCAAAATGTGTGTACATATAATATGCTTAAACTCTGCCTATTAATATTAATTAATGTTAAAATAATATCTGGGTTAACCAAACAAAAATGCTAATACTTCTGGGCAACGCTGGAGTCAGGTAGTGATGTGTAATATATATATATATATATATATATATATATATATATATATATATATATATATATATATATATATATATATATATATATTGCCAGATCAAACACGTTTTGTTGTTGTTGATCACTTTTCGCCGCTTGCTGTGAATACTCGCCGACTTGGTATTAACATAGTTAAATTTCTTCTAAATTATTAGGTAATTTTTGGTGGTCTACTGGTAACTCTCTTGACTGCGAATTAGTGGCGATTTGTGATCGGAGTTCGCGCCCGTCGACCGTTTGGAATTAGCTTACTGCACTGAAGATTGCGTAAGCATGAAACATCGATGTCTGTAGGTAATACATAATTTAATATTTATTTATAAGTATTATTATATAGACCCCCTTACTAAGGCTGAGCACGCTGAGTAAATTGAATAACAAGCAGTACCACTAGCCGACTTGGTATTTACAAAGTTACATTCCTCTAAAATTCTAAGCTGATTTCTGGTGGCCAACTAGTAACGCTCTCTCTCTCTCTCTCTCTCTCTCTCTCTATATATATATATATATATATATATATATATATATATAGTTTTCATGAACATTAAAACAACCTACGCTAATGAATTCGTGTTTTACTACTAATCGTACATCGTTCCAGTCTGTCTTCTTCGACAATCTGACGTGTCAAAGCATCGATCCATGTAGAATGTACGATTAACACAGAATGTGAATGTGGTTAAGTGGATAATGACACGGACTGAAGATCTGAATGTTCCAAGTTCGGATCCAGTCGGTTCCACAGTATCACTTTCACTTAAGGGTGTTGGCAACCTTCTCGTGGTCTTCCCGTAAGTACTCGATGTATTTCCATAAAAGTTTCTAACTAGAAAAGAATCGGGGAAACTAATGCCAACACCAGAATCATCTGATTCACACGAAAGAAGAAGAAGACACATTAGTTAATATAGGCGGTTTGACTATTTATATTAATTGTATTTATTTATACACTCTACTTTCTTATTGAGTACATTAAAAGCATATTGCTATAAGTTGATTTCTTGGGCGTTATCACTTAATTAATGCATGTATATTATATATATATATATATATATATATATATATATATATATATATATATATATATATATATATATATATATATATATATATATATATATATATATAAAAGAGAGAGAGAGACCGAAATCATATAAGGAGAATTTGAGACAGTAGGGCACCGTACACACAACATCTTCGTCCTATATCCGCGTTTGAAAATGTTGTTATTAAACGTTATCAAATTGAAGCATGTATATCTGATGCAAATCGACATATGCAAACAGCTATTAACAAACAATATTCCTAATATTTTTGTAATTTGTGTTCGACTTCCTAGGACAATAGTTATTATACTGAAACGTATTTTAATCATATTAAGTTCCCGAATCATCAAACAACTGAGCGTTTAGTTTGCAGTATTTGCTGATACATAATTGGGAATTAATTGTCCGTGTTATTACACCCATTTTGCTTGACAAAAAAAGTTCGTGACAGTGTGGAGATGGATTAACTATTTAAATATACATCTCTAAAGTATATTATTGAAGTATAAACACATTTTTATATTCAGGTGATACTTACTCAAAATCTCTTAACATGAGAAAAGACACATCGAAAATTATAATTTTTATTGAAAACATTACTTATATAATTTAAAGTGGTTTTCAGAAAATATTACAGTTTTCGTTTGGTTTTCTGCATGTCGAATTCTAATATCATAGCATTTAAATTCATTTCGCTTGTATTGCTATGTATGAGTAAAACATGTTATCATTATTTATATAGATGTAATAAGTACAAGATTAGACTACCTATTATAATTATGTTTTATTTTTAATGTTTTTATTTATAATGTTCGCCATTTAAAAACTCGAAAATGATTAATAACGCTACATTTCACAAATTATTTTCGATAGCAGAAATATAATACTTGACTATTTACTATAGTATTTATAAACAAATAGATTTGTCATCGTGTGCGTAAAAGTGAAAACCAATTAATTTTTACAAAAAATAATTAATTGATCTATACCTGTACTTATTATCTTGGGATATATAGGTGTATTTTCAGATAGTTTTAAAAAGTTGTTTTCATGTTTTGATTAATGACCATTGTCCACCGAACCAATGATTGAAGTATATATTATTTATGTATATGATTCAGGACAATTATGTTTCTTCATGGACGAATTAGCATACATCTTTCATATACATAAGAAATGGTGAAAAGTATACATTAAAAGTATTTTGACTGCGACTTTTAAAAGGTATTCTGAAAAGATTTTGCAAATAGTTAAATAGTTAAATACACATGACTGGAAAATCGATGGAGAAAAAAAGATAAGTAACACGAGACGATACAATGTGTTATATACTAATACATCGAGTTAACGGTATTGCTGCGTACATCAAATTGCTATAATATAACAATACCCTATTGTTAGCCTTCTTATCCTAGCATTTATAAGTGGATATGTGTATATGAATTATTAACGTTGTCTGATATCTAACGAATAATGTCAATATTTACAAAAAAAAACAAAGAAATGATACTAAAATATATTTAATTTAGTGGAACTATTACTTATGTCTTCGTTAAGATTAAATTTCGATGAATAATTTAGCAGAAATACTTAAAAACGGGCACAACACGCGAACCATATAATACATTCACCTCAAAATATATAATAGACTAATGTTTAGATTGTTTAACATACTAAATGTGTCACAATTACAATTTGTGTTGGCATTGGCCAATTTTTCATTTGAAATAAGTACAACTTATTAAATTCCTATTTTGCTGGTAGGATTTTTCCTTTTATAAAATGCGCTTAATTATTCATTTATTTATTATTCAATTTCATGTTCATATTAATCTTTACATAACAAAGTATTGCAAATATGCATATGTAAATACATGTTTCTATAAACATACTCCCTTGTTTAAAATTTGCATAGATTTTCCCTAAACTCCCACACTTTTTTCTTTATGTTCGCTACAATTTATGCCGACAAATAAAAATAGCGGATAGACAAACAATAATACATACTTATACATATCTTTTTCATTATTTTGAGGAAATATTTTCATAAAAAATGAAATCGTAAAAAGTATCGACATATACGTAAATAGAATAGTATTATTTTCATATCTCCGCCATTTCCATTTTCTCTATATTTTGTCGCAGTTTATACAAACATACCTATGTGTATATATGTGTGTGGGGATGTCTGTCGAGAGGGTATGTGTCTAGAGAAAATCAGATCGAATAAACACAAGATTGATTAAACAGCGGCGGAAAAATGTAACGATAACAAAGCCAATTGTCTATTACCATCCAATCTTGGGCTTGATCTTTATCGATATCTTTATTCGATTTTTATCGTCGGAATCATTGGTTGCTATTGTAAAAAGTAAGTTTTGCAATTCTATATTATGCGAAAGCGAGTCAGTGACTCAATATCTTTCTGGTCATGTTGAAAATACTTGTACGTAGTGGGATTATGAGGAAATTAGGGTCAGATGCCGAGAATCGATTTCCAGATGAGACGCAGATGCTGTGTAATCGGCCAAACGGCAAGACGTTATAAAGAGACCGCATGCAGGCGAGTATATAGGAAATGACGCAAGAAGGGATGACGAAGATGCAATGAAACACGGCGCAGGAAGGAAAGTGAATGTTAGTTATCACAAGAAAAAACAATGGAGTATTTCTTAAATAAACAAGAGTACGGTGATTAATACAGCAGGATATTAAATAACAGGGGAGCATTTGATCAGAAATTGAGATTTCCTCAATAGCGTTTTCAGCATTTTCTGTTCAGTTAAACATAACATGATTCTTCTGCTCTGTTAAAGTTTCTTTAGTTTTTTGATTTGCTCTCATAATCTTTCTTGTGTGAAAATCAGAAACACTAACGAATGACCCATAAGTATCACGAGCACTTTCAATTCTTCGTCAAATCATCTTTAGATTGGAAACGAACTAATGAACCAGAGAATGTGAAAAAAGTAGATTATTTCAAAAAAAGTTGAGATCGCTATATGTGAACTCGTTATATGTCAACGTTAAAAAAACAGAGTCGTTCCATGAGAACGTCACCAATTTAAATTCAGTGGCTCTAAAATTTACGTCACATGATTACCTGTATTTACGGTTAACATTTTAAAGTTTTTTTTATTGGCTTCCTAGTAATAAAGCTAATAGCTACATTGATTTTACTAGCACAAAATGATTTCGTAAGATCACTATGCACCTGGTAAATTATAGTTACATTTACAAGCATTTAACAAAACATTACTGCCCCTCCCTTTTTGAGACTCTGTTCAAGTTCAATTTAAGTTGAGTTAAAAACACGAAAATATTACATTCTGAAACTAATTTTAAAAATAAAGACACTTGGCTTATCTTTATTTAATGAAGTATCCTATAATAAATAACATTACGTATGAAATGAGTAACAATGTTTTTAATATTTATTTCAAATACAGTTTTATTTTGTGACGCTGATTTCGGCATCATGGAATTAAAATGTTAAATGTTCTTCTGTAACACCGGCTTGGCGTTTAAACACTTTTCACATGACGGACTCGGATTATTTTTAAATCACTTACTTTGCCTAGTATTTATTCATTTGCTTCTCATGGAAAATTCATTTTTTACACAGAAATATATAAGAAAAATCAAAACATCTTAATACTCTTATCGAACAGTAAATTATGTTATGTTTAATAATGCTTGTTTCTCTCTCTCTCTTTCTCTCTCTCTCCATATATATATATATATATATATATATATATATATATATTCAGAGAGACAGATAGAGACAGATACAGAGAGAGACCTACGGACAGAGAGAAGAGAGGGCAGTGCAGTATTAGTGCATTTCCAACGAAAGAAAAGTATATATGTAAAGGTGTTAGACTATCAACATTTGTAAAAAAGTCTATTTATTATTTTATAATTTCATAATTGTATAATGCGATTCGAGCATGGTGCGCTTTCTTCAGATATGTGACTCTATTTGAGGAAATGTGTTTTAATTTGAATAAGTGTCGTTCTATTTAAGAAAATGTGTTATGGTTCGGCGTTTCTGCGCATGTGTTTTTATATTTTTATATTTTTATTTTTTATTTTTATTTTTTGATTCTCTGGGTCATAGTCGCCTGTGTTTCTTTTAGTACGTGTGATCCTGACCTTTATATAATCGGTCATCTCCATTTCTTAAAGTGTTCTGGGTTGTCTTCTTAAATGTATTATTTGTTATGGTCTTGACGCCGTGTTGTCTGTTGTCTTTCTCTGTGTGTGCATACGCTTAGTTTTGAATCTTATACATATGTGAGCGACACATACCCACACCCACACACATATATATATATATATATATATATATATATATATATATATATATATATATACATGTATGTGTGTATACATATACATAGATGTATGGGTAGATAGATATATAGATAGATAGATAGAATAGAGGATAGATAGATCGATGTAGAGATAGATGGATAGATATATGGGCAGATAGATAGACTGATGGAAATATATACATATATATATATATATATATGTGTGTGTGTAGATAGATAGATATATAGATAGTTAGATAGATAGACAAATAGATATCCCACAATATAAATATATAGGAAGATAGATAGATAGACATATATATATATATATATATATATATATATATATATATATATATATATATATATATGTACGTTAATAGCTAGATAACTAGATAGAAAAGTAGATGGCGAGATTGATCGGTAGATAGATAGACACAACAGTTGGATGGAAAGACAGGCGAATATATAGCAGTAAATCTGTACCCACATCAATTGTTATATGCATGCGTACACACACACTCCCGTGTCGCCTATACATTCTATGTATGTGGGTGCCTACCCACACATCCGCATACGCACATGCGTGCATATGCACATGAGCTCCTTTCCATATATGTGTGCACCCCTGTTCTCATATATACGTAGATGTGGGCGGTCTGTATGGCATGTAGTTTGAGTTACTATATGTTTAATGCTGAGTGTAATTTAAATATACAAAGGTATGGGTAATCTTGGCTGTGGAATATTGGCATCATTTAAAAAAGTTTCTTCGCTGCATGTTGGGAGACGAAAACCGTGTGTGTCAACTGATTGAGTGATTTAGTGAGAAATAAAAAAAAAACTATGGGTACTTTAGCGTAGCTTGATTTGAAATAATGTAATTTATTGATTTCCGAGTGAGTTATTACCTTTTAATAGTTTATAGACTATATATTTTAGTTGGAAATTTAGCAACCATCGATAGCAATATTGGAAGCTCTTGTTAGAAAATTCAAGAGCTTCCAATATTGGGATCATCATGAAATCGGCTATAAGTGTCATTATCATGTTGTAAGATTTTGCCAAATGAAAATAATAAAAATAAGAAAGAGTTATGAATTATGTGAAGTGAAATAGAAAAATTGAATTATGAATATTATAGAAAATAGAAAAGCAACATTTAAACTTTACTTGCGACGAAATCAATGGAAAATGAACGAAAATGATGTGAGTGGTATTTAAAACTTAAGCGTGACTTATAACAGACATACATCACTGTTTGTCTAAATAAAGATACGCTCATTCAGTTTGCTCACGTAGTCATTACAATTGTAATTTGAAACATGAGTATAACAACTATAAGAGGTTGCTTTTTTAAATTGAACCTTGCCAACCTGACAGAAATTGTTTTTCAACACACACATAACCTACCGTATGTATGACAAACCGTCCATATAAAGATTGATTGACGCGTCTAATATGAAGTTCCAGATTCATTTGAAACTGTTATTCAAATTAAAACCTGTCAAGCCAAACAATATGCTATTTTAATCTTAAACGTGAAATAGCAAAATATCGAGTGGGACATGTGTAAACATGCTTGGACGATTAAAATGCAAACTGTCAAACTTAGCGTTTAGTAATAACAGTGGTATTTCAAATACATGTTTAATGCTATTAAATACATGATATACTGTTATTTGAAACGTACGTCTGGTAAAACTAAAACTTAACGATACTCAAGAAAGGCCTCTTATAAAGATGTTTACGTACATATAATGCGTGCAACTTTAATGATGAAAATGTGTGACACATGGAACTGGTAGATGACATACCAAGCCGCTCGCGTAGAGTCGAGTATAATGCTAAAATATTGTTGAATCTTAAAAAATCATAGAGATGGCTTAATCGGGATAAGGGGGAGGGGGGAGATGAACATAAAAAGAGGGACATATTTAGACGACATTGATGTTGAGAGAGAACAGCCATAGAGGGAAGCATGTTCACGGGAAAATATAACTAAACGGATATGACACTTTCAATATTGATGCATCGAATTCGAGATATACTGTGGCGAATTTAAATAAATCAAATGATAAATTAGCATATTTCAATTAACATCTAGTGGGATTCGATATAACAGGTGCGGAGATTTGATGAATGTCATTCCTTGTAAAAATGAACATTTATAAAGAAAATCAAAATAAAGCGCAACCTTGGCAGAAAATCTAAATCAAGTATGGATGCGTTCAGGTGTAAATTTATACATAATGTGTTACGATCGACGAGGAATGACGAAATAAAATGAAAAATGTTATTTCGTTTATTTCATTTCCAGCAAATCATTGAAAGAAAATAGAAAAAAGAAGTTAACATGAATCGTGTTCTGTGAATTTCAACAGAATTATATTTTAAAAAGTAATGCTTGAAATTAACATGATTTAAAGAGTTTTATTTTAGAGACTAGAACGCGAGGTAAGCCATCGAGTGATGTACGTTAACAGGAAAGGGCACAGCGTGCTAATATTAATATGGATGTGCATGGAGTAATTCTACAAAATATCTAATAAATCCCGAGATTAATCAGAATTTACAGAGTCGTACTTAAGTATGCAGCCATCTGAAATAGGTTGCATATCATTCGCTTAACAAACAATTGTATATATATATATATATATATATATATATATATATATATATATATATATATATATATATATATATATGTATACATTTATATAGATATCAAATTATTCGTACATCCCCCAATATTCAGTATTATTATACATTTCTTACAAGGTAATACACGTATAGTGCCAGCCATTTCTTGTATTAGTCAGTTATTTATGAGAAATGTACACCTCTATTTTCTAAGACATTGATTCAATTTAATTAATATACCGAGAAAATTATGCAAATCATGAAGAAGAAACGTGTGCTAGCAGTAGAACACATTGAAACATACTCACACTATCAATTGATAGTCAATAGCATTTCATATGTATATCTTATTCTATTTGTCTATTGGTTTTAGTGATATTTGAACACATTATTTCACGGCGCATCTTTCATTGAACACAGGTTTTGATTAAATCATAACATTATCATCATAGATCGTGATTTGAATCGAAGTTAGAAATAATAAAAATGTGGTAAAAATACATGTGTTTGTCTTCCAGGTCGCATTGGTTGCTTTTAGCGTTTTTTAACTGGATTATATCGATATTTAATTTTTCTCTGGGCAGTGGTACACAAGTATTGTCTCTTTCATATACGATAGGACTATATGCATATCTTCAAATTCCACAGACAAGTGACTAAACATTTTTAGTAATAACGTTATTATAGACATGAAAAAACAGACAAAATGCCTTTGTAAATTACGTTTTAAGATGCGAATACTTGTTTATTGAAAAAAAATTTTTTATCAAGACATTATTGTCTTAATCTATTTCGGACAACAACATATCGATCTTGAGAGAAACTAGAGTTCGAATCAAAACCAAATTCAAACTTGTACCTTTATTTTCTCGTGATATGATGGTATCTATTTCGATGTTAATGAAATGACCGTCAGGTTTTGTCTAACAGTTTATGATGAGCAACGTTTCTTTCTAGAAGTGCATAGTTGAAGAGAGCCGGATGGGTAAGACCTTCCGTGCTTGAAACCGACGGTACGAATGTTGTACTAATTTTTCTGTACCAGAATAAATAAATATATATATATATATATATATATATATATATATATATATATATATGTATATATATATATATATATATATATATGAATGATTATTTATTTAAACATGTACAAAGTCTGCTACACTGGCAAGCCGATATTAACGATCTACAGCTATCAAGAGTTGAGGGCTTATAAGGCAGAAGGTTATTTTGTGATCCAACCCGATCGGTTAATTCCGGGATTCTTAATACAGCTTCATATTTTTATTGAGCACTCTTTTATAAACCCGGTTTGATTACCTATGGATTTCTACCCTGTGGAGTGTTATCCTACCTGGATTACTATATATATATATATATATATATATATATATATATATATATATATATATATATATATATATATATATACTTATTATTTATGCAGATATGTAGAGAACTCCGCTACACTTGCGTATCAGTGTTATCGATCAATAGATATTAGAAAATAAAATCAGGGGAAAAAGTCTGATTCTTGACTTAGATGTTCATATTGGGAAATTATATTCTGAGCGTGTTTCTGATTTTGTATGATGTAGTATTTTTAATCCATTTGTAAAATAATTTCATTGAGTAAATCCATATTTTCTATGAAAAACCATAGTCCAAAATAAAGTTCAGCAAGTAAAAATAGCTAGTACGAAAGAGGTTAGCTTCTCCATGTCTTGTGGACAGAAGATGATACAGTTAAGATGTGGTGAACCTAAAACAATAGCAACATAAAAGTATAAGTAAAAATCAGAACAAATCTAAAATCAAAATTGACAAACCGAGACGAAGAGACAAATGGACGAAAATCTTTGATCAATTGAAATAGTTAAGGATGTGTAGTCAAAGGGAATTTACTAAACCATTTCTCAATTAAAAACTTCATTTTCCTGAAAAGCATTTACAGTTATTGATTAATTGTAGAAGAGAAAGTGACTGAGTTTAACTCAGATTTCATGTTTAATAGTTCAGATTGCTGCTTCCACCTGAAGAGGGCCGGATACATCAAGCAATCAATACCATTATTTTCCTCATATAGAGGAAGTCAGTATCTGATGGAGTATTCTGTAAAACTATCCAAATAAATCCACTACAACGTAAAACTAAACACTTATAATGGCATGTATTACCTTATAAATTTCAAAGGTTTGAGGTTCAAATATGAGTTTTTATTAAAAAACTAAAGGAATTTTACCTGACATAATGCATAATGGCATGTCTAAATAATTGGCGTAATAAACTAATACCAGATGATGATATTTAGCCATGTGTTAGAATGTAGATGATTACATATAGGAATGTATATACTTCAGATGAAAATTGTGCCCGAGAGCGATTAGAATGATTGAGAAAAAGAATGTTCTCAAGGTGTGTAAAATATGGAAGAAAAATCAAAAGCAAAATGAAAATAAAAAACAGATGCAATAATATAATATATAGAGAGAGAACGCAAAAAACGGGCATTTAATTAGAAGAAGGCGTATGGAGATAAATACATTATGTAGAGGTAGGGGAAATAAATTATATACATACACACATACTCATTTACACTCATACACATTTACATAAATAAATATATATATATATATATGTGTAAATATACAAAAATATACACGTACACACATACTTATAACAGTAATGCTTATGGTAGTGAGATATTTCAAACCTGATAAAGAATCTGTGTAAGGAATACTGGACGAGTATCAAAGTTAAAGGAAATGTATGAGTGCTTACATCATTGTATTAAAAATTTGTCGTATTTGAACTTTCTTTATGCTTACTGGTAGCTTTAATTTAACTCTTTATCTTGATAAGAGTAATCTTAGATTGCAATTATCATAAGAGCTCTAGTGATGCATAGAGCACGACTGGTCCAAAACACAGATTTATAGGAGTCAGTTTTTCGCAGAATAGACTATTAAAGATACATGAGATGCTTCTTAGGTTGAGATTATTGATAAGAATTACAAGCGATGTGTTGGCTTTTTCTGTTGATTAATAAATGTGCTTTGTGGTTTTAACTGCGCCTTTCCTCAGAGTAAAATGCTCTTCTTTTGTGTTGCTAATAAGATAAGTATGCTACTTAGATAATAATATTCTTCGTTTCGATCCGTCAATTTTGTTTTTGACCACGGAGTGGCGAATCTCTGTCACATTTCTATTTTCATACAAACCCTTTTCAATTGCTGAAATTTAGCCTTGACTACAGTGTCTCATAATGAATATGAATTTGCAGAATGTAATTATCTTATGAGTGGATTAAACGTAGTGCATCATACGTCACTGATACTCGCCCAAAGACAAAAAATACACATTTTAACATAATAAGTGAAACGTATGTTCCTATATGTTTGCTGAGAATGTTTGTAACCTACAAGTGTTTGCATTCTGAAGATGAATTTACTTTAAACTGCCGGGATATAAAGGTTGTAAATTAATCTAACTGAACATCGAAAATAACCAAATCTCTTTTACAACTTAAATAAAAAAAATATGTCTGTTTTCAGATATTTTTTATTTATATTCTTAATATATATATATATATATATATATATACATATATATATATATATATATATATATATACATATATATATATATATATATGTGTATATATTAAACTAGATATTCTTCAGAAATTCTACATGCCTGCACACATACATACTTATAGATATATCTGTGTATTGTATATGCATTTTACAGGAAGGTATGGAAAACGCAACAACACAACTGCCTTGTTTATTTGGTTATATATCATGTTGAATCAATCAAATCTTGCAAGATATATTACACGGGTTTACTTTACTCACAACATTTCGAATACAAGAAAATTAAACATTTAAATATCACATATTAACTTATAAAAGAGAGAGTTAAATTTTATTTTTTTAAATTTTATATATAACTTTGATGGAAATATTCCTATAAATAAATATATAGTGTATACACCATTTTCAATCCATGTATTATGGATAGTAGTAATGAAAATCGTCTTTTTAAGCTTTTATCGGATTCCATCTAGTAAAGTAACTGATATAAAAAAGAACACACATATACACAATGGGCACATCTGCATATATGATATTATACGACAGGCCAATCTCACAATTCACACCAATAGCAATGCTCACATACATATAATACATACATATACAACATTATGATTATAAAATAAGGTTATGCATACATATAAATCGTTTACTTTGTGTATTTAAAAACCTTAATGTTTCAGTCTAAAAAAATCTTATGTTATATATTAAAGAAAATGAAACTAGTTTCAAAACATTTAACAATTATTAATCATTTAACAATACAAAGAAACGTCTTCGTATCTAGAAATTCAGAATAAATTACTTCAAACAGAAAATAATAACGAACATATCTTTTATATGTGGGAGAGATCTGATTTATATTAATTAAATGTAAACCTTGATATATCGGTAAACTTCAAATTATGTTTTTATACTTTCTGCGTATATTAAATTTATAGCAATATATCCTTATCTATATATACATTTTCAAACCGAAAGAGAAGGTAGTAGATGGATATGTATATATATATATATATATATATATATATATATATATATATATATATATATATATATATATATATATATATATATATATATATATATATATACATAAAACGTATTTCTTAATTGGGAGAGTTTCCCAGCAGAGTGCTCAATTATTAATGCAAAAGTAAAATTAACTAAATAATTAATAAGAGCATGATATTTATTCATATTAAATAAAGTGCTACAACAACATCCGAACCAAGGTTTCAGATCCGAGAAAATCGGACCTTCATCAGCGGAGTCGTATAGATTAATGAGTGAGAACAACCGCCAGGAATTTCAAAATATTGTCCGTTGGAAAGATGGAACACTTTCAGATTTAAAATTGTCACGTGGGTGGAATATTCGTAGTCAGTTATGGAAAAGTTTCAGATCAAAACAACAGCAACGCTGTACATCGAAAAAGCAAGAAATTAAATGGGAATAACGTTAACAGTTGGACAGATGGGACCTAGCATGTTTAAATTGTCACGTGCGTGGAATTACCTGGCCCGTTATGGAAAGTATTCAAATTTAACTAATAGAGACGCTATATATCTTATCGAAAGTAAATGGAGATAACGTTAAAAATAAAAATAAAATCATATTAAGTTAAAAAATATATAAATTATAAAATTAAAAATTATATTGAAATAATATGCTAATGTAATAAAATATTTCTAAAAATATTAAATAATAAATCATTAAAAATAAAACTTATAATTAAATAAATTGTAGTCACACCATTTATAAATTTATGAAGTCGTAATGGTACTAATCATAAAAAAAATGTGTGTACTAATAATAAAAGGGGGGGGGATAAAGAAAGATGAAAAAGAATAATGAAGAAAAATAAAGCAAAATAAAGAAAAATGAAAAATGAAGAAAAATAAAGAAAAATGAAGAAAAATAAATATAAATAAAGATGAAATAAATACACTGTTAGATGAAATAAATGATAACAAAATTGTGTGAAAATAAAAATAAAAGATAAAAGGCAAGAGGAGGAAAAATGGGGATATGGGGTACTCCACATTTAAAATTTTAAATTAGAATTAAAAATTTAAAAAATATACAAATTAAAAATTTAAAAACAGTTATATACATAAATATAAAAACCATCCATAATTAAAACATGCAATAATAGAAATCGAGTTTAGGGCCCAGTCGGGATACCATACAGTTCAATCCGAAATTCGGAAGGCGAATTCATCATTGTGAAATCCGAAATCCTAAAAGTCCGTATTCTGGGTACTCTGCGGTTATCACTTATGTATTTTGTTCTACCCAATTTATCATAAGTGCCTTTCTCCTGTGGATCCAGTCCTTATATATCTCTCCTTTTTTGTTTAGGCATATAATGTTAGGGTCATTGATGCTTCGCAAGATGTTATATTTTTCAGCATCGCAAAGTGTACAGCGGCCTGCTATTGGGGAATATGGTTTTCGTCTTTCTATTAATTTCCAACTGATGGTAAAAAGAGTTCCCTCATCCTTTAGTTCCAATACACGGGCCCCTAAAGCTGCATTTACTCTATCTCTATATTTGAAGGTATGCCGGTGGGCATATAGTCTTTGCCCGTTTTCGAGATGTTATGACATTGTATTAGGTCACTACAACTTACAGTATATCACATACACTTAAATCTTTCGTCCTGGATATATAATTTAATTATGAAACATATGGTAATACAATATTAATTGCTGGCTCACACGGCTGTACAATTGTTTGTGGTATATGTCATCGGTCATATTTTGTCATCTCTTCTTTTTTTTCTATACGTATATCCGTACATTAACACATATATACACGCATGTACAGAGATAGATGGAGATGTATATTTCATGTCTAAATATCTTTCGAGCATATCCTATATATACATCGATATTTCCCCTTTTTCTTTAACCGGTGAAAATTCCTAAACAATCTACATATAAAAAATCTAGTTCGTACGCGATTTAATGTAATTATAGTTACGGAATTTCAGAAAAAAATACGTCCGCTTGGATTCAGGGCTTTTGATATGTATACGGTGTACAACTTTACATAAAATATTTCAACAAAATACGTGCTTAAACCTAGTTTTTAATACCTTACAGTGGATCTTTAATATCAAGTTTATTTCCCACATTAAGGGTGTGCGTTACACCTTCTAGAGTTTTAAACAACTTACAGCGGAATAAAACTGGGACCATTCTTTATGTGTTAAACTCTCATTAGTCCGTCAGTTTTGACGATTTTATGATTACAGGTTACTCGAACATGATATCAAAACACGCACCTATAAGATAACCAATTATATGAACTGTGTGTCAACATTAGATACGGCTTTCAATCTAGTGCGATCATTTCCAGAACAGAACAAAAATGATCCTAGATGTGTATACGTGTAGCAAGTGTTGACAGCTACGCATTAATATTTGCGCTCTATCGTTCCGAAAATGACGCAGCTAATATCTTTGAGAGTATTTCTGAAAAAATTATCATAGCCTGTCTGTTTGGTCGCTAAAACAATGGTAGGATCATTAAACCGCCACAGACATTATTTGATTCTTAATGTCATCCTCTACCTGAATGAGAGCCAAATACACCCTAAGAAAGAGTACTGTTGCCACATCTGAGGAAGTGGAACTCAGAGCACTTTCTTACTTACATTGACTAACAACAAAATCGAACTCGAAATATAGTGGGCAGTGTCTTCTTCACAAAAGATGTGTTACTCGTTATTCTCTATCCTTATTTATATGATAGTTGTTCGAGCTCTAATCTATAGTGTTCTCTGTAAATAATTCACATAAAAATAACATGTCTCTATACGACAACTGTAAAAAAATGTGTCTGTCTTTTTCTGTCTATCTGATGCTTGACGGACATTTAATGAAAAAAGTTTATTTCCAAGAACTGCCCGTCTGTTGAACACAAAACGACTAGGCTGTTTTTTAGCTAACTACAGCATCGTTTTTTCAAGTCCAATCTAAACAAATGTATGTTTGCCATACTCTTAAGTAATCAAATTCTGCCCAGATCAAACCCTCATCTGCAAGCCTCATTGAAATATTATTACCATCCATCACACAAAAGCAATTAACCAATAACCTTTGGGCCTTCATGAGCGTTGACTCGTTTGCAAAAAATGTCTTCTTGTGTATTACCAATTTCAGAGTTCGTGTATAAGTGATTTTCTTTTAGTTAAGATAAAATGATGTATCTGTTCCTACTTCTTATCTGGCAGAATGAATATTGTCGTTGACTACAAAATAAGCTATGGAAAGTTCAAATTAAAGTTTATTTTATCAGGTTGGAAAGAAAGTAATGTTGTATTTGTTTACTTAGAGAATCTGCAACCTCCTAAGTTGTACACAGTTCTAGATTTTTTGAATTGGTGTTTTAATATCTTGCTTTGTCTTTCATATATAGTAATTAGTTGGAAAATATTAAGTTTAAGGGGTTTAGCTTTCAAAAAATGGATATTAGTAAGGATGGTCTGAGACATTGCATGCTCTATGAATTAAACAAAGGGAAACTCAGCTGCAGAATCTACAAGGAATATTGAAACTGTCCATGGGATAACTGTTCTGAATGATCGAAAATGTCAACGGTGGTTTGCAGATCGGCGACGTTCGGAAAAGCCAATCGCAATTGATAAATATGACATTAAATATGCTGTAGAGGCCAATCCAAGGTTAACCAGCAGTGAATTAGCTCAATAATTCAATACAACACATACCACAATTTTGTCATGCCTTCACGATTAAGGAAAAGTTTAAAAACTTGGACTCTGGGTTCCCCAACAGTTGACTGATGTTCAAGGAAATCAAAGATTGACTGTGTGCACATCTTTGCTTTCCAGGAATCATCGAGAACCATTTTTGCAAACAATTGTGACTGGAGATGAGAAATGGGTACTTTCAAGAATACCCAATTCAAAAGACAATTGTTTGACCGAAAGCAAAGTACACAGCCTGTTCCAAAACAATGGCTACACTCAGAGAAGGTTATCCTTCTGTTAGTGTAGGATATGAGAGGACTGATTTATTATGAGTTACTACAGCCTAATCAAACAATCACAACAGTGAAATATTGTTTGCAGCCGGATAGTTTAAGAATTACTGTATCAGGAAAACGACCAGCATTACTCAATAGGAAGGGTATAGTGCTTCAGCATGATAACGCGAGACCTCACACAGCAAAACTCACTCACGAAAACGTCATTGGGAGGTTTTGCTTCATCCGCCTTATTCACCTGACATTGATCAATCTGACTACCATCTTTTCCAGTTGTTGCAGCATTACTTAAACAATAAAGTTTATGAAAATAACGACCAACTCAAAAATAAACTAAATTTGTGTTTCTCTCAAAAATCAGAGTAATGTTTTGAAAAAGGCATCTAGAAGGTAGTTGATCATTGAACAGAAGTCATATAAAATGAGGGAACTTATTGTAACGATTAGAAATGCCCCGATGAGAATGTTTCAGATGAAATAAATGTGTTGCACAAAAACACATAACTTTCTTTCCAACCTGATAGTTAGTATTCACGCGAACATTTTGGGAAATAATCTTTCACTTATTTACGAAATATACAATTACTGCATTTACTTTAATCACATTTTCATATTAGTCATAAACGATTCGACTATTGTACGAGTCATCATTTTTCCTGTTCCACTTGTTTAATTAGACATTTTCCGGAAATATTTAAAAACATCATTTGTATAATCTTATGTAACTTAGAAATGTAAACAGTCAACATACTTACGAAAATCTAGTTTACATTGTTATTTACGATTTTGTGCGTTAGTTTACTTTCACGTCATAATAAACAATGTGTTTTTAATTCTAGTAATTGTTCTAAAACGTGTATTCTTAAATTTCCTAATATTTTCAAATGTTTTTCATTATATTCGGTGAAGTTGTTTAGTTTTACGGTGTATCCAATCTTTCAAATTAATGCAACATTCAGTCATCTTGGTAACACAAGTGTTATAGTTCAAGTTCTTTTGATATTAATCTTCAGATATTACTTCACGATACAAATCCTTATTCGTATATATTTTTTTAATAAACAATCTACACAAGTCAGAAACTGATGGCTTCACAATTCCTAAATTCGGTAAATTGGGACGTCAGACCCGGATATACTTTCAAATCTTCCCCAGGAAGTGTGGCGATAGAGCAGGACAGAAGCATGTTGAAGATACCCAGTGATTTCTATTGCCAAGGAAATTAACGCCATCCAGCTATCTTTTTTCAATTTATCTGGGGCACTTAAGGACACTGCCTGCCACTTGGTTCCACATGACTACTCTGGGCGGCTCTTGTCTGACAAGTTGAGAGTACAGCTTTGAAAACTTGCTCGTCTGTAGTTTCCGAATGGTAGTACAAGAACCGTTATTCTTAAGGGAGCGCTAATAGAGACTTCTCTATCAACAGTTGTATAAAATCAGAATAGCTGTAGTGCAATGCCGCGCATGAGATGGGGTCAGGCCCTTATCTATGGTGGACTTTCCCAAGACCACATTTCATAGAATAAGTCTCGGCGAATTGTCTACTCATGTGAGCTTGCTGGTAACAAACAGATACATACTTTGCCTAACTAACTCTATCAAAAAACAAAAATAAATAAAATTAAAATAAAATACTAAATAAGACACCGATCTGAAAAAAAAAACAATTCGCCTTGAGACTCACGTTTACAAATATTCGTGGCTAAGTAAAAACCTCGATGATGTAGAATGATTTCTACTAATACACTATCGTTAAAGCCTCGCATTTACTGAATTTAACTTACGTACCTTGATCACCTCTTAATTGTTCTTGATATAACTACATATCTCCCACTCTGTTGTAAGGACTACAGCAAATATATACACCGACACGGAGTCTATATTCGTAACACCCTTTTATGCAGTATAGAACATAGTCTATAAGTAAAAGATCGATATATGCTTAATATTAACCTTACAACACGGCGTATTTATTCGTATTTTCTAATCATATACATTATAAAAATAAATTAACATTATCTTAAGAAGTTTCATAGAAATTCACCTTCTATTATTCATTAGAATTATCAATCAGCAATGAGCTAAATGTATATATATATATATATACATATATATATATATATATATATATATGTATATATATATTTAGTGTGCATTATATTTACATTCGTTTCTCTATATATGTACATATGCATTTATATAGCCATGTATATCACATATGACAATTATAAAATCTAAGAAACATAAGGGATAAAAAATACGGGTGTTTACTCTCTTTTTTACTTTTATTGTTTTTTTTTTACTTACCTATTGAAAGTAATATCATATTCTATTTGATATTTATATGTATGTATATATTTATATATATATACATATATATATATATATATATATTTACTATATGTTTATGCCATTATTTAAGAAGTGAGACAATCGAAGTAGTAGTGAGCAAAAAAACAACGAACGCTGCAATCACCAATAAAAATAATTACGTATAAATATATTAAATATGTAGTTGAAAAAAATCGTACATATTTATAGACAGGGCGTCTTTGTCTGAGGGTAAAATGTGTGACTATGAACACAAATATCGAAGGTTCGATCCTTGTCTATGTTAGCCATGCTGATGATAGCTGTGAGCCAGAAACACGTATCCATGGGTTACATTTATGTACGTATAAAATAAATAACAACAATTATATTAACGAAAAATACGTCTTATAAAGTTGAGAGGGACAAATAATGCAATTTTCTGCATTTTAATCTCTTAAGTAGTTCGCCAATGAAGTAATTGTGAGCCGAAATACAACGAACGCTAAAATCAGCAATAAAAATAATTACATAAAATACGTTAAATATTTAGGTGATATAAATCGTACACCTTTCTAGACAGGGCGTCTTGATAAAACGCTGGAGTATAGACCTCACTATCGAAGGTTGGATTCTGGTCTAAGTTAGCTTATAACTGCTGTAAGACAGAAACACGTGCCCATGGATTACTTTAATGTACGTATTTTAATATCTCTCTTTTTCTCTCTCTCATCCTCTCTCTCTCTATATATATACATCGAACATATATATATATATATATATATATATATATATATATATATCGAATATATATATATCGAATATATATATATGTATACATATATATATATCGAATATATATATGTGTATGTATATATATATATATATATATATATATATATATATATAAATGTGTATACCACGCACTAACATACACATATATGAACATGTATATATACACATATATATGCGTATATATATATATATATATATATATATATATATATATATATATATATATTTATATATATATATATATATATATATATATATATGTATATATATATATATATATGCATATACATGTTTATACATTTGTATGTGGTGTGCGTAGTAAGCTCGTTTGTTTACTACCTGCATAGGTAAATTCAGTTGTTCCTAACACGAGTCTCACGAAGACATCTTCTGCGAATGCTTATCAAATCAAATAGGATACGTTAAGATATGCGAATCAAATGTTTATTATTCATGGATATTCATTTCCATCGACAGATTTTAGGCAGGGTAGAAAAAAAATTGGCAGGAAGCGCCTGGGTCAAAATTCATCGACCGCGCTTGCAGATTAATGAGGAGAACACATACGTTCGTGGAGTCCTCATTTTACACACATTCATACATTTCGTATACATTCCTATCTCTCTCTTTCTTCCTCTCTCTCTCTCCCTCTCTCTCTCTCACTCTCTCTCTCTCTCTCTCTCTCTCTCTATATATATATATATATATATATATAATTATACATACATGCACAATGGAAGTGCGTTAGTTCAACTAGGCACTCTGTGACTTGAATTCACTGTACAGTCCACATGAGATTACCTACCAAATTGTATTAATATTATTATTATTATTATTATTATTATTATTATTATTATTATTATTATTATTATTATTATTATTATAATAATAATAATAATAATAATAATAATAATAATAATAATAATAATAATAATAATAATAATATAATAATAATAATAATAATAATAATAATAATAATAATAATAATAATAAAGCTGGAGTAATATGTAACCCAGAACACGGAAAGACTGATTACCACAGCAAGAGACACCAGCATAACAACCCCGGAAGCACTGAACCCAGAAACAAAAAGACAAGAAAGGAAAAGTGGGAAGAAAAACAACTACATGGACGCTTTATAAGACTCGCAAGCGATGAAGCCAATGAAAACAGCTGGGCATGGCTAAGAAAAGAAAACCTGAACAGAGAAACGGAATCTCTGCTGACGGCCGCACAGAACAATGCGATTAGGACAAACTTTATTAAAGCAAAGATAGATAAAACCCAGGAAAACAGCAAATGCAGATTGTGTGGACAAAAAGACGAAACGATAAATCATATAATAAGTGAATGCAGCAAGCTAGCACAAAGGGAATACAAGAACAGACATGACAGCATGGGGAAAGAAGTACACCGGGAAATGTGCAAACAACTGAATTTCGAATATGCAAGAAAACGGTACAAACACAAACCAGAAACTGTACTAGAAAACGAAAAACACAAAATCATATGGGATATGAATGTACAAACAGACAAACCCATAACAGCAAGGAGACCGGATATGATAATAATCAACAAGAAAGAAAAATCCTGCAAAATAATGGACTTTGCCGTTCCAGCAGACCACAGAGTGAAGATCAAAGAGACGGAAAAGAGAAGCAAATATACTGAACTTGCCAGAGAATTGTAAGGAATATGGAACATGAAGAAAGTCAGTATAACACCAATAATCATAGGAGCACTAGGAACAGTCCCCAAAAACATGGAGAAAAGACTAGGAGAAATAGGAATCAAAGGGATAACTGAGACCATACAAAGGACAATAATGATCAAAACAGCTACAATCCTGAGAAATGTCCTCGAATGCGGAAACCAACCCACATAAGCAACGAATGGAGAACAAACACATGGAAGCACAAAACAACAGAACCGGGGAAAATACAACCGCACGAGAGAGGCTGACGCCACGAAAATTATGGACAGAGGGTCGAGGAGGGAAAGCGCAAAACCAGACCTCCACTGGAAGAGCGCGGACAGCTCTGGGACCTTGGGAAGGCTTGTTGCCACTCGGGCCCCAGAGGGGACCAATGGCCCTTATCAGCGGGAAATCGTTGGTAGGTGGCTGTTGCGATTACCGCAAGGTCATCAGCGGTGATGAACGAAAAAAGGTGGAGCATACTGGAGGCCTGAATAGACTTGTTGTCACTCAGACTCCAGGGAATACCAAAGGTTGTCGGCAGTGGGTGACCACTGACGATGACCAGTGTGATAACTCCTAGTAAGTAAATAATAATAATAATAAAAATAATAATGATAATAATAATAATGATAATAATAATAATAATAATAATAATAATAATAATAATAATAATAATAATAATAATAATAATAATAAAAATAATAATAATAATAATAATAAAAATAATAATGATAATAATAATAATAATAATAATAATAATAATAATAATAATAATAATAATAATAATTAAAAAATAATGGTGACGGGCTAAGGCGTACACAAGACAAAATATTGTTAGAGGATCTAGTAAGATGAGAAGACCGAGGAGGTACAGCACACACCAGACCTGAAACAATGTAGAGAATGCTGGGACCTTGGGGAGGCTCATTGCCACCCACATCCCACCAGTTTTGACAAGCAAGAACTCAATGATAAGAGGATGTTGTGATACTGCATAATTAATGGTGGGGGTTCTTGAAAAGAAATGAAGAATACTGGAAATTTGAGGAGGTTTTTTGTTACTCAACCTCTAAGAAATGCCATTAGTTATTGTCGGTGAGCAATAACTGACGATGATTGTGTGAGAACTCCTAGTGAGTACAGTGGCGTATAGAAAAGAATAATCTTCAAGAGGCTTATTGTGGGTAAAATTCAAGATAAAGTAATCGATCGTATTCGGCAATTACTCAATGGTGAACGGTCCATGAAGTGAGTTTCTGAGCTTATCGAAAAAAGGATTACCAACTATACATCTGGTCAGCCTTCTTATTACCTAGACTACACATGCTTTTACCAGTGAAGTATCACTAGTAATGAATAATACATATATATAATAATACGTTGAGTCATTACATATTCGTACATACGTTATCAGCTTTCACACACATCGATATACAATGAGAATGTCAATAAGCAATTAGTAATTGGCCGAAACTTGATGTCGCTAAGGTAAACACATCCGAGTTTACTCGTTTTAAAATTCATTGTTCCAATATAAAATGATGAAGACTTTGTCAACTAAAGTAGTACAATGATAATTATATATATATTTCAAAAAGTAATTACAGGTAAAATGTCAATAACCACATTAATATATATGAGTGAAGATGGTTTAATGTTCATGGGAAAAAGTGTATCTACTTTGCAACTATCAAAGACTGGCAAGTGCGAACATTCGACATATGGTTAGTCCTAATTACTAAGGCAGTTTATGAAAATAGGGATTCAGCATCAGGTTAGTACTAGTTACTGAGGCAGTTTATGAAAATAGAGATTCGACATAAGGTTAGCACTAGTTACTTAGGTAGTTTATTTACATAGGGGTTCGACATAAGGTTAGTAATAGTTACTTAGGCAGTTTATGAAAATAGGGATTTGACATAAGGTTAGTAATAGTTACTTAGGCAGTTTATGAAAATATGGATTCAACATAAGGTTAGTACTAGTTACTTAGGCAGTATATAAAAATAGACATTCGACATAAGGTTAGTACTAGTTCATTAGGACGTTTAGTAAAATATAGGTTCGACATAATGTTAGTGCCAATTACTAAGGCAGTTTATGAAAATAGAGAGTTTCCATAAGGTTAGCACTAGTTTATAAGGACGTTTATGAAAATATGGCCTTGACATAAGGTTAGTAATAGTAACTAAGGCAGTTTAGTGAAATAGAGATTCGACATCATGTGAGTACTAGTAACTTAGACAGTTTATGAAAATAGGGATTCGACATAAGGTTAGTACTAGTTAATTAGGATGTTTATAAAAATAAGGAGTGGACATAAGGTTAGTCCTAGTTACTTAGGCAGTTTATCAGAATAGGAATTCGACATGAGGTTAGTACTAGTTATTTAGGCAGTTAATGAAAATAGGGATACCACATAAGGTTAGTAATAGTTACTTAGGTAGTTTAAAAAATATGGATTCATCATAAGGTTAGTACTTGTTACTTAGGCAGTTTATGAAAACAGAGATTCGGCATAAGGTTTGTTCTAGTTAATTAGGCAGTTTATGACGATATCGATTCCACATAAGGTTAGTACTAGTTACTTAGGCAGTTTATGAAAATAGAGATTCGACATAAAATTAGTACTTGTTACTTAGGCAGTTTATGAAAATATTGGTTCGACATATGGTTAGTACTAGTTACTTAGGCAGTTTATGAAAATATGAAGTCAACATAAGGTTAGTACTAGTTACTAAGGCAGTTTTAGAAAATAAAGATACAACATAAGGTCAGTAATAGTTACTTAGGCAGTTGATGAAAATAGGGATTTTTCATAAGGTTAGTACTAATTACTTAGCTAGTTTGTGAACATATGGATTCAACATAAAGTTAGTTATAGTTACTTAGGCAGTTCATGGAAATAGAGATTCGACATGAGGTTAGTACTAGTTACTTATGGAGTTTAAAAAATATGGATTCCTCATGAGGTTAGTACTTGTTACTTAGGCAGTTTATGAAAATATAGATTCGGCATTAGGTTAGTACTAGTTAATTAGGCAGTTTATGACGATATGGATTCTACATAAATTGAGCGCTAGTAAATTAGGCACTTTATGAACATAGAGATCTGACATAAGGTTAGTACTACTTACTTAAGCAGTTTATTAAACAAGGGATTCGACATAAGGTTAGTACTAGTTAATTAGGCAGTGTATGAAAATATAGATTCGACATAAGGTCAGTAATAGTTACTTAGGCAGTTGATGAAAATAGGGATTTCTCATAAGGTTAGTACGTGTTACTTAGGCAGTTTATGAAAATAGAGATTCGGCATAAGGTTAGTACTAGTTAATTCGGCAGTTTATGAAAACATGGCCTCGAAATAAGGTAAGTACTAGTTATTCAGGCAGTTTATGCAAATAAGGATTCGACATCAGGTTAGTACTAGTTACTTAGGCAGTTTATGAAAATAGAGAATCGACATAAGGTTATTACTAGTTACTTAGGCAGTTTATGAAAATAGGGATTCGACATAAGGTTAGTACTAGTTGCTTAGGTAGTTTATGAAAATAGGGATTACAACATAAGGTTAGTACTAGTTACTTTGGAAGTTTATGAAAATAGAGATTTCATATAAGGGTTGAACTAGTTACTTAGGAAGTTTATGAAAATAGGGATTCGACATAAAGTTAGTACAAGATTCTTAGGCAGTTGATGAAAATAGGGATTCGACATGAGGTTAGTACTAGTTAATAAGGCAGTTTATGAAAATAGGGCGTCGACATGAGGTAAGTACTAGTTACGAAGGCAGTTTATGAAAATAGTGATTTGACATAAGTTTATTACTAGTTACTTAGGCTTTTATGTATAAAGGGGTTACCTGACTGAAATTATGAAAGTTGATGAGTTTTATTTTGTTGAATTTAGCTCTAGTAAAGTGCTATTTAAAAAGTGATTTTTTCATAGTTGTTTCTTGTTAATTAAATCCGATAAAACCACGAAATAGAGAAATATGTTGGTATGCTCGGTTTAAATCATAATGTCATCAAAATCATTCTGGCACAAAATAGACATTACACACTTACGTAGAAAGATTATGAACCTTTTTATTTTCTGAAGTAAAACATAATCATACTTTGTAGAAATGTTCAAACTCTCTTTAAGTTTCCGTAATGTTACATTATACTTTGAAACCACAGGGAAATAACACTTTTTAAGTCGTCGCTAGGAATCTGTTTATAGAAAAAAAGAAATATATGAATACGCGAGACGATCGCCATTGATGTGTGTCTTCCCTACCGAATTTCAAGTTCCTGAACCTTAATACCAAGCTGCTATTAGTGGACAAATAGACATAGAACTAGTTCGCCTTTTATATATAGCTTAGTTGTTCTTCAATATGGATATATTCGGAAATATGTCTCGATTATGAATGTGACTTTTATGCATTGAAAAGTGAGGGTTAAAATTGCAAATTCTTTACGCTACCATACATGAAATAACATACACCCTGCTTACTTATATTTACTTATTATTACCGTAATATTATTTAGGTTTAATTTTACAAAATGATGATGAATACATGTTATATTAGTACAACTGTTTCTTTATGAGATTAAATTAAAAAGCGACTATCAATATGACATATAAACATGCATTCATGAAGTTGTATTGATTGTTGAAACAGGTGTTTCATATCTATCCTAATAACTACCTCCCACTGTTCATGATCAAGCCATTAAAGCAGAAATTCATGAAACTCTAACGTATTAGAGTCCAATGTATGCATATATATATGTAAATAATAATAATGAAACATATTACAAGATAGTAAAGAATGGAGATTATTAACTGCACTTATATATTAAGGCAAAGCAAATCTATAAATGTGAGGGGAATGTGTAGTATGAAACCATGAGAAGAATGTTATAAAAAAAGCATTAATGGAATTATGTGGCACTTCAGCTAAAATGGAACACACCAGATGATTGAAAATAGAGAAAACTCGAGTAGAAATTATAAATGGAAAATATATAAAGTAATTATTATAAGCAACGTTAAATATTTTCGACGAAAAAGAAGGATATGGAGAAATAAGGGAAGAATAGACCATAATATGTAGTAGTAGTGTAAATATATGCA
>OY744517.1:229868530-229916030 GCA_963556195.1 Sepiola atlantica
ATGTGTACTTAGATTACAGATAAGGAAATAGTTTTCTTAGACTAGTGAGTCCATATTTTTTGTATTCAAGGTGTAGTATGCTCTTAAAAAAAGTGATCGAAGAGAAATATTCAAGCTGGACTAGAGAGGCACGCAGGAAAACCACATCCAGCTGTGCCCTGCTAGCTATAAAAATGGAATGCGCAGACTGGGGGAAAATACAGCAAAGGGGCATCGACAATTATATTGAATGTTTACAAAGATGAGGAATCAACCAGACAGAAAATAGACAAGAACGGAGAATTACGTTAGAGAATCGATATCGAGTTAGTCATGCTACTCTGAAAGCGAACGACTTTGCTTAGCATTAGAGAATAGTTCACCACTATCATGTATTCATGCGAACAGCATTTCTACATTTATCGATGGCCGATATCACCTATTTGTATATGCCCAGTTCCGAAGGCACTGCCATAGTTTAATACATAACATTTAGATATTTCGTTATGAAATGTATTTAACGCTAATGAAGTAAAATTCTACGTTTAACAGTTACTTATATTTCCTGTACCTTTCTTCCTCGACCCAAGATTGTACCCTGATCAACCAGCTCTCTCCGTAGATACGAGCGGTCATATACATGTATTTGGTGATTGTAATGCCCACCACAGTAATTAGCTCGGTTTCAAGAGCTATGCAGACGCAGCTGGTAGTAGTACTTAGAGTTTCTCTATATATCAGTACCTCTCGCATTTTCTCGACCCGCCTCTTAGATTGTAAAGATAAGCCAGACTCACTTCTTGATATATTACTGACTACCCGTGGTATTGTATGACGAAGGTCTATAGTCAACTGGAAAACGCTGCTAAATGTGTGATACTGGTAGACGTCACCCTTAAATCTTGACCTCAAGCTGATAAGCCGTTGCTGTGCTAAAGAATGACGAGATCTGTCAAAAGGTCTGATTGGGAATCCATCTCAGATCTCATCAGACGTGCCTCATGGAGTCAGATTTGCGTCCTTCTTACTTAACTTTGCACAAATAGGACAACTGAATTAATAAAAGCAGACACTGAATCGCATGCTCCCACGCTTATATTTTATAATAAGCTTCACTCGTTTCAATGGTTCAATTCTGAAAACTATCGGAAGACTTTGTTTTCTTAACATTTCATATGTATCTTAATGATGTATTAATAGTGTAGATGACCGTGCAAAACATTTCAAAATGTAATTTTAAAGTTAGTGCAACATGGACATGAATAAACAACACATAGTTATAATTCACTTACGAGACTCCTGCACATCATTTGCCGGAAAAAGTAAAGCACCCGGGAAACTCATGATCCCATCTCTGAACCCATGGTTTAATTGATTTTGAACTTATCTATAAATATTCCCTGTAGAGGTCTACAAATATTAAACATTGTATACACAGTACAGTAATAATCCATCTACTTCATCGGTAAGTGGGACTTTCTGTCAAGAAAATACGTGTAAGAATCTGCTTCGGCAGTTATTTCGGCTTAATCTCGTAATTCGTGTATTCTCGTAAAATATGCGTTAGTCTCGTTTACTTTCAATAAGTCTTATATTTTATCTGGTTAAAAATATTCTAATACGTCCATCCATAATGGGGTTTCGGGACATTTACACTCTCACAAACAGGTCTACTACCAGTGACATCCAGACTTATCACACATCTTTCCTCGTAAGAGACAGGTCGTTAAAAGGAAGTTATAGAATCATAGCAATACATGTACATTTTGCCGAAAATGTCCTTATCGGTTCCGGCGGAAATCCCTCATGAATGATAGCCTTCGCACGAATGTAGTAAACACCCTTCTTCTTGAAACGCGCTCGTAATGTGTGGAAATATAGACCCGCGTTACCTTTGGAACTGGGATTAATTCTAAATAACACTAATTAGTTGTCTTTCTTTATAACATGCCGTAGGTCCGGCTGAAAATACGACATCAAAAAATATACAGGATTGAAAACGTTGCACGTAAATGAACTATTGAAAGTCCCTTCATAGGCTCAAATACCGTTGAATACAAATGTCGCCCCCCTAAAGCCTGATCTGCATCGTCGCCATTTCCTCACATCAAGGACTGACTAAGGCCATAAGCAATGCACATATCTACTGCAAAAATACGAGACACTGCTTCGCAAGACCGGCGACTATGATTGTTTGATAGGTGATAATTTCATACATCAATGAATATAGAAAATAATTTTATTATTTTCAAGTATAAAGTTAATTCAAACACCATATTTAATTGAATTGTTTGCAGCATGTGTTATTACATGTTGGTAAAATAATGTTAGCGTAATAACAGGTTGCATATTTTATGTGTGCATATTTAAGTGGGTCGTTCAAAAGAAACAACTGCAACACATTCCTAGTCTAGTTGAAACAAACTGGGTAAATTGTAAGATGTCCGAAAATTAATTCCGAATGAACCCCCTCTCTCTATTTCTTTCTCTCATGATCGTCTTAAAGATGACATTGTACATCAAACTACATAGAAGTATAATCCTGTGAAATTAGTTTACATTACTATCCCTTGCAACGTTTTCAAATCATCTAAGTCGAGTAATACTTCTTGAACAGAATTTCAGATCGCATTACTCCCCTTGCTCAGTGCGAAAATAACGGCATTCATTGACGACTGGAGAATTTGAAAGCTCATTCGCTGATTTTAGAATATCCTAGAGAATACTGATTTCTATATGAACGATTGAAACGTATGATATTATGAGTGATTTTTTGTTATTAAGATTGGTTATAACTTTCGTTCCAACAAATGTATATATATATATATATATATATATATATATAGAGAGAGAGATTGATAGATAGATAAATAGATAGATAGATATATAGATAGATAGATAGATAGATAAATAGATAGATATAGGTGCGTAGATATATATATATATATGGATAGAGAGAAAAAAAGAAAAAGAGAGGGAATGCCGTTTGGCTTTGAATTATCGTATTTCATCGATATAGATGCAATTAATTTACCATCATATATATTTCCATTTACTTTATCGCTTGATGTCTGAAATATAATTAAATTATCAAATCTGACATATTTGCAATAATATCAATTCACTGAGGCATCGACTGATTAAATATACAATCTGATTGCATTAATTACCCACCTATTATTGGATGATTAATGCTCGTTTTATTTTTGTGCAAGTATCGGTATTGAAAGTAAATGAAAATCCGGACAAGTCAGCGTTATTACTCTCAATCATGTGACGTAAATGAAATTGAATACAAACGCAGCGCACCTCCATTCAGATTATGTGCATTCAATCCTCATTTTTATTGTTACATATTAAAAATTGTTCGATTATGCGGCATATAATCCATTTTATTTCAGTTGACACCATTACGTATTGTAAACTATTGTTTCTATATGATTAGTGCTATATCACTTTCTATGTTGCTCATAGCTTAGGAAAATGATGGGGCAAACACCATGTTTCAAACGTAAGTCATCCCCAAAAGGCCCAGTACGATTTGAAATGTAAACAACCGATTCCCTTATCCACTACAGTATTCATTGTTGTATCTTCTACCATACTTATACTAGCTAGACTACCTATCAGGTTTCTGAAACGTGTCTCTGTGAGTTTTAAATTAATGTTGGGGTGATCTACTTTAAATCGCAATAAAATAAAATATTAACAAGTTTTATAATGAACGATATCGGCTAAGAAATGGCTATAGCAAACAAATAAAATTGTTCTACACTTATACACTCCAGATAAAAATTGACGACCACTTAAAAATCTTTTAAAATAAACATTTTTGGCAGATTTTTATCTCCTACAACTTAAGGATACCCAGAGTACAATCTAAAAGGTTATGGAAACAAAAAGCCACAGTATTAAGCAATTTACATTTACTGGGCAATTACTTCATATAATTAGATCCTTCTTAAACAAAAGAAAAATCCAGGTTGTCTTCGATGGCCGTTCATCTAAGCAACATGACATAAATGTATGTGTATCACAGGGATATATGGATGGACCTTTATTCTCTTGAGCTATATACACGATCTCCCTAATGGCATAGTGTCTGCGATTGGTTTATTTGCTAACAACACCAAGCTTAACTCTCGCAATGTCTGTAAAACAGACGCGATCATATCCGAGGCAATCGATGAATCCTTAGAAAATAGACTCCAGGCTGAAGTGTATTGAGGTCATAAATGCTTGGTAACTTTTAATGGCGCAAAGTGAATGCTGCTCTACTTTAATAACTACAATAAACCTCTCCAACCACCGATTGCCATGGCCAATAACACCCTACCTGAGAGTTCATCATTCAGACTCCTCGGCCTAACCTTCACAGGTAACATGAATTGGAACAAATACATTGAAGGTTGCTAGGTTGCCGAAAGAATGTTTGGTCTCTCTACCGTGTTAGTAAACTCCTCACACCTCACATTATCCTGTATCTCTAGTAAACCACCATCCGCCCATGAATGGAGTATTGTCGCCACATCTGGGCTGGTGCATCATCTACTAGTCTCTCCCTCCTTGACATGGGCGAAAAAAGTGTCGCCAATCTAATAGTTTCATCACTGTCAACCAAGCTCCAGTTCCGGTCCCATCGCCGCAATATAGCATCCTTGTGCTCGTTTTACAAATACTTCAATGGATTATGCTCAGTGGTGCCCCCTCAACGTAAATTCACAAGACCAACTCGACAATCAACTAAATCTCATTCATTCACCGTGTAGGTCTCAAAATGCCGGAGAGATCTCTACTCAAATAGCTATTTTGCTCGTGCTGCTGGCCTCTGAAACTCCCTCCCTGCCCCCTGTTTCCCAGACAGTACTAACATGCAGGAATTCAAAACTAGTGTAAACATACATTTCGCTGCGCAGATCCCAATTTAGGTTGACCCCTCCAACCTTCTGATTTTTCTTTTTTCTCAGTAGCCCCTTACGTCTACAGTGGCGGCCTTCCTTGTTTGGTGTGAACTATGTTAACAAAAAGAATAAAAAAAGGACCATCTAGATTGAATTTTTCGCTCATCAGAAAACAATACTAACTTCAATTTCTAAACATCTCATGTTTGGTATTAAAGAATAAACCTTAAGCGGTTAACCTTGTGATGTGGAAGCAGCCGAGGAATTTGTGTACGCTTTTTATTTACCATGCCTTTTTTCGTAAGTTTCCTCTTATGGTTACTGGACTGCAATCAGAATATGTAACTGCCTTAATTTGACTAGAAGAAAGCCCACTGTCTTTCTCAACCACCCGTGTTATTCTCCTACTCAATACAAGAGAAATTGTGGGGGGCCTACCAGTTGATTTTGCTTTTTTATGATTTCCACTGTTCTTTAGAAAGTTGCAAATCACAGTTTTAATGCGATTTACCTTAGCTGCGATCGCCCGCCGTGACAAAGCTTGTTTATGGAAGCTCAGAATTCAAGCACACTCAACTTAAGTAAGTGTGCCTGCTTTTGGCATGGGGACGCTTTTACACAGTAACTGCTAATCTCTAACTGAACGAAACACTTTGGAATTACCATAGATCTCACACTTTATACCCCTGGTCTTATGATGTTGATCAAGTCTAAAATGCCTCATTTTAGTCAAATGTAAATTTCTTAATAAAATGTGTGGAATGTAACTTTTCGTTTCCATTAGCTTTTAGATAGTAGTATTCGTAACATTAAGGGGAGGAGTTTAAAAGCTATCCTTAACAGAATGTTTCTTTTAAAAGATTTTCATGAGATCTTAAATTTTTGATCAGGAATGTTAGACAATTAATGCGGAGTTGTTATGCACATGTTTTTGTATTTTTAATCTACTGAAAGAGATAATGAGTTCGGTGTAGGGATACACACTTTTTTGTGTTTTACTTATCCACATAAAAAAAGTTCGATTGTCTAAAATCAATAAGAATATGTTTAAGTAAGATGAGATATAAAATGCATACAAGGATGAAAAAAACATATTGATTTCTTTTTATCTGTTTATTTATTTATTTGTTGATAGTGAAAATGTTCAAATAATTAAAAAAATGTAATTCGCCTGATATAAAAATCAAAATATGAAACTGGAAAGGAGACTAACAATTTCTAATACTTTATTTTGAAAAATGAGTTTTCAAAATAGTCATGAATTTTTTACATAAATAATTACATCGGGTCTAAGATACTCATTTCAAATTTGCGATTAGATTGGCTCTTTGATCAACGGTTTAACTCTGATGCCGCGATACGCATATAAACACATTTGTTATATATATATATATATATATATATATATATATATATATATATATATATATTTACGCGCATTGTCCATAACGTTATCAAGTATGCCAATTCTCAGACCCTGGTTTCATACAGTTGAGGCCATACTCTGAACACATCAGGCAGACCTAAGATTCAGTAAGCAACTTTACACCGCATTTTTTGTCTCTGCAGAATTTCGGCATTTGTTTAAGATTAAGGAGTGGATATCAACGCAGACTGGTCAGACTTCTGTGTTTCGTAGCAGACGTTTCATTAGGGATGATGGCTATTTGTTGTTGTCACTTATCCGTCTAGTTAACGAAATACATACATGTATATGTGTGAATTAATTATACATTATTCAATTCAACAACTGTTTGGTGTACTCGGATTTCATCGATTTTGTCAGCGAAATATTTGGCTGGTTGATGCAGATCGACTCGCCACCACAACGCAGCGTAACAACATGGGGATTTGTGTTTGTCTCGTTTGTTTCTCTCGATCTCAACTAGCATAAGGCTGCTGAAATGGCGATATTCTTCTACTAGCCGAATTCTGCCCTAGGGCAAGCAAGGCCAGGTCGATTAAACCCAATATAAACCCAACGCACACTGTAATGTAATTTTTATGAGTAAAATAATTTAGATTACGACTTGTAAAAGCTACGATCAAGCATTATATTATATTTTGCAATTACCTCCTCATGATACGCGCTACATGTGTATATCTCTGAGCAGAACCCCGTTCAAATTCAACGCTAGTTTCCTTAATCATCTGCATAATTAACTGTGCATACTATTCCCCTTAGAATAATACGTTTCTATTAAAGTTAATAATACGATAAATATTAATATGTCTGGTTCTGTAGAAATAATTGACATTGTCAGCTTAATATGTGTTTAATAAGTACAAAAGTAATTTTCCGATGTATCTATTTATTTAAAATGTAAAGAATATATATATTTTTAAAACAATGAATATGTTCCTACTTATTGTAAACATATTCGTGAGCTAAATATTTTATTTGAAGAAAATAACACGAAAGTTTTAAGCGTTTTTTTTATTATTACAATTAAAATGTATTTTACAAGAGTGTCTCCGTATTCTTACTGAAAAATGAGTGTCATCTAAATATTCTCCAAATAATAATTTGCCAATGAACGTATTTAGTATTGCAATAATTCGATGTGTTCAAATTATATTAAAATGAAACAAAGAATAGTGTTTTTTAAAACAGCTTACAATTGACGAGCTAAGGAAATTCTATTTTTTAACAATATTTTTTAAAATGGAGAAAATCGAAATGAAGAAAACACATTTACTGCCTCATTGTTTATCGGAAGATCAACTTAAAAAAATTGAATGTGAAAGACATGGGATACATGCAAAACGTAAGTAAGCGTGGCTTATGTGATTGATTCTCTCTTCATCATTCACAGACACACGCACACGCACATAACAACTAAAGAAAGAGCATTAAAATCATGTGGAAGAGTGTAATTACATACTAGCTACCAACTCGTCTTCAGTCTCTGTGTACAGGAAAACCTAGCATTAGCATACTAACCCAATATACACCACCGTAACTGGATGGCATTTCCCCGCGTTACTAATGCAGATGGACACTCTATGTTTCATTTTTTCTCAGCTCACGATCTTTCACAGACTGTCACCTCTCCGACCCGCCTACATGATCGTGCGGACGAGCAACCCTCATTTCTCGACCTGTTCTTGACCTCATTACCTGTGGATTGTGTGCCGAATGCCCATACCCTGCTCGGAAACCTTGATCACCTTGTGGTAGTGATAATTATAACTTTGGAAACTCGACCAAAAGTTGAAAAGCCGCTGCTCAAAACGACGAGAAACTATTTTGAATCTCTACGGGATCACATCAGCGACGGCCCATTTTTCACTCCCTGCTGATCAGTGTGCAAATAAGCTAACCGTATGGGTCAAAGAAATCTTTGACGCTATGTCCCCACGCGAATATTATTCATCCAACCATACTCTCCTCAATAGTTCACCTCCGAATGTGCAGCTGCTATTGCTGAGACGCAGAAGGTATTCTTAAATTTCGGCCGCCATAAGTCAACTGCGAATAGACAGCAATTTATAGAGGCAAGAAATGATTGCTAAGTAGTGATATATGAAGAAAAGAGAAGATATAACCAAAGAAACGCATTAAATCACAGAAACTAGGTACTCGTAATTTTAGGAAAATATACAATTCTGTGTTGAACAATGAACACTCGACAATCCCCCCGCTATCAAATCACAACGATGTTGTTTGAACGGCAACTAATTAGGCTGAACTACTTGGTAAGCGTTTAGCTTCAAACTACACTTTGGACTCAGCAAACCAGCCACTCCCTGAATTCCTATTTCGAAATGAAGCCACACTTTAAAACTTGGTCATCACCTAATCTCAGGTCAGAGACATCATTAAAAACCTTGACATCACCAAAGACTGTGGGCCTGATCTTATACCAGAAATAGTAATACAAAAATAGTCTGCCCTCCTCAAACAATACAACCAATACCTAGCTAATTCGTGTTTCCCTGATAATCAGAAAATTGTCTTTGTGGTACCAATCTTCAAGCATACTGGAGAGTTTCTAAACAACGACCCACTCTGTCTACTCCCGATGTTTGCAAAATGTTGTGAATTATTAATAAATCAAGCGATAGCAAGTCACCAAGTTAATGCTAAACTTTTTCTGATCATCCATACGGATTTTGACAAGTACAATCTACCGCAGATACCCAAGCGATCATCTATGAACACAGATATACTACACTGGGAAAGGCAGCTCAGTAGCGCTTGATATATCTAAGACCTTTGACAAGGTCTGACATAAAGAGCTTCTTCTAAAACTGCACTCATATAGTATTACTGGACAAATATTAAACATAATTAAATCCTCCCTAACAAAAAAAAAGTTGCCGGTTTTTCTCGATGGCCGTTTTTCTAAGCAACATGTAAAAAATGCTGGTGTACACTGGGATACATCGTTAAACATCTACTGTACCTGATTTTCATGAATTACATCCCTGATGTTATTGATACTGAGATAGGAATATTTGCTGACGACATCACATACTGCTCTCGTCATGTGGGCAAAACTGAGGCGCACATATCTGAAGAAATGACTGAATCCTTTGAACGTTACCTCCAGTTTGTAGTAGGTAGGGGTAAAAATAGATGGTAACTTATAATGGCGCAAAGCCAAAGCTACTGTCCTTCAATAATTACAAGAGACCTTTTTCAACCACAAATTGTCATGACAGATAACACCATACCTGAGAGTTCATCATTCAAACTCCTAGACCTTACTTTCACAGATAACATCCGGGCCCATCTTCAAGGTGATGAGTTTTAATGCCCTATGGGAGACTGTGTCTCTGACAACCAATAAACACACACACACACATGTATATATATATATATATATATATATATATATATATATATATATATATATATATATATATATATATATATAGGTGTGACAACCACGACTTTGTCGAGAAGATTGACGATTGTCTCATACTTGTCTCATACTTATTACCTTTAATATCATTAATACTATACTAAAATGTCTATAATTCTAACTATAGTTTCGTACTTATTACATAATTCCCGCCAAAACTAACACATGGTCTGTACCTAATTATCCTCATTCCTCTAAAGATAGACACAAATGTCGAATCTATCAGTCAATTCCTCTCCAAAACTAAGATCTTGATTCGGACTATTGAAAGGATCTAACAAAGGATATCTTGACATAAGTTGTCTTTTATAATCAATAATATATATATATATATATATATATATATATATATATATATATATATATGTATATATATACGTTGGCTTTTGCAGTTCCGTTTTCTCATAAATAATGAAAGAAACAGACAAAGTAGCGGCTTTTTCTTTTATAAAGGCCACATGAAGGTGGTTTATTTTTCTGTTATTCACTAATGATGTATTTAAATAGTTTGTAATATCCACAGAACAAAGAGACGATTGAATAGCAAATAGAATCAACACACATGATTGAAGTGAATGAACGAATGGACGGCCGATAAACAAATTATGCCGATCATAATCCGCCAATTACCTTCGCACCATCTAAACGAATTACGTTTCAATCGATGAGTGAGGCGACGCAATTTCTATGGCCGGTTGTATAAGAAAATTATTTGGATTTTCAAACAGTATTTTCGTTTCTCTCTTTGATAAAAGGAGGCTTACAAAGCTACGGCTGGTACACTTCCATACACACGTAGATTCACGTACTCGTGAAATTACATTGATACAACGTTGCATTACCATTACACAAAATGTCGCTTACATGTTGTTATTGAAGATAGAACAGCAGCGTTGTCCTCGACCAGTGGGTTGCTTAATAACGTTACATTCACATTTCTTCTCGGTGTCCTGCCAACTGAAACAATATTGTAACTTAATTAGAAACAATTAACAATAGTCCAGAATAATGCATATCTACTATTATACTATACGTAAGTTTATCACAGTATTTCGCTCTAGGGATTTATTTTATTATATAGATTAATAACACAAATCACACGCTAAAATTTAATTTAGTTCTGGGATTGAGTTATTTTTTATAACAAATAATCATTCAATTATTAGAATAATTCGTAATTTTTAATTAACTTTTAAATCTACCTATCTCCGTCTATGGTATATCTGTATTTTCCTCGCCCCACCCATTCTATATTGATTCAAACACCATGAGACAGAGTGGCTTTTTTCAACATTGGGCATATACTTACTATATACGTGCATGCACATTTATGAAAAATAGATTCAAAAATAATGGGTCTCTTTATTTCTATATAAAAATAATAAATAATAGAAAAGTGTCTATATAATAATAATAATAATAATAATAATAATGATAATAATAATAATAATAATAATAATAAAAATAATAATATTAATAATAATATTAATAATAATAATAATATTAATAATAATATTAATAATAATAATAATATAATAATAATAATAATATTAATAATAATAATAATAATAATAATACGTTTAGTTTTACAAGTAGAACAATTAATTATAATGCATTTTAGACTGAAATCAAAGTAGAATAAAAGAAATAACAGTTATTGTGATCGAATGGATTCGTCTCTATCTCGCTCACCCGTCTCTTTATCTCTCTCTCTCTCTCTCTCTCTCTCTCTCTCTCTCTCTATATATATATATATATATATATATATATATATATATATATATATATATATATATATATATATATATAGATGCACACATACATACATTTATACATTGACTTCTACAGTTATGTGTTGCTATTAATAATGAAAAAACATACAGAACAGCGGTTTTTCTTTCATAAAGGCCACACAAAGGTGGTTTCTTTTCTGTTATTTACTAATGATTAATTCACATAGTTTGCCATATCCGAGTAATTGACTTAATTGTGAAGAAATAGTCGATTGAATAGAAAATAGTATCACCACACGATTGAAGTGGATGGACGAATGGACGGCCGATAAACAAATGATATCGATCATCATACGCCAACTATCTTCGCACTATCCACACGAATTACGTTTCAATCGCTGAGCGGATGTATAAAATATTTCGTTCGATTTTCAAACAAGCTTTCCTTCCTCTCTTCGATTAAAAGTGGCTTAGACCCATACAACTTGTCAACTTCTCTTCACATGTAGATGTATTACTTGACGTACTTGTGAACATTACGTTGTTACAAATGTGCATAAGCATAACAACAAATGTTACTTTACGTTCTGTTATTGAAGATATGACAGCAACGTTGCTCTGTTTCAGTGTGTTGTGTAATAACGTTAATAATCTCATACGAAAAATCTTATTTGTTCAATGAGTAGGAACTTAAATACATGAATGACTTAACAATTAACTGTAAAATAATATAGAAACGACAGGGCGGACATGCTAAATACCCTAGAATTAGTTCACATTCAAGGAATTAATTTTAAATAAAAGGAAAATGTACATCCATATGCTAAACTGGTAGATCAACTTCTAGATAAGCTGCATATTCCGACTGACCCGAGGGAGATGGGCGAGAAGCCACACAAGAATAGAGAGATGTATTATCAAGATAGATGTTAATTTTCTGAACAATATTCTCTAGTAGATCATTTTATAGAGATTAAATAGTGTTGGGCTTAGAATAGAGCCCTGATGAAAACCAGCATTGATAGGAAATAAGAATGAAGTGATACTGTAAAAAGTTACTCGAAAGATTCGATCAGAGGGAAAATACCTAATAATCTCAAGAACCTCGCCACCAATACCATAACCCTGAAGTTTGTATAGGACACCGGAAACCCACACTCTGTCAAACGCCTTCCAAGCATAATTGTTCGATCCTCTCCTGCATTATCCATAAATCGACAGATCCATTCAGTTACAACAGTTAAAGGATCAGCAGTTGAACGAACACCACGAAAGCCATACTGAACATCAGTAAAGAGGTCCGGAATTTGCATAAAATTAACAAGCTTGTTGTTAACCAACCTGTAAATAACCTTGCTAAAAACGGATAATAGATTACCGGATTTACTATTTAGTATGCCTCCTTCATAGATTTACAATAATGTTTGAATATTGTTATCTTCGTTTCTGTTTGTTTTCTACTGTTTGCTCAAGAAAACTTTCCCACATCCAGCAAAGCAATACTTCCTGATAACATTCCGTGTGGTCGAATGTAATCTCCCTTCTAAAGCCGTTTCGCAGATATTACTTCAAATGTTAACAAAAAACCGTGCTTCCTGCTGCAAGTGTACACTCATTACAAATGCGAATTTAAATTCCAATCTGGGCAGTCGATACTCGAAAGTACATTCTCTCAATTTGTTCAGAGGAAATCCACTATTTTAAAAAAATATATTTCTAACCAAATACAAAAACTAAAGAAACAATATAATCAAAAAGAGTTTGAAAACTGCTTTAAAGTATAATTAAATTCCGGCATTGATATTTTTTAAATGTTTGCTTTCGCTAATATGTTTACAATTAATTTGAAATCCTTCTAGAGAAAAAGAGATCATTAAAAAACTTGAACAGATGAAATAAGAACAAAAATAAACAAATGAAAATAAAAATTGCAAATCCAAATTGATGATTGCAAATAAAATTGATATTCCTTTAACAGGAATTCATATTTGCTGTGTTCGCTCACTTTTATTTATTTAATCTTTTTTTAGATTTCATCAAAGTTCATTCCTAGAAATTTAGTTGCAGTTGATAAACAGTATTTTATGGTGTTCTCTTAATGTTGAATGTCAAGAATTATTTTTAACTATCAATTTTGAAAGGCAAAAAAGCGTTGTTCTAACAATATTTTTTGGATGATATTATGTTTGGAAATGTAAATTTCTCATAGTTTATTTGTTTTTAAACAACTTAGTGATTCTCGATATTGATCAAACAAGATGGGTATCCGTTACTTAGTCTTCTGATTGTACATACAGCCATTGGTCTATTAGTCTTTTTATAAAGTGTGTATTTAAAAGCAACAGCAAAAAGGATTCCGATATTGAAAAACAAATCTCAGATTCCTTTTATTTTATTATTATTCAAACAAGATGTGTATCCGTTACTTAGTCTTCTTAGGACTCTGATATTGAAAAAAATCCACGATTCCTTTTATTTTATTTGATTAAAGTATATTAAAAGTTTATAGTAATAATTATGTATGAGCAACACGTCCTAATTACACAAGGAGACTCTTGTTTGCCCCATAAAAAAGACAGAAAAATGCCCAGTAAATTTGCTAAAATGTACCGTTTCTAAAAATATATGATAGTACAGTAACTTAGGGCACACAATCAATTATAAGTTATTATTTAGTGTTTGTTAAATCACATTAGGGCCGAAATTTATATTTGCGTTTATCATATTTCACCCCAAACACGGCAGGCCGCCACTGTAGACGTAAATATTTCTAAGAATTAAAGTGTAGGTTTTGGGTGTCATCCTAGGTTGGGAGCAGTGTAGCGATATGTCACTTTACATTAGTTTTACACCTCTGCATGTTGGTACAGTTGAGGAAACAGGGAGCAAGTGGGGAGTTCCAGAGTTTGACAGCACAGGGAAAGTAATTATTCGAGAAGGCTCTCCGGCATCTGCGGACCTCCACTGTGATTGATGGGGGTTAGCTGATTATCGAGTTGGTTAAGTATGTTTACGTCGCGGGGACACCAGAGTAGCCAGTTCATCGGAGAATTATCCAGTGAAGTATTTGTAAAACAAGCATAAGGATGCAACAGGATAGAACAGGAGTTAGAGCGTGCTTTATAGTGAGGGGTTTATTACGTTGGCGACTCTTTTCGGAGCTTGTCTAAGAGGGAGAGACTAATGGTTAATGCCCCAGTCCAGATGTAGCAACAACAATCCATGCATGGCAGATAGTGACTTTGTAGAGATACAGTATCATGTCAGGGGTTATGAGTTTACTAGCACAATTATTAAATATTAAAAACGCCAACAAATACATGTAAATTACGTTCTCATGAATGTATATGTCCTAACTTATACATCGTGTGTTGCTTTAGATTATGTCTCGCATAATTAATTCCTGTCATATGATCTCATATGACTAAGTAAATCAACCGTCATCTGAAAAACTCTGCATTGCACACTTAGTAAAGCTGCATAATATATGTGATTTAAGTCGATGATAGCTTCTACTTAGCATGCTTAAGAATCATTGCTCCAGTCGTCGTCCTCAAATTTCCCTTGGCCATTATAAACACTATTCTGTCAAACCAATCTCTTATAATCTGGACTTAAAACGTCTATTTGACCTGTCTCTCGAACGTTTGCACATTTGTAGTTCACAATATACCAGTTGCCTAGCTATTGTTCATATTCCCTAGCTTCTAGCCAAGGGCATCTGACGATGTATGACGCGCAAAATAGTGACGAACAGGCTGGTTTACTATAGAAGAGTAGGGGCTGGCGTGAATGATTGCCGAACTTTAGAAGTATGCTCGTGGCGTATGCCCCTGTAAAACGAGAGTATAGACAACACATATCATTCCCACAGATAACCTTGATTTAATGCTAATGACAATCACGACCCCATCGACTTCCATTAAACGCATCATCCGTGGTCAATGGGTAAAAATACCATCGTTCCAGCATGTACTAGTGCATTCTCACGTTTATTTTGAACATGTTTAGGTAATAAAAAGGTAACACTGTTTCTACTCCTTGATCTACATTCTGGCTCATCACGCTCACCACAGTGTACAAGTGCATATTACAGACACACATGAATTTGAAATCAGTTACTCGATTGAAAAGTGGATATTGATGTTCCTTACACAGTTGTATATGTATTCAAGGAATGGTAAATCAATTGGTGTCCTTTTACTCTTCATTTCACTTGATGAATTTATGTCTTGAATATTATCAACGATGCACACTTGATCACGACGCAATATGGAACACAACTCATTAGAAAGTTTAATTGTAACCAAAAATGATATCACGAACAGAGATAAAAACCTTACTTCAGAATACTTGTAATTCAAATCAATTGTTGCAAGCAGACTAACGTTGTTCCCAATCCTAATTACAGTTATACATACTTTTGTTCTCATTTAGTAATACACTAAATATTTAACCAACTGGGATTTTTTTAAATGTTAATATCAATTCTGTTAAATGTATACGAACAAAAATTGATATATACCAATAATTATACGTTTTACTTATTTATAAAACAAACGAAACAACTTGGTACGTCTAGACAATTTGAACCGAACTGTTTTTATTCGCTCATAAAAAAAACGAAAAACAATTATCGAGCTTAGACTGTAAATTCCTTTAAACTAAAATTTAAAAAAAACTTTACAAATTATTCTGATTCATTGTAATAGCTAAATAACTGAATACATTATAAAAAATAGGTAAACATATACCAACCATTTATATAGGGAGAACAGTAATTTATCTTGCCTTTGGTTTTGTTAAATTCAGTTGTTCTAATCGAGAGCAGATTTACTGCTGTAGGAAAATTCATTCTTCGTAAATTTCTTTGCGAAAAGAAACGAAACTATAATTACGGCTTACAGATCAATATTGTATCGGGGGGGGGGGTAAACTCGGTGATTCTCTTTTTTTTAATGTTTGCGACAAATGTGGTTTCTTTTAATTAGGTGATTCATATGCTAACCAATAGTTGAAGATAGTGGCAGATAGAAACATTTACCAAAAATAACCATAATGTATTCATGCGGGGTGAGGACATAAAAATAAGTGTACAATTGTGATTCTTAAAACATTACATGCAAACGATGCTAAGCGAAGTGATGACTTCAAAGTAGTTTTACGTGCTGACAACATTCCTACAGAATAAAATAAACGACGTTTCAGTATTCCCGAGGAACGTAAAGTTGCTGTTGTAATCGTTGGTCATGATCGATACATCATTTTGCATCTCCGAAACAAACAACTTCAGCGAATCTCTGAAACAAATTGGGCATATGAAGCTTTACAGTACCCGATCATTGAGCAGGTCAAAAAGGGTATAATGTCACTGTTTAGAAAAAACATCCTCATGCCATTCAACTATTTCTTGTAATAGTTTCTATGTATATAGAATTATGGTCCGTGAAAAAAGGTTTAACATGCTGCTTTAATTTAGGAAGCTATTTGAACAGTATATAGTTAATATGTATGCCAAAATTGAGAAATTGGGCCTTCCTTACATTAATACTCATCAGAGTAAGCTAAAAGTTTCTTATTACATTCACTTAAGTGACTCACTAAGTATTGATGGCGAGACTGAAAATGGTGGCCAACAATCCTGCATGACAGATTTACTGGGCACGCACGGAATATGTGATGCTGTATGTTAGAAAAATGTGTTGTTCAATCGTTAATGGAACGCACTTATTCGGATGAAATTTTGAGACCGTGGACCGATAAGGAAAGTAGTTTTTCAGAAGATGAGAATGGTCGTGGTATATTAAACGCAGGCAGTCAATAATTTAAGTAGTGATTTCAATGGAGTCTAAGAAAAAGTGGCAGCTCTAGTAGGAAACAAAGCCAAAGTGGGGGGAAAGGGATGAAGATAAACGATAAGGATGGTGTGTGATAGAGTTAGTAAAATCATCTATGCCTGATGCGGGGAGAAGAAAAGGGGAAGGTTTTTTTGGTTTATGTTCATTGCTAATAAGCAATAAACCATGCACACACAGATACACGTTAAATGACAACAAAATATTTTTTCATGAAAACTCATCCATTATAATTACCTGCCTATCCAACTCTGACTTAGCCATCATAAGTAAAAAAACTATTAGATAGAATCATCCCTCACTTAAAAGAATATATTTCATATACCCTATGACAATCTTTTCATGATGTCACCAATTGGTAGCTAAACCTCAGTGCCACGACTAAGTTAAACCTGAATTTCATCACTTTATACATGAACAAAAATATCATCAATCTATTTAACCTATCCTACTAAACAGAGCTTTAATGTTCGCTAAGAAGAACTCAGACATCATAGAATATGTGTGTTGTTGGATGTCTGGTTTAGGTTTGTTGTTTTTTATATTTTGTAAATTTATGTTTGTTTTGAGATAGACATGCACTATTTTAAATACCGCAACGACTCTGAAGTCACTGAGCAGAATCCCCTCACATGAATAGGCCAAAACTGCCGTCATAGATTGTAACCTGCCGGTATTGTTAACATCCCTGCCGAAAAATGTAAGGCTAATGGACTATTCCTGTATTTACAACTCCACAAACTTATTGCCAAAATATGGGTGCAGGAGAAAATACCTACTCATTTAAGGAATGGTCTTATAAACTACAATTTTCAGAGAGAAAGAAATGACTGTAAAAATTATAGAGTTATTATCCTATTATCAATTGCTGAAAAAATTATGTTCGTATCTTAACAAAGAGATCAACACCTCTAGCTGATTATGTTTTACCCGAGTCACAATTATGCTATACACCGGTTCCTGGCAGTAACGACATGAGATTCGCTCTAAGGCAGCTTCGGAAAAATGCTGTGAGCAACAACTACCTCTATATATGGCTTTCAGTGATCTAATAACATACTTTGATAGTGTACGCCGTAAACTTCCCTGAAAAATATGATGTCAACCTGGTTGCCAATAGAAGGTCATCAAAATAATGAATCATCTTCACAGCGATATGGCTACAACGGTAATCGCAAATAGCAACTGTTTTCAAAGTTAACTCTGGGGTAAACATCTTTATTGCAGCCGTACTGTACCTAATGAATGGTCAACTTCCACCTCGCATACCCATAAACTACAGAATGAGTCGTTGAGTTTACAACGTGAGACGTCTGTAGGCGAGAACCAGAACAAATATTGATTCTCATTGAATATATAGATGAAAATGCGGTTTCTGATTTGACTAAATAGGACTTACAACTCTCTATTAATTCCTTTGCAGATGCATTCTGCAAACTCGGACTAAAAATCAGCGTAAACACAATACTTAGGTTTTTCCAGCCTAAAGCTCAAGATAACAACAGAAACTCACCTAATATCCAACACGGAGGTGAATTACTATACACCGTGGATCGCTTCGCCGATTGGAAGAAATAAGAACGATTCACATTCCAACAATTGACGACGCAATCCAACATAGTATCAGATGCGTAAGTGATGCTTTCGGTAAACGTCGTTGCAAAGTCTTAGATGATACAATTTTAAAGTTTGATACCAAAATATTAATGTATCCAGCCATAGTCATTCCAACACTTTGGTATACATCAGCGACCTGGACGACATATCGTCGATTTTATAACACTCAAAAACTACGTCAACACTTTTCCAGAATTTAAAAAAAACCAAAGCTGCCCTGACATGACAAAGTACTAAACCCACTTCGAAATGTAGGTGTGGTGTCCGCTCCACTTCTCTACATCATCATTTTCCCAGATGAGAGGTTGCTAGTCTTTGTCTACTCTCTCGTTACGTTCATGGTTGGTGGTCGACTTGCTGCAATCTGTTTTTTTTCACTGTCAATCATTAACAACAAAAAAACACGTCTAGCTACTATCACTTTAATTAGTAGTGTATGACACAAACAAAAATAACTTCCACGGGCAAAGTATATTTTAAAAGTTCTATCTGTCTGTGGAACACATATGTCGGTGTTGCACTATAGCTGACTACAACTTGTTCGTGTCCAAGTAACATGGTAACACATTCTTATTAATTCATCTTCGTGACACATTTCAACAAACATTACCACCGCCCACAGGGCAAAATCATGAATCTTGATCTGCGAGTGGACGTATATAAGTGTGGACTGGGAAGAACATAACACACATAATAAATAATAATCAAACCCTAAATATTGTTTTTAGTAAATTGTATGTCGAATATATTTGCTAATTCAAACATATGTTTGTTTTCTCTATTCTAATATATTGCGGTTCATTGGACTGACTCTAGTGAAAAGTCAACATAATACAGCGTGTGGGAAGTTGGATGTTACGACGTGTCACTGACTCGAGTAGACATACATGATAGAGAGATGGGAAAGGAGATGGGTATATAGGACAACGGTACATTGCAGGTAAAAGGAAAATGCAGTCTGAGAAAAAATAATCAAATCGCGATTCGCAACGACGGCTGTGTGAAGGAATACGAATGTCGACAGAGACAAGCGTATAACCAACGTTTTCTATGAAGTTATTAACGATGCCTCTCAGCCAGCTTTTACCATTACATTATAGAAATGATTTCATTCAAAATATCTCTCATTGCCCAAGTTTATATTGTATATTGCCTCGAGAACCTCATTTTCCACCAACCGAGCACAACGATCACAATATAAGTATTTTATAACGTTGTTTTCATCTTGACAACTACAACCTGGCTATATACATTAGTTCATAACAGCATGTCGGAATGTTACTCATCGTAAAACCCTGTACAAAACACACGCACACATGCTCATGCTGATTTTTATTTTTATTATTATCATTATTTTTATTATTTGTATTATTATTATTAGTATCATAATTATTTTTTTTTTTTTTTAATGTTTATTATTATCATTATTATGTGTACTCACTAGGAGTTCTCACACAGATCATCGTCAATGATTACCACCGACAAAACCAGTTGTATTTCCTGGAGTCTGAGTGACAACAAGTCTCGCCATATTTCCCGTATTCTTCACCTCTTTTTGATAACTACCGCAACTATCGCAACAGCTTCTTCCCATTGATTTCGCACTGGTAAGGACCATTGGTCTTCTCTTGGAGTTGGGTGGCAAGAGGCCTCCCCAAGGTTCTAGCATTCTCCGCATGTTCCAGTGGAGGTCTGGTTTCTGTTGACCCTCCTCGATCTTATGCTCCTCGACCCTCTACAAATATTTTGTTTCGTGTCAACAAAGGAAAGCCACATTTTTTTGGGGGAAAGAGGGTGAAGTTAAGTGGGTGAGTTGATGGTGCTTCTTGTAATGTCTGTTCCTTGGTTAATGTTTGTGTGGTATAAGCTGCAGCCGTCGTAATTTATTGGAGAGAGATTATGAAGTGATGCATCTTGCAGTGTCTGTTCCTTAGTTGGGGTTGTGTTTTTTTCGTGTTGTTTTGTTTTCTACCTGATGTAAATTCCTTGTGACTTGTTTCCTTTTGTAGCTTATGCGTATTGCTTTCCGTATTCAAGGATTTCCCTTAGGATTTCAGCGGTTTTTATAATAGCCGTCTTTTGTATGGTGTTATGATCCCTTTTATTCTAATTTCTCTCATTTGTATCATATTTTTTCTTTTTTTCATATGTTTCACTTTGGTAATTTTGTTGTGGCTGATCTTAATCACCTTATGAGCAAACTTCACATGTGTATGCGTATTTCTCATACACATATTAGCATTACACAAGTAATAATTAGTTTTCATTTAATATTCATCGAATATTTATAGAAAATACAAAATGCAATAATGTAAATAAACGTAATAGTTTGAAAGTTTATGTAGAATTCTTTAATTACGAAAGTAAATTAATTAAAATTCGGAAACAAGTCATCAATTTTTATCGTTTATTAATTGTTAATAACAATAACATTTGAAAGTTACTTAAATGGAATTAGTTTATAAATATTGATTAAAATGAAATCAATAGTTAAATATATTATTAACTATGGTTTTAAAATTAATTCAGTGCAATTAATAATTTATTGAACAAAAATGTATTAAGTGCTAATGACCATAATATTTGAAAGTTACTTACTTCGAATTATTTTACAAATATTGATTAAAACGAGATCGATAGCTAAATATGTTATTTACTATGATTTTAAAATAATTCAGTGCTATTAATAATTTATTGAAAAAAAAAGGTATTAATTGTTAATGAACTTAAGATTTGAAAGTTATATACATCGAATAAGTTTTTAAATATAAATTTAAACGTGATTATTTTCATATATTTATCTATTGTTTAAACATAATTAAGTTCAATTAATAATTTATTGAAAAACAAATTTCGAAAGTATAAAAGTTAATTTAAAAAAATCCTATTCAAAAATAGTATTCCGTTAAGAAAACCGACAGAAAAAGATGAGCGAACAAAATGAAAATAAGTCCCGTGTTTGTTGAGCCAGTTATACACACCATTGTTTTAAGTATAAAGTTTACATTCGAATGGTGTATCTTATGACATATAACTAAGAGCATCTTTTAGGAAACAAAATTTCCCGTTTTACTTTACTATTCACATTGTTTTTATTTTTAGTGCGTTTTTCTTATTTTTTTACTTTTTCTACTTTTCTTCTTTCAGACAATTGGGTGCAATTATACGCGTTTAATACTAATATTATTTTAAAGACTTACCTTATCCCTCCCATTTTAAGTATTTGAAGAACCCCTTTATTTCTCAAGTGAGTTATACTTGCTAATAGTAACTTTTAAATGTTATGGTCATTATATGATATATATATATATATATATATATATATATATATATATATATATATATCTATATATATATATATATATATATATATATATATATATATATATAGATATATAGATATATATATATATATTATGTATATTACATATATTATATATATATATTTCAAATACATTATACATACAAATATAGAGAGGAATATAATGTATATACATATATATATATATATATATGTATATATATATATATATATATATACAATATATATATCATACGTTGAAGACGGATTGGTTCATTGGAATCATGCTGAATGAGAATAAGAAAACAATGCATGTGAGAATATAGAATAGTTCGTGGTTTAAACAAATATACCGTTGCCAATATATAATATATAAGATTCTCCCTAAAACATGTGAATATATATCATATATAACATTTCCTCGTTTTGTTACAATTTTTTCACAGCTAAATTCAAGATTTCTAAAGAGTTCTATGAGTGTTTAGATGTGCTGGTAACTGTGCAAATAAGCTACCGCTGTTTTAACCAAAATATATTTCATTCGATCTGATATTTGAGGATGATGGACGCTAGTGCGTTATCAGAAAATGTATCAAGTAAATGGAAACACTTAATCATATGAGAACAGATATGCTTCAAATACTTCTATTTAATCTGCGCATACAAACATCACAATGCTATTTCAAAGTCAAGCGTGTCTTATTAACGTCGGAGTTAGCTTTTTGGCTGAGATTAAAGTGTAATATTTTTTGTGATACTACACTTTAACTTGTCTTTCTCCTATCTAAACTGAATGACTTGTTAGTTTGGTCACAGTAACGAGTTTCCTTTTTTCGGGCGTTGTATTTTGCAGACATTAAAATCAGACACTGTGTCTTACTCTACTTTCGTAGGGAGGCAAGTAAAAAGTAAGCGTATTTGAGGAATGTGTCGGCATTTCTATAATGTTATGGTTGATGACGAAACACATTAAAGAGAGAAGAAAATAGAAAAAAAAGTGTAATATACAGAATTAAAAGAAAAAGATGTGATTGGCTCTGATGCGTTCTTATTCCAGCGGATTGAGTTGTGATTACTGACGCACAACTATTGGTGATTAATTTACCCTAAGCTATGAAGAAAATAACTGCATGTATTACGCTCATCGCATGGAATAAATCGGGGAGATATGATGTGTTGTTACAGCATTAAATAACTCGGGAAGGTGTCGATTTGAAACTAAACTAATGAAAGAAATAGCAAATAAGGAAAGTAATAGAAAGTAATAAAAAACAAACAATGACCAGGTTTAACTAAATGTAATTAAAAAAAACATAAAAAATTGTTTTTGCAAAATTTTCCGCAAGATATGAATGTAATATTAACTCTGTTCTCAGCCGGGAACAATGAATTCTTCTTGACTGCACACGTGTTTATTTTGTGTTTTTAGTCTTGAGTGTGACGTTTTTAGTGCTGAATTTAACCAAATTGTACTCTGTTTCTATCGTAAGAAAAGCATGTGACTAAAATACAGAAATCAAGTACGATATGACTAGATGGGCATAACACTAACCAACGATATGTGAAGTCAGAGAATAAATGGACGTGTTTTTACGAGCTTCATAAGAAAATGTTACTTTTGAGCATTTCTCCTTTTAGTTCTTTTCATGTTATACGTCACATCAGATAAGTCCAAAGTCAAACAATAAAATTCAGAAACCTTATGTTCTGTTCGTGTTGTTATTGACAGAAGCAATAAATCATATGGTTTAACTATATGATTTCTGGTTGAATGTAATAAGACTGACAATCCCTCAATCGACACCAATGATATAATAAGGGAAGCGTAAGGAAAAAAGCAAGGAAAATGAAATAATATCATAGTAATATCTACATAAACAATAATGCTAGCAAATGAAAATATCATTTAAAACCACATTTTTATATAATTAATATCATAATCATTCTGATGGGTGTGAAGCCTAGAATATTAAACAAAGTGATTAACTAATTAAAGTTAAGTATTTCTTATTAGATAACCATCTATTTGAATATTATTTGTGGCATTTATAAGCACACATATCTTCTGAATTTGTTTGGTTCATTTAGGAATTGATATCAGAAGTATTGTTTTTTAAATGTTATCTTCTATATGAAGTTTAGACGATTTTTCAGCTACACCTTTGTCAAGAAAAGGAAAATGTCTCACAGGCTACTTATCTCCCCACAATATTACGCTTATTTACTCGAGCGTGAAATACTAAATCTGTGATTAATTTCACTCGCTAATACTAAATATTACCTTTGGCCTTATATATCAGACACTCTCCAAAACATACTCTATATAGATGGTAGCAAACAGTTTTTTCTGCTAACACTTTAATACTAATCCTCTCCTCATTGACACCGGGAACTAATACGCTACATCTACTTTTTAAAAAGGTGACTCATATTATTTACTAGTCATCTGCCTTTAATTTACTACATAATACAATAAATCACGCACACATTTAATGGATGGTCAACTTAATCCAGCTGCTTTTCGAGACTATCGGATTACGTTATCCGTTTTTTAGAGAAAGCAATTAAGGAAAAAAGTTATTTTTATGTTTCATTAGTCAATATATCTGCTACAATTTGTTAACAAACTCAACTTCGAATAAAATTATATACGTCAAGATACTGAACATACAACAGTTTAGTTGACGATTTCAGGATATTACACCTTTCACACGCATATCAAAAAATGAAAACATAACATCGATTTTCTTGTATAGTAATGACCCAAATTGTGTGACGTAAATACGTAATTATGTTATAATTTGAAAATAAATTGATGTGTTTTTGCTGAATCATTCTTGGTCACATGGCGTTGCAGTAACGTCTTCTAGTTTTTCTTCATAGCTATTGTGAATGTCGTCATTTATGTTCGGACACATAACGTTAATTAGTTCTCAGCAAGCCTCTATTATTATATTTGTGTGTTTCACTACTGCTAATGAAGCATACTGATTTTTCTATTTTCTTTCCTTACAAAAAAATTAATTTATATAAAAATATAACGGGAAGATTGCTAAATCTGGCTCTGTAACGTTCTTTAATGTAAAACGTGCCCATTATAATACACAGAGCTGGTTTTAAATCAAATAAAAAAAATCTGGGGAGATACCGGTAACATTGGATGGCCAGGAAGACTCCTACATCTGCGTGTATTGCTTCCTTCATCTATTGTTTCATCTTTTCCCCCCTTCCACAATTCAAAAGACAATTATTGTAAACATTTTAATTGCCGATGTAACATGTTTGTTTCTGTTCGATATTGACACATTTTTAATTCATTCTCATACATTTCGCCCTGGCAACCCCCTAAGCTGTGGCCATCTTGAGTTATATATATATATATATATATATATATATATATATTGGTGTGTGTGAGCGTGGGGGGGGGGTGTTAAATCGGTCGTTTCGTAGCAACATGTTTCCCATAATATTGGTCGTATTGGTTTCTGTCTCGATTGTATCTTTAGATATTATGATCATGAGCAACATTGTAAAACCTTTTTAAAAAGGGATTTGAAACAAAGTTAGTCAATCTATCAAAATTAATAAATCAAATCAATTAAAATAGTCTGATGAAACGCAGCTATTACAATGGGTCTAATGATACAACCAATAATTGCATATACAATCACGTTATATATACCGTTTCCTAATATATAAGGACAACACACTCTTTTCATATGATGCGGGGATCCGGGGTATTACATTAATATTAATATTCCCTTCATATATATATATATATATATATATACATATATATATATATATATATATATATATATATATAAATATATATATATATATATATATATATATGTGTGTGTGTGTGTGGGTGTGTGTATATATATATACATGTATATATATATGTGTGTATATATATACATATATATATGTGTATATATATATATATATATATATATATATATATGTGTGTGTGAGGGGTGTTAGCTTTAATACTTATATGTTCACAGTGAGACACATTTCCATTTTAGGATTCACAAAGATTAATAGCATGCAGTAATTTCCCTTGGTAAATCTGTTTAGAAGAATGGTTCCAGACAACGCACTCATATTAATAGATGTGAAATGATATGTTTAGCACATTTATATGTTATTATTTTGGTGTTTCATTATAGTTGGGTAAAATTGAATATAATTACTGCGTTTATTTACGGGGAATGTAAGAAAGAAAGTCCGTTGGGTAAAAAAAGAAAAATCTGCACGTTAATATATAAAAACACAATGCACACTAACATGTTTCAAAAGTTTACAGTAAACATTTGTTTCTAAAGATATGAATAACTCGTTTAGCGGTGCATTACATTAACATCGTATTTAAATATTCGGATTGATTTGAGTAAACAAGAAAAGCATGTTGTCTCTTTCTTTAAGTTATACATTTTTTAGATGCTTAAAAAATGAACTTTCTCAAATGCATACATATCAGAGACCTTGCGCGATTTAAGTGCAAATTTAAAAGAGACATTTACATCGTTAAGTCCACACAACATTTGACGCCACGTTTAAAAGACCAGGAAGGATCGTTACGAACAAAAATAAGGTTAATAAGTTTTATTTGCGTAAATCTGTGGCACAGCTGTTTTTACCAAAAACACTAGTTTATAGGAAGGTTAATCGAACCGGTGCACAAATGATGTTAAAAACTGCCCGGAAATATATAGTTGCGATTTTCGTAAAACAATGATTAACTATGCTAGCTAAGGAAGAACGATAACTCAATTTAAGGTAGAAATAATTTGTCTTGGTGGTATTGGTAAACGAAATCAAAATCAATTTCACTCTTCTTAATTTACGTGACTGAAATAGAAATGTAAAGGAAATCTATATTTATCAGCGAGATCCACTATTCTTGCAAAAAATGGTCAAATAAAAGCGATTCTTACCCGAGTCCCGTTTTACTTACCGCCCTATGAGGTCAAAGTAAGACACAGGGTCGAATTTTATGTAGGAGTATCCAGCTCTCCAAAAAGGCACCCTGAATGGTTCAAAAATAAATAAAAATACCCTAGTTAAAAAGGTGTCTCTTCCTTCTACTAAAGACAAAGAATAGATTTTTTTATTTCTCGAAATATTATGTTTAGCCAATTTCAGAGTAATGGCTTTTGGTAATACACTCCCAAATAAAAATAAGATTATGCTTTTTAGGCGATTATAAATAAAAGTCATTAAAAGTGAGGTGCAAAAAAGGAACTGCAAATATACGGGAAACTGACTACCCACTTACGAATGGATGCATATATACACATACACATATGCATATATACACATACATACACATATATATATATATATATATACATATATTTACATATATATATATATATATATATATATATATATATATATATATATATATATATATATAAAGGAACTGATCGAACGCTAAACGCTATTCTCAAAATTACCAAACCATGACTACGAAAAGTGTTCGATGTGAACACTCGACCATACGTCATAGTTTACATGATATGACACCGCCATAATTTCAATCAAAATAAGCTTTTAGTCGACATCTACATTTAACATATTCGGCCTTTTATTGTTTTAGGTAGCAATTTAAACTAATTGGATTTATCACGTTTTGCATTCTAACTCTTCGCATATATGCACAGGGTGATCTACTAAACTAATTATATTGCCATCGTACAATGTAGGAATATATATTAAAGACAACACGTTAAGTAACATAGACACCATGTTATTTTTTATGATATTAACATGAAGGTGTGTATTTATGCACATTGTTCATACTTTTTTTATGAACTCACCATTCGGAATTTCTAAAATATATATGCCCGATAACACGATGAGTAAAATGGGCACATAACATTTTCAGTAAACCGTGTGATTAAGAAGGGAACACTCAGCAAATCTTAATTTTGCCCCTAAACACTTTCAAAAAAGGTAATATGCACAAAATTAATTGAGAAAAAAGTTAAATGATGAGTTTAAGTGATCTATTTTAAAACAGGATCAGTGTTCGTGTGTTTGAGTCAATAATATGTATATGCTCAGTAAAACCATAAAATATTGAACGTTTCGTGAATTATGGAATATCTAATAGCGTGAGTAAGCATGGCATATTTTATATGTATTTCTATACTTTACCAGACAATTGAATTTTAAACTTATGCTAGTTTTGAACTACTAGTATATATATATATATATATATATATATATATATATATATATATATATATATATATATTAGTAGTAAGTTTTTGAAAAGCTGTGGGCAATGCAAATACCGGGTAAGATGCAAGTTGTAAGGAACAAAAACAATAACAATAAATCGAATACGAAATATGACTTACTATTTAATTTTCTTTTTTTCTAAAATATTACATAACAGCAATAGTGTTTTTAAATGTTCGTGTGATATCCGGGTGATTATATATAACTATTAACTATTTCGGGAAACCAGACTTCCCTTTGTCAAAAATAATTTAACCAGAAGAAAAATGTCTCCGACTGTGCAGAGAATCCTACTGGCTGCCATATGTAGGACCGCAGCGAAAGCGAAAACCATCTCGCAGGGAATGTAAATTAAATTTTAGTTTTAAGGTTAAGTAACATATATGATTTGGTGTTCAACAATAGGTGTGTAATGTTGGTTAAGTGTATGGTGCTCGATAAACTTTCAATAATATATTCTTGAACACCAAATAATATATGTAACATAACCTTAAAATAAAATTAGTTTTGTTCATCGGTAAAACGTCATTGCTTGTTATTTGACGCGTACAATACGTCAAATAACAAGCAATGACGTTTTACCGATAAACAAAACTAAAAAAAAAGTTTGTTTATCTTTATAAAAAAAGAGAAATATCTCTGATGATAGAGTTTATCTCCGAAATTGATAAGATACATGTAAAAAAAATAAATAAATAAATATGTCTTGCATTAAAAAAGGGCTTTTTATTCTAAATGTATTACTAATTCTTCGATGCTTATAAAAAAAAATGATGAACTTCCAATTTCCTAAAATACCAACATGCTGCCTGATGCGTTTCCGTTCAACCGAAGAGCCGCTACGTTACAACAGACGCGGACAATACGTCAAATAACAAGCAATGACGTTTTACTGATGAACAAATCTAAAAAAAATGTTTGTTTATCTTTATAAAAAAGAAACATCTCTGATGAGTTTATCTCCGAAATTGATAAGATATATGTAAAAAAAAAAGAAATAAATATGTCCTGCATTGAGAAACGGATTTTTATTCTCAACTTAATAAATATATATATATATATATATATATATATATATATATATATATATATATATATACCAACGTATCTATCTATGCAATTCATCTGATGATCAGATATTAATCTTTGAAAATCCTTGGATTTAGGAAATAATAATAAACATATTTATGTTACCGAGTAGACCTTGCATTGAACAAATGAAGTTGAAATAAATTTCTCATTCGTACATGTGTATCCGTCTTCGATTATCTTACTATATTTATATATATATATATATATATATATATATATATATATATATGTGTGTGAGGGGGGTGTATATGTATGTATGTATGTATGTATGTATATGAATTTACAGATCAATGTGGTGGCATGCTGTGATGTATTTACAGTATTGTATCAAGTAATAACTAATGTATTTTCTGTAAATTCAATACATAATTATAAATGATGTAAATATCTAACTAAACTCAATTCTGATCAGAGTATTTTTAGTACAAATGAAAATCGTACACAATCGTACATAGAAATTCGATACCATGGAAACAATAAAAACAGCAGAATACACAATGGTGAAATGTGACTTGATCCATTTTAAAAGATTCAATGAAATAAATAGTGTGTTTATATAACATTAATAATGAGCACATTTGATTAATCTATATCTTTTCTAAATATTACATTTACATGTAACTTATTTTTTAGAAGGGAATTTATTCATGTTTTTCTAGTGTTTACTCCTGTTGTTTTCAATTACTTATGTTGTATATTTAAAAATATTTCATTTTCTTCGTATATTTATTATTTTTATTATTTATTATTTAGTCCATTATGTTTATATCTAGGCATGCATTCATTTTTAGTTTATTTATTTACTTAATCATTTATATTTCCATTAATTTATTTACGTTACTCAATTTTTATTCTATTTGTTGAATAGTACCCCCTCAGGAATGTAATACATTTTTTCATGAATTGATATGGAGTTATTTAATGATCTGCCCTATTTATATTTGCTATTTTAATGGAAATCAATGTCGGGTAGTTTTACTCAGTCTTTCTTACATAATGCTGTAGTGATTCTTACTGTTTTTCGAATGAACAGTTTCGAATTATGTCTACCTAATGAACTATTGTTGATGTGCGGGCGAACAGTTTTCTGAACATTTTAATGATTGAACTCTTGTTTGAATAAGGTCAATATGTTTCAATGATGGTTTGATTCTTCTCAAAACACGTGTTATTTTATTTGGAAATTGATCTCAGTATGAGATTAGTTTGCTCTGTAAATGTATTCATTGATATCTCTATAATACATTTTGAAATCATTATTTTATATTGAGTTTCAATTTTGCGCTGGAATTTTATACTTATAAGACTCGATCTGATCTATATAAAATAACTGTTTATATATATTGGCACACATATATATATATATATATATATATATATATATATATATATATATATATATATATATAAATCCACAATTAATCGAACTATAAATAGTGTATTAACATCATAAAGAAAATGATTATAAGTAATATGCGAACATGCATTTGCAGACACAGTACAAAATGCATATTTAGATAATAAATATGAGTTACTTTTTCTCTCAGGAAACTTAATATGACTAAGGTAAATGTATTAAATTAGCAGTTATTAGCAATGAAAATGTGTGTTTAAATTATTGGAGATTTAGCCTATGTTGAAACAAAACGATGATATAAACCTTAATGAAACACCGAAATAAATTATATAATTATTATTAATATCAGTAGTGCTAATATGCTTGTTTTGCATTATTACGCATAATACGCGTAATTACGCGTAGTAGTAGCAGTAGTAGTAGTATTAGTAGTAGTATTGTTATTACAGCTCAGTAATATTATCAGTTTGTAGCGAACCGTTTGATAAAATGTCGACATATCTAATTTGTAAGCTAAAAGGGTGTGTGTTGCAAGTCAGCCGCCCAAATGTTTTTTTCGGAAAAGATCAGTCAAGGTGTCAGTGTAATTATCACACTCTGGAGAACACAAGTTGAAATGTAATTTTGTAAACGATGCTAGCGACGACAGACTATCATGGCGAATCCATAAATGTAACTAATTATATTTGTATTTTTATACGTAGAAACGTTACTGTGAAATGAGAGTAAACACGATAGTATTGTAATCTAACTAACCAACATACTCCAGCCAATTTTCGAATAAGACTAGACACATATTTACTTTGCATATATTTGCAGTGTTTCTTTTTACCTAATGAGGGGAAATTAAAGCAACTCTACAAATGACATTATGTGTAGTACATGTATATACTCACTATTCATGTAATATACGTCATCAATCGGTTTCTCAGTCTAAGTTCTACATAAAATTACAACTAAAATTAAAGATGAATGCACACATCTAAATAAAAGTCCTCTATTAATAGATCTGGATCAAAAGTTTTAAACTGCATTTTGTCAGAGGTTCACACTTCAGTTTTAAATACAATTTAGTTTGCATTTCTTACCACGCAGATTGAATTGCGAGATTTAAAAATAAATCGTTTAGAATTGTGATTAGTTTAACAGATTGTGTTGTTTCACCTTTATATTGTTCCCTTATTTCTATCGAATCTAATGACAGTAGACTATAATATAACATATATATATATATATATATATATATATATATATATATATATATATATATATATATATATATATGTATATATATATATATATATATATATATACTACAACTAGTCTACATGAATCAATATGATATATATGATATGCATATAAACTATACATATGAAATAAGTAATGTAGCACATAACTATATATATATATATATATATATATATATATATATATATATATATATACATATAAAGATTTATAAAAGAAGAGAGATGAAGATGTACGAATGACATATCTATAGGAGGAGGGAAGAATGTGTATGTTTGTGCCTGTTTGCATGATGGTGTTTTGGAAAAGTGGTTTGCATGATGGTGTTTTGGGGAAGTGGTTTGCATGACGGTGTTTTGGGGAAGTGGTTTGCATGATGGTGTTTTGGGGAAGTGGTTTGCATGATGGTGTTTTGGGGAAGGGGTTTGCATGATGGTATTTTGGGGAAGTGGTTTGCATTATTGTTTTTTGGGGAAGTGGTTTGCATGATGGTGTTTTGAGAGAAGCATTTTAAAATGGTTCTTGGCTTAAAGGAAGAAAAATGAAGATGTTTTACCGAGTACACTTTGCATTGTAAAATCGAAGTTGAAATAGATTTGTCATTCGTGCAGCTGTTCTTTCATGTATCTTTATAATTGTTCTATCTCGTATATTGAGCTTAAATCGTTTCACTATAGGTTCTATCCTCTATAAGAATACTTTTATTTTCCTATTATATATATATATATATATATATATATATATATATATATATATATATATATATATATATATGTATCATTATTATTATTAACACTTTTTTCTGCGCCTACGGTAGTCAAATGACATCCCGTAGCTGCAATCAGTCCTCCATGCTAGTCCCACGCCATATGTCCTTGTCTTGCGCAAGTTGTCGTAGGCAATGAAGTTGTTTCGCTGTACGTTGTGGTCCTAGTCCTGCCTGCTTGAGGTCAGCACGCAGTGTGCCAGCAGATTTGTGCAGTGCCGTCATAGTCACGGTTGGTAGGCTTTCGAGCCAGTAATGGCAAAGTCTTGTGCCCTCTGTGCGGCAGTGTCAGAGTCCATTCGTAGGACATGGCCTAACATAGAACATCTTTGTACAGCGATCTTTGTTGAGATGGGTTTTTCGTTGCACAGTTCGTATACATAGTGCCATATGGGATATATATATATATATATATATATATATATATATATATAATATTGTAAACAATTTAATGCTGTTATGTACGTTATCGCTTGCTACACACATTTACAATCTATCTAATCGTAGGCTTGTACGTACGCTATCACATTTAACACCGATTTAAAATCTATCTTATGATACTCTAAGGGGTTGTATGTGCGTACGTACGCCACCACTAATCACACACATTAAACATATATATGAGAATTCGCTAAGGCATTTCACATGTGTACGTACGTTATCACCTGTCTACACATTTCAATGTTATCTGAGAATGCGCTCAGGCATTTATTTTTCGTGCGTACGTTATCACATTAGACACATATTTTAAATGTGTATAATAATACCCTAAGGTGTTTCATTTTCGTACGTACGTTATCACCTTTTACACTAATTTAAAATGCATATAATAATAAGCAATGGTATTTCATTTTCGTACGTACGTTTTTACTTTTCACACATATTCTATATCTATATAATAATACGCTAATTTCTCGTTCGTACATATGTCATTACCTTTCACACAATGTATATAATATTATTATGTTAAGACTGCGTGTGAGAAGAGTCTTTTGTCAACCTAAGGTTTCGCAATAAAAAATCTCGCTTCTCTGTATATATCCACTTATAATACACTTGCCACCTTTTCTGTGGTTGAGTCTCTCTGTTTGTCCGTCACTAAGAATGGGTGTAAATGTAAGAACTACATTGGGGAAACTGTCTTAATTGTGACTACCAATTTTAAGAGTAAATAACACATAAATTACCAACACATGAATAGGCCGCAATGACTGGAAATTGAAACTGGAACCTTGCCATTCATTATATAGGGTCATAAGAAAACACTAAACAAATAAGTTATTATTTATTTATAACATGTTTAGTAGGAAAAAGGATCCGTTACACCTAGATGAACAAACAATTGTTTTTTTTCTGGCTGCTTTCAGTAGCGCTTTGGAGGCCTTTTTCAAACGAGAGCAATAAATATAAATAACCCATCATCCTAAATCAACAGTTTTAATTAAACACAGTGGTACACGGGAGAATATACTTCTCTGTCACTGACATCTAGGATATCTTTTGATAAAGTTGTAGCACGTAACAACCTCCGAACAACATCGAGTGTACATTCATGTTTCATTTATTCATTAATTTCATTCATTTTTTATTCATTTTTACATTGAATTTTTAGTCATTTTTTACATTATCCTTTTACATAGAATTTTTATTCATTTTTTACACTGAATTTTTATTATTTTCTCTTTATTCATTTTTTCTTTCACGTAGTCTTTCCATACTTACGCAATCTTCAGTGAAGGAAGGTAATTCCCGATGTCGACGGGCACAGTCACACACCAATATATATATATATATATATATATATATATATATATATATATATATATATATATATATATATATATATACATATATATATAAATAAAGAGGAGTACTAAAAGCGAACTTTTAGGAGAGGTAAAACCTATTGTGAAGAGTATACAGCTCAATATCCAGGATAGAGCAGGTAGATATGAAGAAGAATGGAAAGGAATTAGAGAAGCAAAAGCCAAATCAAAATTCAATTCAAATGCTCAGAGCAAAGTATATTCCGCAAAAAGGCAATTTATTCAAGTTAAATTTTCCTTAAGCCAGGCTTTTCAAAGATCAAAATCTTATCATCAGAGGAAGTACTGGGATAGATAAGTTGGCAATGGCCAAGATTTAAAATTTGAAAAAAAGAAATAAAAGTTGTAGGGAAAGAAAACATTGGGCAAATCTCTGCCCGAATGCAAGCAAATGTCCGATTGCTAAAAAGTCCGGTGTCGAAAAGTCCAGCGGAGAGAATACGGTCTAGATAGGTGGGTCATTAACGGCACAATAAATAATGAGAGAGGATTCAAAGTTAAAATCCAAGATGCCACAACTTCAGGTACGACGAAAATAGAAAATCCAAAAGGGTAAAAAGTCCAATAAGAGGTACGTTCGTGGAAGCAGGTAGGTTCAGAGAAGATTGAGATGGAAAATAGTCGCCATTAAAAGTACTTCCTGGACAGAGATAACAATGGAAAGTGTTTTAAAGTGGGAAAAAACGCAGCGAAAATGTTTAAAGCTAGCCCGTTTAGAAAGCCGGCTTAAAATGAAAAAGCAAAAACTAATATGCGACCAGTAGGCAGGGAGAGAACGGGTAAGGGGTGCGGGGGAGGAGAAATGGACGGGTACGAAAGAGGAGAAAGAGAGCGGAAGCGGTGAAAGAAGTGCGGTTAAAACCAAGAGTGTGAATGTAGGGGGGTTAGATGTGGGGGTTGAGTCACATAAAGTTGAAATTGGATGTCAGCGCGGAATAGGATTCAACTAGAAAAGGGGAAGAAAGGAGTGGGGGTGAGTTAACGATAGTTCGGAGAGGGAGTTAAAATAACAGAAAATGTTCATGAACAGAGTTCGGGGTTTAGATGCTTAATCAGATGACCTTAGATATAAACAACGAGGCAAAATATATTTGAAGGGTAGAACTAGAAGAATGAATTAAAAATTAAAAAAGTAAAGATAAAAAATAAAGATAAAAATAGTATTAAAAGTAGAAATAAGAAAAATAAAAAATGAAAAAGAGATAATAAGATTAGTCTTAGGCTCGCAAGGAAAATTAAGGATTGACGGATAAAAAATAAAAAAATAAAAAATAATAGAAAATAATAAAATAATAAAATAATAATAATAGAATGAAGGGAAAGTAGAAGAGATTGGAGCTCAAGAGTGAGAATTAGAATAAAGAAAGGTAAAAAGTAAAATAGACCTCGAAGGGAAATCCGGAATGGGAATCTCCAAGGTGGTTAGAGATATGGGTTGAAATAAAAGAAGCTGTTATAGGACGCTATCACATATGGATAATGGGAAAATTAAACTTTGAAAATTTTTTCGAAAAAGTTATATGGAGGTTAATTAAGAAAATTATTAAAAAGGTTAATGATAGCAGAAAGAAGTAAGAGACAAACAAGGTTAAAGAAGTAACAATAGATTAAGCCAGAGGGAGAGTAGAGATCGCAAGTTAAAAGTGAATATTATGGGGGTTAAAAGATGTAGAGCGAGGGCGGGTTGGGGGTTGAGTATGGTCTGAGAGAAGTGTGCGAAGGGCGAGGTAAAACAAGGGGGAATAATCGAGGCTATTAAAAATGTGAGAAGAATTATTTAGAAGTAAAAACAGGAGGGGAAGAATAATTAGAGTGCACAGAGAAAACAGTAAGGAGTTCGATATCGAAGTGTGCGAAGGGGATTAGGGGTAGATAAGGCGAGTCAGCAAGTAAATAAGAGGGCTAAGATATAATGTGAATAAGGTGGGTTAGTTATCAAGTTGAGAGGGAAAGGAATGGAGTTTGGAAGTGTTGAGAGGGAGCGGACGAATGTATTAAAAGAAGTTAAACGGGGAAGAAGATGGAAAGCCATATAAAAGATATGCGGTTAAGGAGGTTAAGTTAAAAGATTTAGGGGTAGTGGAAGAAAGGTGTTAGAACTAAGGGGATTATGGAGCTAACGGAGTTCATGGGTGATTTTTTATGTTAAGAGAAGGATAAAGAGATGAGGGAAATATAAGGAGGGATTATAGAACAACAGGAATTAAAACTAATCGGAAATAAAATTCGAGATGTAGGGAGGGAAGATCCGAGATGAAGTGAGGGTATTTAATCAAATGGGGGAGGGGTGTCAGGGGAATTACTATGGTTGCTATACTTGAATTTACGTTTATGCCTGCAACTGGAGATAAGTTCATTCTTAGAATTAATAATATTTTTAGATTCAGTAGCAGTAGCTATCATAATGGTTTCCAAAGTACAAAGTCGGCAATGGGATGCTCCCGGGGTATATGATTTGGTCTTTTTAAGTATTGACCAGTGAAGTGAATAGGGAGTATTTTTAAGATTGAGGTTTCTAATTAGATTGGAAAGTGAAGTGCCTGTGCTGTTATCGTTGGAAAATTTAACTTGAATAAATTGCCTTTTTGCGGAATATACCTTGCTCTGAGCATTTGAATTGAATTTTGATTTGGCTTTTGCTTCTCTAATTCCTTTCCATTCTTCTTCATACATATATATATATATATATATATATATATATATATATATATATATATATGTGTATATATATATATATATATATATATATATATATATATATATATATATATGTATGTATATATATATATATATATATATATATATATATATATATATATGTGTGTGTGTGTGTGTGAACACTTTAAAATGGCACGTTGGACTTGGTACAAAATATATCTTTAAAAATTCAGTATTAATAAAGACATACAAAATGAGTCTAACTTAATTGTCTCTGGCTACAAAAAGAATGTGCACGTATGAATTAAACAGCCATTCTCATAAAAACCTCACATATAAATAACTTCGTAGTAAATAAAGAATAGTTAAAGTGAATGAGTGGGATGAAATTAATAAAGCGGTGAAATAACATTTGACCAACTTAATATAGCAAATGAAACAGAAATATTTGACGTGCCGTAAATATCATATCAGTGGTATCCCTATTTCTTCTAAAACCACACTAACTCTATGGAAGCATAAACAGATAGATGTAGGCATTCAGGCTATTCATCAGAATTCTGCTAATTACCTTTCATGTCCCATACAAAAATAGTGTAGGGGGATCGATAATTGCCAAACTCATCCCCCCTTTGTCCTTGTACAAAGAGACCTTAATGGAGTAAACATGCCCGTCAAACTTACTGTTGTCAATCAACGCTTTACTTTAAACTGCTAATTGTCTACCACCACAGCTAATGACTAGCAGATATATCCAATATCCACCTAGCGTACTGCATCTCAACTGGCATATACCCTCATCTAGCTCTTTGAGGGAATGGAGCACAATCAATTTCGGCAATGATAGCCCTCTGAGTCAAGTTATCTATCACATCAGTACTGACTATCGACGAATTTGTTAACAGATCAGTATAATCCTCTGTCAATCCATCGACTAGCATGTTTGCTTTTCTGTAGACGTTGAGCGATGTGAGCAGTATTGTGATAAAACCAGTCCTGGTGCTTTCTCTTTGTTACAACATGTAACTCTACTGCATCTTCATAAACCCATTTGTTAAAACAATCAACAATATATGATCACGTCTATTCTGTAAAACCAGAGCAGTGTTATCATCCTTCAGGTGTTCAAAAATGTATCTACAAAGACAGGAGATTAAAACATATTTGCAAAAAATTGGAAAAAATAATGTTTGTATAGATATTGTAAAATTGTTGTAAGTATTCAATATTAGTATTGATAATAAGTGCGGATTAGTTGAAATGTTCAAAGCAGAATATTTTTACTGACGAACTAGATATAATGTTTGCTTTTGCACTGAAATATAGTTTCATCGTGTTATGATTATGTGAGTTTGTACGAATATATTATCGGATAGGAGTGTGGGATCATTCTACAGTATGAAACAATAAAAACCCGACACATCCGCCTGATTATTTCGAGATTATTAATGTAAATGCTTAAACATGTTCTGAATATGTAGCCATCATATGTTTGTATAAATACATCTGTTATTATATGTAAATAGCTATATTTATTAGTGAGCACTATTAGATAAATACAGTACGGTGCTTCAGATTTGTATTATGTGTAAAATTACATCAGCTTGTTTACTATATATATATGCGGAATCTGGCTGGCGAATTGCCGTAGATGTTTTTTGAGCGTGGTATTTTCGGCTAGAGCTGAAACCATCATCAACGACTGGATTTCAAGTAAATAGTGTAAGATTTAAAAAATATTTCCACACCCTTACCAATAAGAAGACTGTTCGGGGTTTTATGTCAGCATCACATATATATATATATATATGTGTGTGTGTGGGGGGGGGGTGCGTGTGGGTATGTGGGTGTGTGTGTGGGTGTATATTTTTTGAAAATAACTCTCCCATCGTATAATCTGTTTTTTTCAATCCGATTTCATATTTTTACCTAATCTTGCGTTTGAAGTGTAGCCCGACGACGTTACTAGTTTCCTATCTGTGTCCGCTTTTAGGCACACACAAACCCACACACACATACATATATATATATATATATATATATATATATATATAAATATATATATATATATATATATATATATATATATATATATATGTATATATATATATATACATACATACATACATATATATATAGGCACACACCCACACACATACATATATATATATATATATATAAATATATATATATATGGAAAAATTATATACTTAGATTCGTAAATAAAAAGGTCGTAGGTTTTAAAATCTTTGAACATCCTTAAAAGACGAATCCTTTCCTTAGAAATTCGCAAATAATTATTGACCTTCAAATACTTCAAAATAAATTTGTAATAGTTCCTATTTTTAAGGCAGCAAATAATATAGCTTATTTCTGTAAAAAATATTACATACAACGCTTATTGTAAGAAGTAGGAATTATAGGTATAGAATCAGATACTTATAAAGTAAGTAATTGTACAAAAGAAAGTATAATTCTAAATAACACCATTATGTGTGAGCAATTAGAACTTAAATTAGATGAGAAAAATAATAAACTTCCATGCATGTATTAGATACCTAAAACAGTTTGGGCCCGTTTTATTGTTGCCTAAAAAATGTGTATTACTAAACCCTTAAGTAAGGCTATATCAAATGTGTTTAAATTAATAATTAATCAGATAAATACTTTTCATGATAAAAGAAAGGGTTATACTAATATAAACCTATTTTGGGTAGTAAATAATGCATATCCAATAAAAGAAAAACTAGAGTATATAAATTCCCGTAAAAAGGCAAAATCAAGTTCTACATATGATTGTTGTACCTTATATACTAGAATACAACATAATGAACTAATTAAAGAATTAGGTAACATTATAGATTTAGCTTTTGCCGGAGGTTAAGGTAAATACATAGATTTTTCAACATCTAAAGCCTAAAAACAAGACTAAAAACAGTACAACTAGTACTTCAAAAAATGGCCTTAAAATACTTATAAGTCACCTGATTAAAGAACGTTATTTCAAAATAGGAAATAAAACACTAATACAAACAATAGGTATTCCTATGGGTTTGGACCCTGCCCCCTTTTGTGCAAATCTTTATTTACATAGATATGAATACATATATATGTTATCATTAATAAAAATGATATATCTAGAATGTATAATTACCACGGCTGCAGGAGGTTTATTGATGACCTTGTCTGTAAAAATAGGAGGAGTTTGAAAATACAACACATTTAATATATCCTAGGGAGTTAAAATAAAATGGTGAACTACAGGTACATGCTACTTTTCTAGAGGTACGTATAAAAATTGAGGATGGTAGATTTATTTATAAAATGTTTGACAAACAAAGTATGTTCCCTTTCATATCGTTCGTATGCCGCATAAAAGTAGTACCTGTCCTATGTATATATATTACGGGAGTATAATGTCCGAATTTCTAAGAATAGCCCGCGTTACTTTAAGATAAATAGATTTTTTACCTCCAGTCACTTCATTAGTAATAAGAATGCTTAAACAAGGTGGAGATCAAAATAAAATATTTAGACAATAAAATAAGGCAATAACACACTATCCTGCCGCTTTTAAATTATATGAAATCCACAGAAATTGATTAAAGAAATCCAAAAATAACCAAGAGGAAAAAAGGGGGGTTATTATGATGGAATCATCTAACTCTATAAAATACATGTTCTGTAAAATAGTAAACTCAATTTGAAAGGAACAACACAGGTAAGGAGAAACTATATTTAATAACTTAAAAAAAACAAATCTGGAGGCAAAACTAAATCAAATATTCGTAAACTTTTTAATTAAAACATAATTATTAAATAGGGAGGTGGTGTCTGGTCAACATTACTACTTAAAATATACGCCTAAGAATGTTAAACCTCTCCTCCACTGTGAAGTTTTCACACAGGCTGCTTCATATTATAATGAAGCCCTACGCGACAGCGGGTTCCGTGATGGAATCTCGTACATCTCAAACCTAAAAGATTCTACAGAACAACAGCCGCAAAAATGATGAGATCGATTATCTGGTTTTCGCCGCCCTTCTCCAGCAGAACAAAATCAATAGTTGGTCATCTTTTTCTCTCATTATTAAGCAAACATTTCCCTCCAACACACGGTTTACACAAGTTTTTCAATAAAAAAACACCATACTGGTCAGCTACTCAACCATGCAGCCTATAAGGAGTGATATCAACAAAGAGCAAAGCACGGCAGTCGTCACCGGATGCTCATGCCAAAATAAAAGTTATTGCCCCTTCGAAGGAAATTGTAAAGTTTACTATGTTGTATACAAAGCTTAAGTGACGAGTCAACCAGATAATAGTACAGATGTATACTACGGCATGACACAAAGTTTCTTTAAACAAATATATTATCCACACCTATCAAACACATCATTGGCTAAACGAATTTGGGAACTAAAAGAAGAAGGAACCCCTTTTTCTATAAATTGGAAAATCATAGAGAGAAAACCATTTATTCCCCTATATCGAAATGTTGCCATTTGTGTAATGCTGAAACGTTCCACATTTTTACGCCATCATGAACCCAAGCACCAGATGACTAAATGTGCGCGATGAGGTTTTTAAGTGTTGCGTACATCGTAAATAAGCATTCCTAATCAATTCGATGGATCGAGTGACTTAAACCTACCCAGAGTCCCCCTTGAATTAATTTTCAGACCCTAATATATTTCCACTGAAGACTTCTTATCTATGAACCTGATTACAGTTCATTTTTTTTCTTTTTCCCCCTTTTTCCCCTTTTCTCCTTCGGGTTCTTTCTACCACCCTCTTTTTCGCCACTTTCTTTAAACGTTTACATTTTCTGATTTTTAAATTTTCTGATTTTTAGAATTTTAAAATGTTTACATTTTTTTAATTTTTAAGTTTGCTTTTTTTTAAATTTAAATTCATAAACCTTTTATTTTTTTAAATAACATTTATACTCCCTCTTATAGACCTTATACTTACTTCTATAAGAAAATCAAATTAAGAAGTTGCCACAATTTTTTTATGTTTTTTAATAGTATTATTATTAGTATTTATTAACTTTTTTATATTTAACATCATTATTTTTTCAATAAGGGATTTTTTTGATATATAATGAAAATCTTAACGGATGTTGACAGATATTTTTAATAAGCGTTACATTTTAATATCATTATTATTATTTTTTAAACATTATTTATTAACATTTTTACATTTATTTTAACATTAGTATTTTACAATAAAGGGATCTTTTGATATATAGTGAAGATCTTGAAAGCTTTTGACAGAGATGTTTAATAAGTGTTACATTCTAATATAGATTTATTACACCTGACATTTTAATATATAATATTTAATATTTAATATATAATATTCAATATATAACATATAATATTATTATATGACTCAACATTTTTCTTGTATCCTTATTCATCCTGGATTCACATCTGATACCCTTTTCCCTCCTATTATTATACTAAAATATAAATAAGTAATATTTTTGAAAAATATATATTTTAAAGATATTTTCGGTTATATTGTCATATTATTATAATCAGGAATAAATATTTAATATTTTTTAAAAATATATCTTAAAAGGATTTTTCGGTAATATGGTCATATTGTATAGATTTAACACGGTACTATCCGCTAAGTTATTAATTTGTTCCTCACTTAAATAACATATGTGTATATAAAAATAGCCTCATCTAGTTATAACATTCGGTCACACTTGTGTCGAATACACGTGCATATACACGCGTGTGCATGTATGAATATATACATATAAAAAGTATATAATATATATATATATAAATATATATATATATATATATATATATATATATATATATATATATATATGTATATATATGTGTGTATATGCGATCATAAGTGCATGCATACGTGTGTTTAGTATATATGTGGGTATGGGGTGTGTTTGTTGTAATATAATAAAAAACGAGATTACTTTTTGAGTTATTAATAGAACTCCTTGTAAATATATATATATATATATATATATATATACTTAATATACATACCTTAATAGTAACCTCCCCTTATAAGATAATTTAATCAATGCTACGTACCCTTAACCATGCGGTGTTTTCTTAAACTTTATTTTCCTTTCATAAATTATTTTTCTTTTTCTTTTTCTTTTTCTTTTTCTTTTTCTTTTTCTTTTTCTTTTTCATTTTCTTTTTCTTTTTCTTTTTCTTTTCTTTTCTGTTTTTCTTTCCTTTTTCTTTTCTTTTTCTTTTTCTTTTCCTTTTACTCTTTCCTTCCTTATATATACACAAACACCAACATAACGGCTTTCTCTTCAAGATTTCTCCCGATTAAGCGTCTTCCGGCTTTTTAATTTAAAACCTTCATGCACATAGCGTTTCATAACGGTTAAAACTGAACACAGGTGGTAATTATTCTTTGAAGAAATGTCATTATTTACCATTTCAGGCAGTGCTGACGTAGACGGGGTTAGGGGATCCAATTTGTTCCTGTCAGAAACCGCCGGTCCATATGTCTGATAAATATATGTATTCTTAAATAACAATACATATATATATATGTATATGCACATATATATATATGTGTGTGTGTGTGTGTGGGTGTGTGTGTAGATATGTGTGTACATCACAAGAGAGAATATCAATATAAATAAAGCAGATTTTAATACCTAGCATGAAATAGTTGTACATATATCTGTATTAAAAAAAATAGTTTATATCATTTTATAACAACGAATCTCAAAATATTTTTTAAAAATCTGTATGGTAAATCAAAGCTCAAATAAGAAACATAATAGGATATAAACGAAGAGAATAAAATGTTCGCCACATGAAGAAGTAATCAGCATTTGAAGCTGAGTCATCCGTCACTCCATAAATATTAATAAAAATAATAATAACAAAATAATTTATAATAACAATAACAATAATGATAATACTACTACTACTACTTATAATAATAATAATAATAATAATAATAATAATAATAATAATAATAACAACAACAAAGGTTATTAGAAATATTCAAAAAGGTAAACACATACTGCAAATAAAAAACAATCGAATGAAAGAATCCAAAACGCACAACTTCGTTCACAATGACATCCATAGCATGATATTCGACAGACACGAAATATTTCCGAAAATAAAATAGCAGGTAATGTTGCATTACCCGTTCTTTTGATGTACCCGCTCACATGCAACACGAATAACAAAGAACAAAACGTATATAGAAACACTTTTCTTTTTTTAAATTTTCTATCACTGGATGGTTTACGCCGGCTACGCAGCCACATATAAACAAACATCTTTTGACATACTTTTGTCTCATAAAAGTATGTTCTTGCTGAGTTGGTTTCAACTAGAAACTCGTTCATTGGATTGGAAATCAATTTCCTCTGTATTGTCGATCCGATCGTCAACTGAATCAATTGTTCTACAAGCACTTTGATAAAATACAAGTTAGGGGATTCCTTCACCGTACCAACTTGCTGATCAGTCGCATTTAAAGTCATCGGGCACGTAAGCCTAACAGCCATATGTGCTTGGTTAGGATAGCTTCATCGGTGCTATAAACATCGGTAAACTCCCATTTTTCCAGTACTTCGATATTCCGATCACCAAGCGTCCCGGCTCTTCGCGTTTCCGAAACCGCCGTCTTTCAAGTCTCTCTTGCACCGTGGAGCCTTCTCTTATTAACAGATGTCAAGTCGATTTCTTCCTTTCCCGACGTCCCATCAAAAATGGACTCGTCCACGATCCATTTTTGCCACTTTAATATATTTTTAATATATAATTATTTAGTATTGATGCAAAGAAATAAATCTTCCCAGGTCTGGACAAATGTTATAACTACGCAATAAGTTTTTGTTTTTATCCAAAATTAATTAAATTCATAAGTGTATTAACTAATTTACTTAAATTTATAAATTGGTTAAAACGAAGACGGAGAATGTAATAAACAAGAATATATAATTATAACAGAAATAGGCAAAGTCACACACCAATATATATATATATATATATATATATATATATATATATATATATATATATATATATATATATATATGTGTGTGTGTGTGTGTGTGTGTGTAGTTACATAAATATATCTCTCTTTCAGCATATATATATATATATACATATATATATACATATATATATATATATATATATACATATATATATATTATGTCCCAAATATCTGACCTTATAATAAGAATGATTAAACAAGGTGGCGATCAGAATAAAATATTTAGACAATAAAATAAGGCAATTACTCGCCATTCTGATGCTTTTAGGTCTTATCTAATTAATCAAAGTAAATTGATAAAGCAAATCCAAAGCTATTTAAATATAAATACAAAGAATGTAGAATATGTATAATCGTATATATATATATATAACACATATATAAAATGTACTTACGTTTAATAGGCAGTAGAAACGGATAAATAAAGAAAGAAATGTTGAAAAAGTTTTTAAAAAGTAGAAGAAAGAGAAAAAATCGACAGTTAGCTTATAACGCTGATGAGAAACGCTGTGAGTTTAATAAACAAAAAGTAGAATTAAGAGAGAAAGAATGGGCAGTTAGCTTATGAATGCCGGTTAGGGGCGCTGTGAGTTAAACAAGAAGAAGAAAGAGAAAAATCGGTAGTTAAGCTTAACCCTGTGAGTTGACAAGGAGGATTAATATTTATTTTAAATTGATGTCAAGGAATGGAACAACCAATGAGGAGGAGGAGGAGGGGGAGTAAAAAGGAGAAAAAGTATATATATATATATATATATATATATATATATATATATATATATAATTTAAACAAGTTTTTAATAGATTCGTCTACACACTTTAATATGCAGCAGCATTTTTGTAAGTAACGGATAAAAATTATTAGACAGACGAACAACACAGGTAAGGGTCTTTTCTTAATAAATAATATAATTTAGGAAAACATTTATAAGGAACAAAACTTAGGTTTAGTATACGGAACGTTTATGTTTTTGTCTTTTAAGGGAAGTGAGTGCTGATCAACTCTGTTGGGAAGCCATTACATGTAATACTGTCTAGTTTTTAAATTCCCGAAACAGTTTTTCATGGTAGACAACTGATGATCCCTTCAATAAAGTTAGAAGCTAACTAATATAGTTTTAATGGTTGAGAATATTCCAAGACTATATATATATATATATATATATATATATATATATATATATATATATATATATATATGGGAAGAGAACGATAACATTTATTTTTATCCCTAACCTTAATGACACTCTCCCACTTACTCACCCCATCGTCTTTCTCCAGTAACTTTAACTTTTTATAACTCATTGCTTTTTCCCTCACATTTTTAACACAGCTAGCCGATGAAACTTTCTCATTTTTCAAATATTTCAAATATGTTATACCCTATCACAACAAATATCCCCTCTCCCTTTCATCTATTTCCCCTCTCACCACTTCTTTCATACCCTCACTCTTCCATACCTCACATTCTCAAATCCCCTCATTTTCTTTAAATCCTCTCAAGACCGTAACTATCGCCCACCCACCAAAATCACATTTTTCTGCATACACCCCCACACACACATTCCAACTAACTTTTTCCCCTTCAGTCTTAACCGCAGCCATCTGTTCAAATACCTCCTTACTCCCTCTCCTCCACCCCTCCACTCCCTCACTTATTGCCATCCACATCATTCCTGCTCATCCCCCACCTCTTTCTCTTACTACCAGCCACATTATCTTTGCTCACACTCATCTTTCCACTTCTTCCCCACTCATTTGCATAAACATTCATTTTACATTCCTCACCAAGCACCGAGGTCCACCCTACTGTTTTCTCCAGCAGTGTCTACTATTTTCTTTCTTTTTTCCCAATATGTCAAGCCTATATGTGTTTATACTTACATGACATTTTTCTTTATATTATCATCCTGATGAAGTCTTATAAATAAAGACGAACCGTTGATGTACACATAAAAAACATCCATTCTTTTGTTGCCCTTTTTCATTCTCCCATATAAATATATATAT
>OY744517.1:229921030-229923530 GCA_963556195.1 Sepiola atlantica
GGTGAATAAAGATGTGTGCGTGTGTGGGGGTGTATGCAAATGAATGGAATACAGGAAGAAAAGGAGGGGGGAGGTTCTGTGATTTTGGTGGATAGGTAAGCGTCACAGTTTTAGAGAGGATTTGAAAAATGAGGGGATTTAAGAGTGGGAGGTGTGGAAGGGTAAGAGTGCGAGATAAGTGATTGAAAGGGGAAATTGGTGATGGGGGAGAGAGGAGAACATGTTTAAATGTTGGAAATTGATATAGGTATACACATGAATATTAGACAACGTCTTATAGATTGTACAGAAGAAAAACAATCGAGTTCGAACTGTATATAATTACAAAACAAGATGTACTTCCCTCGGAGAATACTGTGAATAGGATGAACTGTTTTTCACTTTTGGGTGCGTCTGTATACACGTTTGAATATGTCAGTAAGACTGATATCTATTAAATGTGTATTTTCGCAAATGTATTTGGATTCGCATGTATTCGTAGTTTGGTGCGTCTGTGTTTGTATTGGAAACACCTGTCTCGGTAAGCAATTTTGAGTCGGAAATGAATGTTAATGGTGTTTAGCGGAAGTCAATTGTGAATCATCCATTCGACCTACATTCACATAAAACATCTGCTGTTTATCTATCAATCTAATTTTCGGTTTGACATTTTTATCCTGTGCATGGAAGAGAGAGAGAAAGATACAGAGAGAGAGAGAGAGAGGGAGAGAGAGAGAGAGAGAGAGTAAAGGGGGGAAGAGAGAGAGAAAGAGAGAGTTGGAAGAGAGGTTGATAGAGAGCGAGAGGGGAAATAACGAGTGAGAGGCGGGAAAACCCTATCCAGGACAATATAAGTTTATGATAACCTTATTGAAAACAGATTTTATTTTCTGAAAGCATGCACATTTTATATTAAAGATATAAAACTGAACATTTCGAACAAATAGAAAACATGCATCCTATACACTTTGAAATACACGCTTACGTTAATGTGTTGTATGTACTATTTCAACCGGACAGACACTTCCAGTCCGGCTGTTAGTAGATTTATTTTAAATGTTATCTTGTTTAAATTATTGATTTTACAGAACAATTAGTCATAGTACAGCATTGAGGGTTAGTCCGACTCAGGTTTACTAACGACAGATTCAAAGCGTGAATCAGAGCTGATTCACGTATTGCTGAATGTTTCGCGTAATTCTACCGAGTGTTCTGGACAACTTCAAGGGACTGGAAGCTACACTATGACACACTTGGTTACACATAGGCTGTTCCAGTCAATAGTTGGTGAAACACTGTGAAGTAGTTTGGGGGTCAATAGCCAACAAAGGGACTGAGAAAATGCTTAATAATTAATATTATTATTATTCATTGTTTGTGATATTTGACGTTGAACTATCTAAAAAATAAAACATCTCATTCATAAAATATAACTGTCACCTCTTTCCAATTCCGCTTTTATCACTTATAAATCTCTTAATTATCTCTTTTCTATAAGAATTTGTCTTTTAGATTGTCTTTTCTGACGAGTTGAACAACGTCACCAACTGTGAAGGCATCTCTTACTTATGTTACGCACTTTCTTCTTTCCTTCTTTTCTTTGACTTTTATTTTATTTTTCTCTTTGCGTTCTTTCAACTTTATCGATGGTATCCAAGAAAAGATCGGTATCGACGGACCTTTTCCCATCTGAGTTGGGTGATTATTTTTACCGTAACATATCAGAGCATGTTTTAAACATCAAACATTGCGTTTCATCTACTTTATTTTTTTACTTTTTTTCTATTTGCTTAATATCTCATACTTCTTTCTATAGGTTATTGTTGTTTAGGTATTTCGTGGCGTTTTCTTATCTCCATCTTTTTTCTAAATTATACTATTATATAATTAACCCAACTTAATATTGCTAACTGTGAATTTTCATATTAATCAATACAAATAAGTTATCGTTCATAACACCGTTTGGTTATTCTGGAATCTAAGTGCCAACGAGTCTCTCAGGATGTCTATTACTCTCCTTTCGATTGCATTACTAGTGTAAATTACCTAGTTTTCTGGCACCGGTCCTTACCAATAATGTCTTGCTCATAAGTACCAGGTCCTGTAAGTTAACTATATATGTATATATTCTGAACTTATAACTGGGATCATGACGAGGTGATTTTAATAGATTTACAAATCTACAGATTCAATTTAATTTTTACAATTGTTTCAATTGTTTCAATAATGTTTTCTTCATGTTATGGTTTGCTTAACTTTTGTATGTGCAACATGTTCTAATCTCATGTCTATGCAATGGCATGTTAATTGCTCTCAATTATATTCTGCATGATCTAAGGCACATAAAAGTGTCACAGTATTTCAAATCTATATTAAGGCGAATATTACTACTAGTTTCCAATCATGTTGTGCCCCCACATTCCGTAATACTTTAAAACATCTCGACTTTTCTAATAGTGTTTTTCATGAGAACCTTGTTGTTTTAATTAGTACGATGAACTAAGCTATCAATATGAAGAAG
>OY744517.1:229926030-229933530 GCA_963556195.1 Sepiola atlantica
GTATTCTTTTTAATCTTTTTCTGGTTGACTCCTAACTCCTGAAAGAACAAATTAATTAATTGAATTATTAAAAAATTCCAATCTGTACTGCTTTAATAATTATGGTGAAATTAGATAAAATCTTTAAAAATCATTCTATAAATTGGAATAAATAATTGAGTCAGAGATATATGAATAAATATTACTTACCTAATGGCCAAAATTCTTTTTAAAGCTTCTTCTCTTACTTCAATCTCCTCAGATTTAACCATGGAATATAGAAAGTTTTCAGGCAGTAAACAAAATGTATTACCTTGTATATTTCTAAATGTGATATCTTGGATTTCCTGAGGCTGCTTCTTAATCCTCTGGGTCATATTAAAAATGTGCACTTACTGATTGTGGAATTTACTATTTCTTTTAATTTCAAACCAAGAAGTGGCATACACATTTACAATAAAATTTACTACATAGTGTAGTTTTGTTGTGTGCCTTTGTGGGTATGCACCACGAGTCCATAAACACATGAGCCTGATGGCCAAAGTTAACCATCTTGCTTAGTTTAAAGGATCAATTTTCCAGGAGGCATATCTAGAGTCAACCTTACCTCTAGAAATACCTACTGTGTATTCATAAAGGAGTCTTTGGTCAGAACTAAGATCATGTATTTCATCAATTTTAAAAATTGACTCTAGAGGATTGCTAATAGTGGAAAATTATATTTGGGGTAAATCATATCAATCATTTGAGCATAATTTCCCCAGAGGGCTACTGAATGTTGTAGGGCCCTTTGCGCAACCATCTATGTTTTTAAAAAGGGCTCTGAAAGGTAGTTCATTATGATGCAAAGAGCAACCAATTGTGTGAAGATTTTTAAAAAGTTTTTTTTCTAAAATTGCAACCATTCCACCTTCGCAACTTGTGTTGGTATTAGTGTTGTCAATAAGTATAGCCTTGATACTGTTCTCACTGTGGAATTCATGCAAAACATCCACCACTTGATCTGCATGAACAGCACCTGTTGCACAACTATTAGGAAGAACTCTATGTGTCAGATATTTACTTTCACATGGTGTTTCTTTTGTAAAAGTTAAATGGTGTTCTGGTCCCTTAGTTTTTTTCATAATTCTCTGTCTATTTTCATCCACAATTTCCTTATACATCAATGTGTCCTTATCCATTCTCCAATCAACTCCAATACGTATATTTTAGGTGGGGTAAAAACTCCTGGCTGAAATAGTTTTATTTATCTACCCCCAACAAGGTAAGATGTGACACAAGGTCAGGAAAGTGGGATTAGATAAGCCTGCGCTATAGAGGTGAGCACTATGGCCATTAAAAAATTGACTGGGCAGCCCCGTCGGCATTCCCCTGTAGGGGCGCCTCAGACAGTTAGCAATAAACTTACTCCTCCCCAAAGAGGAAAGGCAAAGCCTGGGAGGGTGCACCTCCTAGAATTGCACAGGACGGACAAGCCCCAATAGACGGGCGTAAATCCAGACCCAAAGGCCCGGACGATACCGGTTTATTTGGTGGGGTAAAAACCCCTGGCTGAACTAGATTTTATTTATCTACCCCCAACAAGGTAAGATTGACACAAGGTCAGGAAAGTGGGATGAAAAAGCCAGTGCTCGAGAGGTGAGCACTCTGGCCATTTAAAAATTGCCTGGGCAGCTTCGTCGGCATTCCCCGGTAAGGCCGCCTCAGACAGTAAGCAATAAACTTACTCCTCCCCAAAGAGGGAAGGCAAAACCTGAGAGATGCACCTCCTAGAACTGCACAGGACGGACAAGCCCCAATAGACGGGCGTGACTCCAGACCCAAAGGCCCGGACGATACCGGTTTATTTGGTGAGGTAAAACCCCCTGGCTGAACTAGTTTTTATTTATCTAACTCCCACAAGGTAAGGTATGACAAAAGGTCGGGAAAGTGGGATTAGATAAGCCAGCGCTCGACAATTCAATATATATTTGTGATAATTAAATGTGTAAACAGTGTTTACAAAACACAGAATCAGCACGGGAACTCAATTTCGCCCGATGAATTTTCAACCGGTGAATACCATAAAAAATATCCAATAAATAAAACGCCTATGTAAACAAATAATTATTTATATATAACATTAAATATTATAGTGTGTTATTCCTTTTTAATTTGAATATGTACATTTAATTTCTTAAGAAAAATAATAATAAACTTTTAAATATTTATTATTAAGTAATGTATTACTTTTTTTTGTTAAAACCCGGGTTTAATTTAAGGCGACACATCTGCCGGTGAAATCTCGGCAGTGATAAAAAATCTCGATTTATTTGATCTTAAAGTTGCAATGCTCAAATAAATACAAAATTTTGAAGAAAAATATTTCTTGTGGTAACTTTTGACATTATTTGGCAACTTTCTTCGAGTGCGATAATTTACAGTTTCAAAATCGACCTCCCCTAATATATATATATATATATATATATATATAGTAAGCAATTAAAATATATATGGCAATCAATATATTTTCATTGCTTAATACCTAGCTCTACTTACGTATCGAGCACTGTTGAAGTAAATAATGAAAACTGATACATAAAAAATTATATCTCCTTATAATATTTTATGTGGATACATGAAGTACTAATATATATATATATATATATATATATATATATATATATATATGTGTGTGTGTATATATATATATATATATATATATATATATATATATATATATATATATATACATGTATAGGTGTGTGTTTTAAATTAAATTATACATTAGTTCGATTGTTTATCAATACCAACGTTTTACTGGAAATACTGAAAATCTACCAAGTGTTGCTATGGATAAGATAGTAGTGTAAACTAGACTTTAAAACCTTGAGTGTGCAACCACTCTAAGGCATGGAACACTCACTAATTGCATCGCTTATTAGCATTGTTTATTTACTACAAAACACTCTGATTGTTAGGAGAGTTCAGTGATTTTTCTCATTACATATTGTCTTTCGAGGCTGAAATACGCATGCATTCCTATGAACATTTATTTAAACTGTGAAACAGTTTATTTTCTAAATAATAATTAGTAATATGCAATTTAAAAATTATGTAGAAAATATTTTTAACAAAAGTATTAGCATGTTTAATTACTTTATTTATTTTCAAACACACGGTTTTAACAGATAATACCCGTTATAACTGTTGTTTATATTACAAGGTTTTAATTGTGTGTTATTTATTGATATAACCTATACACGCATGACGAACAAGATCAATAATTCGTGCAGTAATTAATATAATTATAAAACAGTCTCTGGGCAGATATATCCAAATCTGAAGAACTAGTGCAGGCGGGGAAACATCACTGTACTTTTGAGATAACATGACAGCGTCAGCCATTTTTCTAAAGGGTTCAGCCATGTTATTGCTTCGTTACTACTGATTGTTTGTATAACATAAGTCCGTTAGAAATTCTAAGATATGAGAATTGAAAGGCAGTTATTAATACTTTTATTAGATCGTATAAACACCAAACATACTTATGTTCAAATTGTAAAGCGTCTATTTTGATATTCATCATCGATATTTGATGTTATTTCAACATATCCAACAGATATGTATCACTCAATATTTACTTATTAGCAACTATGGACCTATTAAATATAAAATATAAGCTCATGAGAAATAGAAGGACAATATTTGATTCATATGTTACAGTGCCCAAGGGGTTTTAATTTCTCAGATTTGATTATATTAACATGTTACATGTTAGTTATTATGCCGATAACAAATGAGATTAAACATAAAAATAAATAACTCATTATAGCCAAAAAATATCATACAGTTATAACACACCAGAACCAAGAATGTAATTCAATTTCACTTTAGTATTAGGTATTTACTCACAGTAACAATTGTATAACTTAAATATGAAAAGTGTACGTCAATCATCGATTATCGGCATAATTTGTATGTATCGCTAATGTCAGATCCGTGAAAAATAGGATATTAAGAATTGTTTTAAAATCAATAAGATGTTTTCAAATGTAAATCTAAATCAAAATTGTGTTAAATTAAACATTATGTCGTTCAAATAAAATAGAAAATTCAGTCGAAATACAGACGCTATAAATCATGAATTATTTACCACTGATGATAAAATCAGTTTATTTTTTTTAAATATTCACACGGTAAACAGACAGAAACCCATGAAGACCAACCACTTTAATGTGAGAAATTTGGTGTAGATAAAATATTAAAAGAATTTACGGGAAAAATACTGATGTTACAATTAGAGAGGAACAAGTAGGACTTAATGGGATATCTGTAAAGCAGAAATAAACAGAATATAAAAAAAGGAAATATGGAAGGAGAAAACATTTTTGAATCTGAATGCAATTTAAATTATGTATAGATAGTAAAACCGAACTTTGAGTAACAACACACACACCCTCACACACATATATAGAGAAGTGCCATGAATGCCTAATAGACGCTGTCTTTAAGTGTATAAGATATTGCTGTACATGGGGTTGTCAGGACAACCTAGCATGAAGATACTTCGCCCTACAAGTCAACCCTGAATAAATATTCAAAATAACAAAGTATTCGCAGCACAAATAAGATGCCCTCGGTATGGCTACACTACACTGGCTTATACGATAAATGATGCAGCTTCTCCAAGTAATTACCCGTATAGTAACTACACAAAGCTTGATACCTCATCAGAGTAGATTAATTGTTGTCCTGGAATCCTGTAAGACAAATATACCACAATAAATATATGCTATTACATAATTAAATTGCAGCGAAATATTTTCTTATATATATATATATATATATATATATATATATATATATATGCACTAGCTTTTCAGTCGTAAAACGTCTGATGTCGGCGAGATGCTAAGAAAAGATAATACAATTTTATCTAAGCAAAAAGGCCGAGGAATTTTTGAATGAATGAAAGAAAATAATTTAATATATTATTGTTTTATTTTTTCATGAGATATTGCGTGTAACATCTGTTGTTATAATACTGTCCTTCCAGTAATTACATTCTATGTGTCTAGAAAGTACGGGGACTCCTTTCCTTGAGTGAGGAGTTTTGTCGTATCTGTTCTGTTGTCATACGATCATCTTTTTTTAGTAGACTATAGTATGGCAGCGTTTCTGTTGCAATGACAAAATACTCGTCGTCATTACTTTATTTATGGGACTGATCTTAGGTATTGTCGCCTCTTTTGTGGGGCAAATTCAATCCCTTTTAATAGATACAATTAGTTAGAACAATTTTAATAAGTCAAATGTGTATCCAATTTGATGCATTTTAGTAGATCAAATTTCCATTGAATTTGATCCATTTTAATAAAGGTTCATAACATTTCATCTATTATACTAGATGATATTTGCACTGAATTTCATCCATTTTAATGGATCAAATATGCATTAAATTTGATCCATACACATGTGCAAGATTCTCTAAGTTCCAGTGTCTTCGTAAATATCTTGGGGTTTAGGCCTTACATTCCACACAATTCTAGAATCAAACCATGTAATAGAGTTCGATCATGATTCGAAAAAGGATTCGAGACATAAGGTTTAATATAAGTATACGTTTTATTAAATAGGACATAAAAGTGGTGTACAACTGTATTTCTAGAATATATACAACGAGGAATAAATATGGGTTTTTAACTGACTGAGAAATAAATTAATAAGATTTTGGAAGAAGATAAGGGTGGGAGAAAATACACTGTAGGGATTAATGCAATATAGACGATTGGTACTTGTTTAGTACATGGCCCATAAGATCATTAAAAATTGAGATGATCGGAAACGAAAGAGGATAAAATTGTGACACAAATGAATTAGGAGTCGCTGGCAGCTATTCTACAAAATGCTGAAATGGGTAATTATTTCCTGGAAAGATTTACCATTTGAAAAACAGAGTCTTTCATGTTGGTTGGTTAAGGATATTCATACATGTTATTATAAATCGGTATCCGTGTGTTATGTCACCATTTTGTATTTAATTATGACGAAAATCCGAACTTAGGATTTCGATCCTTAGCAAGGTATTCCCAACCACTACTCGTGCGATAAGATTAGTTTATGATTGCGATAAAAAAAATTGAGAGAATAAAGAAGAAATAAAGCTAGAAATAAAAACGAAGATAAAAATGTCACAAATAAATGAAAACATAATGATGTTGCTAAAAGGCAAACCAATACATATTAAGCGATAAAACATATCAACGGTGAAGATCAAACTTTAAAAAAAAGAGAAAGCATAAATATTTAACGATAAAACATTTAACAATGAAGACAAAAATAAAAAAAACGAAAAAATAGAGAAAGGATGAGAACATTGCGTAATGACATTATATAAACGATGAGAGAATAAAAATAAGAAAGAAAGAAAGATTGAATCGATTGAGAGAAAGAAGATAATAATCCCTAAAGATATAAGGAATAAAACATTCAAATAATGAAACTAAAATACAAAGAATTTTAAAAAGTTAACACGAAAAAAGTATTAGTAAACAGTAAAGATCGCCGATGTTGTATTTATCACTTTCATTATTTAAAAATTCTGTCTTTTTCTTCTTTCTTATTTTAGGAGCGACCAGCTGGAATATTCATAAAATATCTGAAAATCTTGAATCGGGTTGTGTTTCACACCAGCTGATTTTCACACAACCTGGTGAACAGAGTAAGCAGATGGAATAGTGAACAATCTACAGAATGAATGGAATAAGAAATAAATGTTTCTCAAAAAGTTACTAACATGTTGCTTTTAAGGAAATACGTTTAATATACAATCGTCGTGCAAATGTCAATGTAACATACTTTTAACAATAGATCCCATGAAGTGAACTCAGCCGTACGTGCATGAATGTAATACTAATAACGGCTGGGGAAGAAATGGTAAAAAAAAATAAATGTGAAATAACAAGTCTAATTTCAAAACCGAAAATGTCAGAATTTATCAAAAATACAACTGTAAAAATGAAGTAGGCTGCATATTGTTAAGTGGTGCATATGAATATAAGACGTTGCAATTGTTAGTTCTAGACTGGAGAAAGGAAGAAGGGCCGAAAATAAAGGGAAAATATATTTAGTTTTATATTGGCAACACAAGAAGTGTATTTGTATTTAAGTATCTCATAAGAGGCTGCACCCATGCGGGTATGTTCACGGATTGTCGCCAGTTATCTCAAGTTGAGATCGTACTTGACCCAGTGCTTCGTTGACCCACTGATTTCCAGTTAAAAGACCCAGGAAGAAAGAGACGGGATAGGGGAATGCTGCCCCTCTGGGATTGGCAATAAGTTGAGGTTTGCTGGTATATCTAGAGATCGGTTGAAACTAGGATGCCCCTATCTGGGTTTCTTAGCTAAAGGGTTGTGCTGGACTTATGTTCTATTTCACCGGGATAGATAGATCTCATTTCTCAACTTTACCATTTGACGGGAAACACGGGTCTACTTTTTAACCTCGAACAAATAAAGTGGTTACTTGTTTATAAAC
>OY744517.1:229938530-229948530 GCA_963556195.1 Sepiola atlantica
TCAATAGCGTTTTACCTTGCCTAAAAGTTCGCTTTTAGTACACCTCTTTATTTATATATATATATATATATATATATATATATATATATATATATATATATATATATATATATATATATATATAATTACGATAGGAATATATAGAACAATGAAATTCAATTAGTTTGGAATGATAGTATATATATATATATATATATATATATATATATATATATATATATATATATATATATATATATGTATACATATAATTATGTGTTTTCCTGACGCAATGTTTTAAATTATGCGTTGTTTCGGTTGTCGACTCATGCTTATATTAGAACCGCCGTCTTTAATCGCTGTACGGAAGCGACAGTTCACTTCGAATCGAGAAAATAGGTGACCTCAGTGGCAAAATAAACTCTGTTTCTACGCCACAACCAAACAAGTAACATGTTCAATACTCGTGGGAGTTTAGAACTGTGAAATTAATTGTCTGATCTTCTTATCGGGTTAAAATAGTTTTCTACAAACTCCCACACAAATACGTGAACATTTCTGCCATTGCATTTGTGTGTCGTTTCACTGTATGCATTTGCAAACATTTATATAATGAAATGCTTAGACTTGATTCCTTCAGAAGAGCTTGCATTTCATTGTTTCTGATGTAGATCTAAAAAGTGGAAAACGATAGGCGAACTTTTAGGAAAGGTGAAACCTATTGTGAAAAGTATACAGCTCAATATACCGTATAGTGTACATAGATTGGTAGAAGGATGAAAATAAAGTAGAAACGCGACGGAGGCAGATCTTTTTCAATTCAGTTGCTCAATGCAAGATATATTCCGCAAAAAGGCACTTTATTAAATAATATTTTCTTTAAGTCAGTCTTTTCAAAGATAAACATCTTATCATCAGAGGAATTGCTGGGATAGTTAAGTTGACAAACGCCAATATTTAAAATTTGAAAAAGTAAAATAAACATTAGACCTCATCCCTCTAATTTACTTGATGATTCGCCTTATCACCTTTACCCCCTTTGCACACTTCGATATCGAACTGCTTACCGCTTTCTCTTTGCACTGTAATTACAGTTTCCCCTCCGTTAAACTTCTAAAGAATGTTTCTTCCCACTCTCTTAATAGTCTCGAGTATTCCCCTCTCGATTACCTCTCTCCTAGTTCACTTCTCTCGGCCCCTTTTGAATCCCGACCCCCACCCTCAATCTACATCTTTTAACCCCCATAATATCTACTCTTAATTGCCATCCCCTTCTCACTCTGGAATAAATTATTGTCACTATTTTAACCAAAGTGTGAATTAAATTCTCTATGTTACTTACTTACTAATATGCGTAATTAACTTCCATATTTTTTATTGTACAATTCATGTTTATTCAAAGTTTAATATTCCTACATCCAACACAATTAGTGTCCCGAAACAACATATTTTATTTCGACACAAATATGTACCAACGTTGAGGAATACCACTCCGATTAAATACCCGACGTCAAATTACCATTTCCTTATTCTAATATTTACTTACAGTATCGACTATTCCCTCAATTATTTGTTTCTTTATCGTTTAATTGATAATTTTACTTGCGGCCTTATATATTTTTTTTAATTTTTGTTTTTGTCTCTACCCTTCAGATCTATTTTGCCTCATTATAATAATGTCATCTGATTGAACATCACGCCCCCACCCCATGTTCATATTCACCCGAAACATTTTGGTATGTTAATTCTACCCTCCCACACTCATTGTCTCCCCCTCCCTTTACCCTATTTCTAGTGCAACCCTTACTAACACTAGCGTCTACTATCATTTATAAGCGCCCCATCCCTCCCACTCCCAATCTAATTTTAAATCGCATTTACTCATCACACCCATACCCTTTTCTTCCCTTACACCACTAAGACTTTCCTAACTTTGCCTGCTGATCTCATATGAGTTTTTGGCATTCTTCAGATCTGCCTTCGTCGCTTTTCTAATTCCTTTTCATCATTCTACTTGTATATATATATATATATATATATATATATATATACATACATATATATATATACATATATATATATATATATATATATATATATATATATATATATATATATATATATATATATATATATATATAGTCTCGGAAGTGTCTCAACCATTAAATATTATTTATATTAAAAAACAAAAAAAACACTTATAGTCCCATATCTTTAAGTGGAAAATCACTCATGTAAGTCAATTTATTTTTTACAATTATTATATTAGTTTGTTTCTAACACTATTTTAAGGGATCATCAGTTGTTTACCATAAAAAAACTGTTTCGGGAATTTATATATATATATATATATATATATGCAAATGTTTAATAATGGAAATAATAAAGTTGTTTAGTTCTCTACTTTATATGTATATGTATATATATATATTTAGTAGAAGTTATATATATATATATATATATATATATATATATATATATATATATATAAGTGGTAGTTTGCTTGAAGCATTGCTGGTAAATATAAATGATAGTAATCCGAGGCGGGAGCAATCTGATGTAGGTACCGGAAGGCGAACAAAAATAAATGAGCAGAGAGAATACGAATTGAATCTCAAATACATTTATTAATATTTCTACGGAAAAGGTCTGAATAGCAGAACAGTAAATAGAAAAAGGTTCAATGTCAAGCAATTTTTAAAAAGTCTGGAAAAAGGTAAACTTAAATGTTCGAAGGAGATACGTCTCATTGTCAAAAGATAAAAACAAAAATATGACCGAATGGTCGAAAAACGGGATGGACACAAAAGTTGAAGAAATACCGCAGGCAATAAACAACATATACGCAGAAAATTGTTCTGCTATTTTACTTTTACCGTGTAATATTAATACATTGATTTGAGATTCCATTCGTATTCTCTCTTCTCTTTTATTTTTGTTCACCTATTCCATGTTCCGGTACTTACATCACATTGCTCCAGCCTCGGATTACTAACATTTACATATATATATATATATATATATATATATATATATATATATATATATATATATATATATATTCCGACACTTACACGGTGGACTTTACAGAGACGATGCGCTCTTAATCTCTAGGGAGAGACCCAGACAATACAAAAACACCAAAAAAAACCTACACAATTTTTTTAAAAACTTCGGATTAACCATAACCATAGAACTCGAGAAAAGAATATCTAATTTCCTTGACCTAACACTAGACCTTAACTCCGAATCATTTAGCCCTTACCACAAACCTAATCTAACCTTATTTTACGTACATAAGCACTCTAACCACCCTAAATCTATCAGTAACTCAATAGTCCCTTCAATTTCAAATAGAATTGTAAGACTTTCAGCTAATAAACCTATCTTCGAACAAAATTCTAGTTTCTATAATAACGCACTCCTTAACTCGGGATACACTGATAAAATTAAATATGTAAATAATCCCCCTCTCCAGGGGAATAACCCTTTAAATGTTATTACCTACAAAATCGCTACACAAGATAGACAACGAACTAGCACCACAATACCCAAGAAACCTAAGAAATATGTAAATAGACACACTAAAACTATTAATATAGTTAAAACAGCTAACCCTAAAGAACACAGTGAAAATAAAAATAAAAAAAACTAGAAGGAAGGATAATATGTGGTTTAACCCACCCTATAATTGCAATGTAAAAACAAACATAGCTAAGTAATTTTTCAAAATTTTAGATAACTCGTTCTAGCACCCACTTAAATACAGCACTATTTTAAACAAGAACTCTATTAAAATGTCTTACTCTACAATGCCTAATATAGCACAAACCATCATCACATCTAACAACAAAAAAATTAAATCTGCCCAACAAACAGCACCTACCATACACTCTACTGATAACTGCAACTGCCAAATATCTAGAGAATGCCCATTAAACGGTGATTGCATACAAAGTAACGTCATATATTCCTGTACTGTTAAACAATACACCACCACACAAATTAATACCAATATGCAAAATAATGCCAACATACAATCTCCCCCTTTTCCCCTCAACCATCCACATCAGCAACCCCCTCCACTAAATAACACCCTCCACACTGACCAACAACTACCACTAACTAATAATGGACCACATCTCATCCACCAAAACACCCCATTTTCCCCAACCAATACCCCTAACTTAAACTTCGACCTGGATCCGAGCTTACAAACCGTAAGCACCCCCAATAATATAAACAACACAAATAATACAACAACAACCCACAAGAGAATGCATACCTATAGTGGTGCCAGTGCCTTCCCCATAAAGACCCGAATCTCTAACCATATCTACTCTTTTAAACACAATAATAATAGTACTACTAGCACCTCTCTTTCCAACCTAATAAAAAGCTTTAACATCAAAAAGATCCCCTACTCCCTAAGTTTGTCTATATTAAAAAAGTCAAACTCATATACTCCTGGTTCTACATTCTGCCAACTATGTACCTTGGAAACTTATATAATAGCTACTGCACACAAGAACTTAAATGTCATTAACTCCAAAAATGAACTTATTTCAAATTGCAGACACAAACGAAAATTTAAATACATTAATTTCATAACTCCCTCTGACACCCCTCCTCCCAACCAATAACTCCCCCCATTCTTTAGGATCTGACAAATCTCTAAACTATATCCCAGGGGAACCTTGTAACTTCTATTCTTAACGCCCGTAATCTCACTTATTAACCCTCCCAATAAATGTTTCCTCCCCATTACACCTAATAACTATATCTACCCGGAACACTTTCAGTAGTTTGAACTAACATTACTCCTCCTACTTTCCACCGATCATTAACAGATCTAATATCTGGCCATATATACCTCATCTGCAATATAGCTCATATTATCCTTTTACTTCAGCTCTACTCCTAGCCCCTTATATTAATCTCATTTTTTCTCCTGTCCGTAATCCTACCTACAAACTCTTTCTGGGCTTCTTATTCTTACCACCTTATTATCCCCTACACTCCCACTATATCGTCCTTATATTTGGACTCTTCTTATTTGCAACATATTCCCCTGTAACTTCCTTTTGTTTTCCTTTTAACTACGACCTTTGCATTCCCCTCCAATTGGGTCTATTAATACCCCCCTGTAATTCTTATCAATTCTCTAACACACTAGCTTCAAAACGCAAGTCTGCTTAATTTTTCAATCCAACCCTGGCCCATAACACTTATATTATTTCAACTGTTACTAGCATTTATGTCCTATCTCCTTAATAACCTCCATAACCCCCTTTGGGAAATCTTTTTTACTAATTGATTGATTCAAGCTAGTTACATAACTACTTATTTTGGACTATTTTGAATAATCCTAATCCCTCTAAATACTCGCGAGCCATTTTCTATCGGTCTATTCTCCCTTTGTTCAACTTATCTTATCTTTGACAAATCTCACCCCCATCCACTCAAATCATATTTTCATACTACTTGGACACCCCTAGCTAGTTTCCCTTATATATCTAATAACATTTAAACTGTAATTGTTAATTGTTACCCTGTTACGACCTACTCACCATTTAAACCATAGATTATAAAATTGACACTGCACTCAAGTTTTTGATTGAACCAACCCACTTCCACCCCCTATTACTAGTAATCGAAACAAATTGTTTCAAACAATCTATCCTTATCCCTTACGCTGTTCCCCTCTCCTAAATTTCAATATAACAGAGTATAACAGACTTGATCTTTAATTTCACTAACTCTTTTCCGATTAATTTATTTCCCCCTATTGTCTTCTTGGGCATTTAATGTCCCTCCTAACTATTCATCTAACCCTTCATTTGTTTTTTAAATTAAAAATAAATAAATAAAAACATTTTTTTAATTAACTATTCCCTAGCTTCTTTTAAATTTTAAATTTTAATTTTTTAAAATTTTAATCATTCACTCTCTCACATTCCTCTATTTATTTTACCATGCTTTTAACTAATTCTACTTTAACCTTTTTAAACCCCCAGAAACCATAACTGGTAACTACAATATAATTTGCTCTTAGCTGCCTGAAATGTTAGAAGCTCACTCTTTTGATTTCTATTTTTAGAATCAACAATTTCTATATCCACTTCCCACTTAAGATTAATCCCACCCCCCAACACCTACATCCATCCTCTCGCCCACACCCTTAACCTACCTGTCATTTTAACTACATCCCCACACCAACCCTTCCTCCTTTTCCTTTTCCCCACAATTCACAAAGCGGCTTTTTAAACATCCCGTACCTCATAACCCCCCCCAGCCCCAAATCTTTAACAATTTTGCCTTTTTGTCTCATTCGGATTTAAACCTTGTATGAGATCCTTCTGTTTTACTTGGCCCTGGAAGTACATAAAAAAAATGGCCTGTTTTCCTCTTCTCAACCCCCTTTAAGTGCGTCTGGACTTACCTACATTTTGAGCACTCTCTCCAATCTGCTCCCACGCAAAGAGTTTTTCTTCACATTCTACAATTTAACCGGACTTCTTTTCAACGGAAATTTACCACCCGGACAATTTGCATATCTTTTTCACGGAACTTTTCTTTTCATTCAATAGGTTTTTTTAACAAAAATTATTTAAATAATTTTTAATAATAATTTTCATATTTTTCAAATATTTGAACTTTGGTTTTTTCGAAAGCCAACTTATCCATCTGTATTTCTCTACTGGTGATAAGATTTCGATCTTTGAAAAGCCTTGGCTTAAGGAAAGAATAATAAACACTAGTTTATTACTGAATGCACCTTGCATTGAACAATTGATATTTGAAATAAATTTGGACAATCGTCGCATATTTATCACTCTTTTTTCTTCTAGCTCTTTCTCTCTAAATATATATATATATATATATATATATATATATATATATATATATATATATACAAGCAAATATATGCTACCTACGTTGACATATGTTTGCTACGCTGAGAGGATGTCATGATCAACGTACTGCATGCACTGACCCTCAAAGGAGGGTTAATTCCTGGTAGATTGATGTCATTGTAACAGAATATATGCTACAATATATTCTTCAAAATAGAACCCGTAAAATCTGGGATAATCTGATATATACAAGGAGACGAGGAAACAGAAACGCTACTAGACTACCCATCTACTCTCCCAGAAAAAGAGAAGGTAGTACCTGGGGCAGTGGCGTCATGGCAACATAAAAAATGCTACATATACCCTCCTTCAAATGAGGATGTAATGCCTGAGAGGATTACCCCTACCATTTAAGAGTAAAGGAGGTATCAACTGGGAGGACGGTCTTGTCACCACCGATATTATACTTCCTATTTAATTAAAATATAATGAAATAATGGATTACATCTTTGTTATTCTTTTCAAAACTGATTATTTGGTAATGTTTTCGTGCCTTTCCTTGTAGTATATGTTCTCAGGATCACGGCGGCATCAGACGTGAATTTAAAATCAAGGAAACATATAATACGGTGTCGTTATATCGCGAGAGGAAGGGAGAGACGGGAAGCGGGGACAGACACATATTCAACCAGAGAGAGATAGAAAGAGAGAAAGAGAGACTATGAGAGAGAGAACTAGTCAGTAGCAAGCCACACTCTGCCTACTTTTTTTATTTTCCACTTATAAAACGTCGGTAAAACGTCTTGCTAGAATTAAAAAAAAAAATGTTTAGGGTATTTTTTCTAAAATCATCCATTTTCATGAAATCATTTTAATAAATGAGTGTAGCCGTCGACGAAATTATTGCACATATGTAGATAAAATAGTACAATAAAATTAGAGTTGAATAATATTAAATAGTTATAAATTGGTTTCTTCTCTTGTCAGTCTTCTGAAGTGTCCGTGTAGTTTTTTTTTCTTCCCACTTTTCTTTTCTTGCCGTTTTGTTTCTGGTTTCAGTGCTTCCCGGGTTGTTCGTTGGATGGGTGTCTCTTGCTGCAGTGATACGGATTTCCCTGTCTTGAGTTATGTATTTTCCAGCTCTTTTTTTGAGTCTTCCACACACTCTTCTATATTTACCAGTCCTCTTCCCCCTTCGTTTCTTTTCATGTAGAGTCTGTCCGTATGGCCTTTTGCGTGTAGTGCATTGTGCATCGTCATTAATTTTCTAGTCCTCTGGTCCAGGTGCCTGCGTTCCTATTTGGTCCAGCCTATGACTGGTGTAGAGTATCGTATTAGTGCTACTGCCCAGGTGTTTATTCCTTTTACTAGATTCCTGCTATATAATTTCGTTTTTAGGAGTTTTCTTGTTCTTCGTAAAGATTATTTTCCAATTATTATTATTATCATCATTATTATTGTTGTTATTATTATTGTGTATTAATAGCATGAGACTGATAAGGCGTAAGTATCAGTGGTGAATGCTATTTTATTAATTGTGAGTTGTAATTTTGTATGTGTTACATTAGGGCGAGCCCGGTATTTTTAAAACGGATAAAGTAGCTAGTATGTATTATGAACGGGGTGAAAGCAATAAGATTCAGTACAAAATAAGTACAAATTAGGTGCATTGATAATTTGGGACGCATGCGTGGATGGACATACAGCGAGATCGCGTTACTTGCGTAGTTTGTAACGGAGTTATCTCGTGCAATTTTAGTACAACATTGTGTCTTACGATCTCAGTGATGGGTGATAAGACCTTAGTTTAAAGGTTAGACACAAACGCGATTTGAGTTCTGTTATGACATTCGTTGAAGGGTTAAAAGGCTCTGACGTCACATATCCCTGGTAAGAGATTAGCTTTTAGAGAGTTTAACATGGAAGCGCGTCATGGACAGACGTCCATCAACTGAGGTGTGCAATGCGTAGTCTGAGTGACATCGCCAGGTGTGGGCCAACATGTATAAGAAAATTGCCGATTGCATCCCGCACCTCCAAAGAGCAGTATGAAAAAAAGACAGAGTTTGAAAGAACGAACCGACGAATGGAAGTCTCTCCGGCCGAAGTGTGAAATACACCAATATAAATATCTTTCAAAAAGTGTCGTTTTCGAATATTTCGTCTTCGCGTTTCTCTTCTGCCTGTCGATAAAATTTATCAACAGATCGAATATCTTCAACACAGATCACAGTCAAACACCACGAAACCGACGGTATCAACGACGATCACGACCATTCGACGAACGAAAAAAATAAGGTAACGTTTTTGTGCATCACATTATCTGTAAAACGAAAAGAACTAAAAATCGAAAGATATGCCAAACGAATAATGTTAATGAACAGTGTTTAATGAATAATAATTAAAAAAACGAACAATGATTAAAAATCCGTTATTTGAAATGTTTAAAGAACAGTTGTTTTAATGAGAATTAATGTGTAATAGATTGACAGTTTAAAGACTTACACTCGCCTCAAAAAAATTTCGCTTGAAAGTACCTTACAGGAAGTGTAAAAAAAAAAAGATTGAAACCGCTTAGTAATCTTCTCATAAGCTTTCGTATTGTTTCGATTACGAGAGGATTAATTCACAGGCGTTGTGTAACAAATGTGTAACAATGCTTTTTGGGGACCGTAACCAAGTGTTTAGTGGTTAAAGAGAACTGCCGCGGGCAAGGCAGGAGTAGTAATATGTAGCAAATACATTCGCTTTTTGCTACCGTTATGTAACATACTGCTTCGAAGATTGTTAGTCCGTTGGTGCAGTTGTGTTTATGTATGAACTTAGTGTTAGTGGTTTATATTTGTATTGGTTCGGTTGATTTTATGCGTTTGTATGTGTGGTTATGTGTCGCTGGATGGCACTAGTGTACTTAAAGTTATGCGTAAGGCGTCGGGAGAGGGCTGTAGTTGTATATCCAATATAAGTAATCTGTAAAAACCTATTCACAAACGTACCAATATACGACACAATAAAAAGTATCCTCAAAAATGTATATAAACACAACACCCTTCCACGCCCAGCAATAAAACCGAAAACCCTTGAAAAACTCCTCCTAAAATGCACCCCACGAGTACCATTCAATTATTTTCCAAAGTGACCAAGCCGGCCTTCTACACACGTTA
>OY744517.1:229953530-229978530 GCA_963556195.1 Sepiola atlantica
AGAGAGGTGTGCAGCGAGATGTTTGTGCACAGTGTGCATACATTTAAGCATGTCTGCACAGTCAGGAAATAGAGAGCAATGAGCCAACTTCAAAAGCGAGTAGTTCGTGTTACTGTGGTTAGCAAACTTACCCCAGCCAGGAATGGATCCAGAATGTGTGGTTTGAGTTGCCCCCCTTTGCAAATTGGCTGTTTGGAGAATTTGAAAGGTAGATGGCTCTGGTTTACAGTCAATTCGCATACGTGGGACAATACGTATTATAAAAACGGTACTCTTTTCATTGAGCTTTTGAAGAGCAGTATGGAGAGCAGAGTGAGGCTGAAAGAAGAGACTGTGAAGTACAAATAATTGTTCTTTAACTATTGATTACCGATTGGACGTTGAAAGAGATTAACCACTGTTGTTTGCCACCAGATTTCTTTTTATTTGGCTTCACGGATTGACCACAAGCTGTTCCGGCAGTAACTATGGCAGGAAAGAGGATCAGCAGTGAAATGCAGAAGACGTTCTCTGGAGAGGGGGATGTTGTAGCCTGGCTGAGCAAGGTTAAACTTGTCGCAAAGTTGCAGGACATCGCGGATATAGCCAGCTTGATACCGCTGTATCTTGATGGTGATGCTCTGGCCCTATATCTGGATATGTGGGAGGAGGATCGGCTGTCTGCAGACACAATTGAAGAGAAGTTGAAGGAAGCCTTTACTGAAGGATCATTTGTGGCATATGGCAAACTAAGCCGTATGGTGTGGACCGGAGAGTCTGTCGATGTTTTCGCCAACAACATCCGGAGGTTGGCGGGACTAGAAGGATTCAATGGAGGAGGCTGTCGACAGATGGTTAAGATGGGCTTCATAAATGGCTTCCCAGACCATATTTCCATAGCTCTGCAGCAACTGCCTGGTGTAAATACCATGGAGGTGGCGGAGTTGATAACACAGGCTAGGGTGCTGGCTTGGCAAAAAGAGCGTGAGCAGGAAAGGCTAGCTGTCGCTTAACGAAGCAAACTGCAGCAGGAGATTGTGAAGGATGAAGAGCTGAGGGGGCTGTGGGCGAGACCCAGGTTCGCTGGCAGATGCTACCGATGATAAGGCCTGCATATGGCGAGGAAGTTCAAGGAGCCGAAGCCGGAAGTCACGTGTTACCGCTGTGGGAAAGTCGGCCACATCAGCAGATTCTGTCCCCAGGGAAAACGGACAGGGGGAAGCCACTGTGCTGGTAGCTACCCCACTTATTCGATGAAGGCGCGTCAGGGTACGTCGCCACAAGTAGAGGTGACCCTGAATGGACGAAGTGCAAATGTCCTTGTCGACACGGGCTGTACTTCAACACTTGTCCCCTACGACATGGTTGACACATGCAGTGGGACCAGCAGCATTACGGCAGTTGACGACAGAGAGGTGAAGTGCAATGGCACAAGTGTCGTTCGGTTGATTGTATGTGGTATGTCACTAACAATCCAGGCGATTGTTATTAACAAAATTGTGACCGGCGTCGATGTGGTGCTAGGGATGAACGCAATTACTCGACTAGGGGGCGTCACAGTACATAGGAACACCGTGAGATTTGGAGGACATCAAGTGGCTGCAGGTGTGCGATCCGAAAAAGTTGGGAGAGGAACAGGAACGGCCGGGTCAGACAAAAGCTGCATGATAGAGGACGAAAATTTCTCCACACACTTTAATGGTGAGAAATGGACAGTCAAGTTGGCATGGAAAGGAGAACCTCCCGTACCTAACTACAGAGTATAATGCTACGAGCATATATTGCGAGTCGCGACGTTCACGAAGAGGCACCGTGGAGATCGCAGCGAGAGAGACGCCCGCTATGTTGGTCGAGCGACTACGTGATGGGCTGACTAGTGATGATCGTGTAGATCTAGGGGGCGTGTGGTTAGCAAAGTTACCCCAGTCAGGAATCGATCCAGAAACTGTGCTTTGAGTTGTCCCCCTTTGCAAATTGGTTGTTTGGAGAATTTGAAAGCCAGATGGCTCTGGTTGACAGGAAATTGGCATAAGTGAGGCAATAAGTAGTATAAAAACTGTACTCTTTTCATTGAGCTTCCGGAGAGCAGTAGGGAGAGCAGAGTGAGGCTGAGAGAAAAGACTGTGAAGTACAAAGAATTGTTCTTGAACTATTGATCACCGATTGGACGTTGAAAGAGATTAACCACTGTGGTTTGCCACCGGATTTTTTTTTATTTGTCTTCACGGATTGACCACAGTAACATAAGCTATTCTAATAGAAATCCTTCCGGATTCAGGAGGTCTCTATATTTAAGGATGACATTTAGCTGAGTGTTGGGTTTGTCGGTGGAGTTTATGTCGATAGGGAAATAGATCAACAAGTTCGTCGGAGCACGTTCTATCGAAGTACTCATTAAATAAGCACAACGATGCAACATTGCAGCGATGAAACGGGGCCTATAGCGTGTAACCCCGTGTGGGACCTACAAGATTATAGACTCTTTTTTTAACCCTGTCTAAGAGAGAAAGGTGGGTTCAGTATGCACCAGCACAGACGTGGCAATCATACCCAATGTTTCTGAGAGTGGGTGTGTTGAAGAGATATAGCATACTGCCAGGTGTGAGACGTTTTATAGCAAGGTGAAGGGCACTCACATTCATTGTAGCAGCCTTGGCAGTATCTTCGATGTATTTGTTCCAATTCATGTTACTTGTGAATCTTATGACGAATAGTTTGAAAAATGAAGTAGTTCGTGTGTTAGCCATGCCAATCAATGGTTGAAAAGGTTTCTTAGAATTGATACAGGAAAATACGTCTTCTTAGTGGCATTATATGTCACCACCTATTTATGTGCCCATACAACTAAACATTCGAGGAGATGTTCTAATCGCTCAGTCATTTCCTTTAATTCATGCGCCATCGTCTTACTCACATGTCGAGAATACATCGTGAAATAATCGACAAGTATACCCATTACGGACACAACATCATCAGGATGGACGTTTATGAAAATCAGAAACAATGAGGAAACAGAAATAGAAACATTTATGAGGTTTGGATGTGCAGCCAGTGCTGAAAACCTGATTCTTTCTTTTGGCTAGAGAAGAATGTTGAAAATCTTGAAATTTTATTCTAAGAGAGTCATTTCACATATTAGTATTTTTTAGAAGTTTCTGGGCACCAGTCAAACTAATCACACTTTTTATAATTTATTAACACCCGTAGTATACAACTCCCGATATCTAATTGGTCATCTATGAACGCATATACCATGCACAATACCTTTCTGTGGAAGCTATGGCTGTAGCGCTGTATATATCTTAATCCATGGACAAGATTTGGCATGAAGTTTTACCCATGATAATTTATTCGTAAAGTATTACTTTACGAAGATTTAACATAATCAGATTCAACCATTAAAACTATATAAAAAACATTTAGTCCCAAGTCGTTCAGTGGAAACTCACTCATGTAGGTCAATTTATTTTTTACAGTTTGCTTCTAACATTATTTAAGGGATCATCAGTTGTTTACCATGTAAAACTGTTTCGGGATTATAATATATATATATATATATATATATATATATATATATATATATGTAAAACATTACTCACTATTCTGGCCGTGCCTTGATTGGAGGCGACAAATAATCATAAATGTATGTTTTTCTACATACGTATAAGTGTACTCCTTGCGGAATCGTCAGTGTAAATATACTTATTCAAGCCGGTCGCAGGATTCGAAACCCCGGAACAAGTCATGTTTATAACCGAAATGCTGACGTCATCGAAAAATCATTAAACTTTTATTTTTCTTAATATTGAATCAATTTTAGGTTCTATCTTTTAATTCCGTGGCCCGCTGTTGTTAATTAATACTCCCAATTTAAATTACGTAAATTATATAATGCAATTAATTTACAGGTTATTTAATAATTTAAAAAAAAATAAACGGTGATTTTCTTTTTAGCAAGATTTAAATATTAGTCTCTCATAAAAGATTGTCGGTCAAGTGTTGTGCGTATTTCTTTTAGCTCTTCTTCTTTTTCTACATATGGCTGCCGGCCCAAGTTTGTGATTTCAGAGACCCGTGATTGAAATGCATTTAATTTAATTTTTTTATTTTAGGACTTGTATATTTGCCACATTGTATTTTTGTAGTGTATACTTTTTCGAATAGAAAACTGTTTTTCATTTCTGATTATTTTAAAGAGAATTGTCGGATATTGAGATACATATGTTTTGTGTGACTACTGCCGAACGAAACAAACTGACACAATTGTACTAAAAGTGATTGTTTTGACAACAAAAATTCGTAACATAAATAAACTGTTGTTTTCTTTAATGTTGCAAAATCTGATTTATTTTGATTCAAGTTGACATTACTCGAGCTTTGAATTGGAAGAGGATTGTATGCATACACAATAGAATTTATATGTTAAAATATATGTTTTCACACTCCTATATATACATACATATATAAATATACTCATAGATTTCGCTGTACCAAATATCTCCAATGCTGCGATAATATCAAATATTTCATGCATTCTTGAAAATGCTATTGTTTTATAAAACAGCCTAATTGGAGAGAATCCCTAATGTTTATATAAAAAATATCAGCAATCGAGGGGTCTCTATTCATACTCACTGCTATATAAAAAGGTTCATAGTCAGCTTTGTTTGTGACGTTATATTAATCCGTTCAATTCTATTATCAAAAACTAATCATTAATCGGGTGCAACACGCACACATACATATTTCTGTTTTCACTGTTAAATTTGCTTCGATGTTAGCGTCTGGCAATCCATTGCATAGTGATATAGCTTTGCTAATGTCTTCCTTAAATCAGAATAGAGCTGGATTAAAATCAAAATGATAGAACAGCTTCAAAACAATGACTTTCAGTTAGGTCTCGTCAGCTGAAAGCAAATCAAAATAGTAAAACAGCTGTAAGACGTTGTCAATAACATTTCTCGTATCTCCTTATGTATTTACAGTGAAATAATGCATGCTATATTTCGTAAATCATGAATACTCTATATTGTTAAATAATATTAAATAATTTATACTGTACATTAAAAAAATATTAATTAATACATATAATCAAATACTATAATGCATTTTAACCAAACTCTTTCGATATTAAACACGTTATATTTCGCATACGTACGCTCAACATGACACGCTTCCTTTAAAAAGCCACAGAAGAGAATTATTTGATATTGAGAGAAAAGATCCTAAATGCTTCGTAATGCTAATAAATCGTCAAATGTGTACTCTGTTCTTTTCCAATTCGTCTTTGATTCTCGCAACGGGTAGCTGAGCCTTGTTACTGAAACAGGCGTTTAACTTTAGATATACTGCATTCATGTTAACTGTATGGTTTGATATATACTCAGAATGTTTCCATCTATCCAGATATTATATTACATTTGGTCTTACGTGAGTAACTATAACCAAACCTCAAATGGTTGTAGTATTTTAGTAATGGCTCGTGCAATTTTATGGGAAACACTGACGATACCCGAGATTATGGGACGCATTGGGGTAATATTCTTGTGGTGTTAAGGTAAGCTATATAAAGCGGTGTAGTGAGGTGATAATCAATATAAGCACACCAGGTGTTATTATTGTTAATACGTGCTTAAAGGATTTTATATGCACACACACATATATATATATATATATATATATATATATATATATATATATATATATATGCAGAACATTAATGATACATACATATATATATATATATATATATATATATATATATGTATCATTCATGTTATGTATATATATACATATATATATATATATATATATATATAAATATATATATATATGTATATATATATATATTTATATATATATATATATTTATATATATATATATTTTTTTTTTGTTTTTTTTTTGTCTGGTGCTTCGAACAGGCGTGTTCAGGCTTGCTGGTTGTTCAACTCGCCCTGGCTGATGTGAGGATCCTGTGAGACAAAGGAACCGCACCAGCATGTGCTTGCATGTGCACGATAGAATTGGTGTCGGCTTGCCTGCACGCCTTGTATCCGACAATTTGGGGTTGGTCCGGGATATTAGCGAGGTAGGCATCAAGAGAGCGCTTAAATTGTTCCACAGCAGCATTTTTTATATCCCGAATATACCTAGGCATGGCATTGAAGAGTTGTGACCCCTGTACAGGTAAGCTCGTTTCAAAAATGGTTCGTATTTTCCCACCAGTTTTTAGCGAGGGAACAATACAGTGCCTCCCGCGGCGTTCATTGTCTCGGGCTTGAATGTGGCCATTAATGTTCGGTACCTTTCCTTCCAATATCTTCCAGATGTAAATTATCCGGTACCTTTCACGTCGTCTTTGCAGCGAGAACATTTTTGTCTTCTTCAGACATGACCAGTAGTTCCGATCAGCTTGAATTTTCCGTAGAAAGGACCACTGAATGGCTTCAAGCTTTTGGATGAGCCTAGGGCTACTTGGGTTCCACAAGACAGAACAGTATTCCAAAACTGGAATGACCAAGGATTTATACAGCGTGACCATTGCACGATATTCTCTGGTTTTAAATGTCCTCAGGATCCAGGCAATGAGGTTCTTGGCTTTTTCCACAACTTTGTTTATTTGATTGCTAAAAAGACAATCACTAGACATAGATACACCGAGGTCCTTTACTTCTTGCTTTATGTTTATCATTTTTCCTGACGGAGTGTGGTATGATATCTCGCTTTTTAGCTGGTCGTTATTACCATAGCGGATAAGCTCAAATTTCACGTCATTTAGCTCCATGTTATTGTCCTCCGTCCATTTGTAGATCTGATCGAGATCCTTTTGAAACAACACAGCATCCTCGGGAGACCGAACGGATTTTGTGGCCCTTGTATCATCGGCGAATGACCTGACTATTGACATGGCGATATCTTCATCAATGTCCCCAATAAGGATTAGGAAGATTATGGGTCCCAATACACTTCCCTGGGGAACTCCAGAAATGACAGGTTGTGGCTTCGAGGTTGCACCATCAACCATAACTGTTTGGAGGCGATTACTCAGGAAGGATTCGATCCATTTGAAGATGCTTCCACGAATGCCAAGATCAAATATTTTCTGCAGAACTATTTTGTGGTCAACTTTGTCAAAAGCTTTGGCAAAATCTAAGTAGACAACATCTGCATTAGCGCCATCATCAGGAATTGATAGAATGGTGTCAAACTGCTCAAGGAGTTGACTTAAACAAGATCTTCCAGATCTCATCCCATGCTGACTGTCATTGAACAGGTTATTTTCATTCATGTGTCTAACTATGTGTTTCCGTATGACTTTCTCAAAAAGTTTAATGAGGTGGGAGGTCAAAGCTATTGGTCTATAATTGGCAGCCACCGACTTGCTTCCACCTTTGTGAATGGGTGTAATAAGAGAATTCTTTAGTTTGCTTGGAACGACCTCTTCTTCAAGACTTTTCGCCCATAGAAATACGAGAGCATGGACCAAATGGGCCCTGCAGTTTTTCAGTAGTAATGCAGGAAAGCCGTCAGGACCCGCAGCAGCTGACGGAGAGAGTTCATCAATTGCAAGCTCAAAATCGGCTGCAGTTAGAGTAACAGTTGACAGTATAGAACTTATATCAACATATATATATGTTCTGTATATATATATATATATATATATATAAATATATATATATATATACACACAGAACATGAATGACACACACATATATATATATATATATATATGTATATATATACATATATATGCATATATATATATATATATATATATATATATATATATATATATATAAATAGAAAATGAATGATGAATATTACAGTTGTATAATTACACTATTTATTAAATGATCAGAAGTTCAAAAACAAAGATTTAATAAACATTGCAATTCTACAACTGTGGGTTGTCTAATTAAGCTCAGTTTCGGAACTCATATTATAAAAACTGATTATGAAAAGTTTATTTTTATGTTAGTATATTATATATATATATATATATATATATATATATATATATATATATATATGTATATTAGATTATTAGATATTTGTTAAGTTCAGTTTTCTTAAACGCATATCATATTTTCAAATGTTTAGCCATTTTAAATATTAACATTTGCTTCATAAAACGACGTAAAATGTAGTGTGCATTTGTATGTGTGTGTATTCACAGCAAATATGTTGTTGAAAGAAAGGCTTAATACAGAAATAGAAGTGCCAACTCTTTTAGTAATTCAGTAAACTGTGTAAAGTGCATTAATGTGCAATTTGGCCAATAAGAAAATAAAAAGCAGACACGATAATAAAATAATCGAATCAGTTTGTTATCATTAATAAAAAAATCAGTGTGATTACCTTCCGGATATTTTGCATTTTTATCCTCATACTCGACGAGAATGCGTAATTAGCACTTCCGGTAAATCATCTAGGAAACCAATCAAACAGGTGACTGTTTTCTTTATTAAGTGTTGTCTGCAAAACCAGGAAGACAAATTAAACGAAAACCAAAGCATGGGCCGCAAAATGTGTTCCTAATCGTATAAGTCATAATTAATGATTATCTTTGACATAAGATGAAGTAACAACCTTTGACATAAGATTAAGTTACGCTTTTAACATGTATTTGCTTCTAGTAAAGCATCCATTTATATGTATATCACTCAAACGTTCTGTATTTATATGTGTGTGGCTATGTATATATTTATGTGTTAGATATGGAAGGTTGAGGATGAATGTTTGCGAATGTCGGAGTAGAGTTACACTTGCGCGATTGTACAACGGAGCAGGGTGAATGCAAGCACTTTTGAAAACTCATAAGCGAAGCTTAAACATATATTGCACCCTGTATTTACGGCTATATTTTAATACAAATACACCAATTGCTTTAGTGTTATCTATAAATGGGTTCATTAGATGTAATTAATTTGCAGTATTTACTGCGAAGATGAAAGATGCCAGTTTAAGATGTTGCATTTACCACCAAATATTTAATATGTTGACGCATTCTAATAACTTTTTGAGAAACTATTACTATTTTTTCAGACTTTAAATTGTAAAATAGTGTATTCATGTCGCTTTTCTAAACTAAAATGAGAGAATTGATTGCAAAATGTTTCTAAAGTCAATTTATGACAACATTTTTAATGTGATTGAAATTCAACGGCATAACTTTCTGCAAGGTACAAAATGGGGAAATTTGATACACATTTACTACTCATTTCAATTTGATTTGAGAACATTACTTATTTATGTGTATCTTTCTAACCAAGTCGGTTGTATAAAACGAATTGTAATATGTGACTTGGAATATTAAAGAGAAACTTGTTTTGTACAACGATTTATTTCGAAACATTAACGATGGATAAATGTGATCACGCCTCTACAGGCAATACAGTGAAAGTCCTGTGTCGATGGAGAAGTGGCTAATTATAAAAATATACAAAACCATACTAATATATATATATATATATATATATATATATATATATATATATATATATATATATATATATATATTTATCCATACAAATATATGTGTATATATATAAACATTTGAATATATATATATATATATATATATATATATATATATATATATATATATATATCGTACATGTATTGTATTAGTTTCTGTGAATGTAAATCCGTAGAAACTCAAGTGTTTATAAAAAGTTCTCAATAACAAGTAGGGCTGTTTATAAGTATAAAGTTTTATTTATACAAACATTATTGGTTACATATGTGCATACATGTTTCGGTTGTATTTTCCCAGAAAATCAACCTCATCAGACCAAGAATTTTCGAGAAATGGATGGATTTGAAGAATTTTCACTCCTAAATAAATCTTTTGGGGGTTTAGTTATTTTCTATTTCTTATGAATTAGTATCTGATAACCTATTACACTTGCTGACCTTTTTGTTCGTGTTTGTCCTTTTTATTACGTTTTATGGCGTCTCCATCCCCTTTTCTTCATTTTATTGCCCACTACTTTCCGGGTTTCTTTAAACTCTTTTACCTACCAAGTTTTACAAACTCACTTCAGTATAAATATCTTATATATATTCAAGAATCACACATACATACACAAACTCTAATAGATACGCAAATACAAATAAATACACATACATTGATATACATACACATGTAAACATGGACACACACATATTCACTATCAATCAAGCATATATTCAAAATACATACGTGCTTATAAATATATTCTAGATTTATATTCAATACACAACTCCATACGTCTACACACACACATATATACAGCTATATGTACCCACCCACGCATATCTATACACGCACATGTATATACACATATATACACACATGTATATATATATACACACACATACACACATGTGCATGCACCTATATACATACATACACATATATATATATATAAATATATATATAAATATTCATATACATATACATACATATACATACATACATCCAACATGAGCATATTCGTAACATAGATATGCACGCATACACAGACATACACTTTTAGTATAAATAGTTCCTAAAAATGCGTACATATATGCACATATATATATACATACACACACACTGACATATATACATATACGCATACACATATACATATATATACACATATACATATATACCCATACATACATATACCCCAATACACACACATACACATAGGCGACGACAGTCCACACCTATACATATATACGAATACAAATACATACATACACACCTATACTTATACAAAGTGCACACAAATTAATATATACAAGCACATACCTAGAATATATATAAATTAGATTATGCGAATATAAAACCTACCGACAAATGTATACGTGTATATTCATTGTCAGATATACACACCACACATAGACAACGTACACACACACAAACATACACACGCACCAGTCCACATACATGCGCATATATACATATATACATGCACACACACATACATATATATACCCATATATATAAATATATATATATATATATATATATGTACATACACACACATACATACACATATATAAAGTACATACCTTGGCATATAAACATGTACATTCATCAACGTATACATACACAAGAAATGAATATCAAAATCGAAATAAAAATAAAATTACATTAAAATACACCTATTTCTGCAATATAAAATATCAGTCCAAGTACCTATATCTATATTTACATATATATTTTTTCAGTCCAATTATACACACCCACGTATGCACACATACACACACACTTATGCTCACCAATATATATACATACCTAAACCATACGATTCCAAATGTCACTATATATACGTACACAGACCACGTACACACATATGTGTATGTTCATACAAATACCCACATGTATGCAATCAAAATAGATAAAAATGTATACAAACATCCATATTTTAGCAATCGAAACCATTCATTATTGCTTTAACCTATCTCAGTTACATTTACCTGCATTTATACCGGCTATTGTTTTAATATAAAGATACATCGTATGTAATTACAGTTAATTCTACACATGCCTTCGCACACACATACATACATACATATACGCATGGACATATACACACATGTGTGCATATACACACATACACGCACACATTTGATTACTATGTGTGTGCGCTGAGAACATTATTATAGGTTGATGTGTAGCATTTGTTGGATATTCTAGATTGTATAAGTTCACCAACCTATCATCAACACTGAAAGTAAAAGGATTACCGAGGAGTTAAGAATCAGCGAAAGAGTAAGAACACTTAAAGAAAACGAGGCGTACATTTTGCTTAAGGATCACAAGCCGGATTTCAACACGAAACCACCCACTAGACACATTAACCCAACCCGACCTGAAATCAGAAGGATTAGTAAAAGAATTTTGGCAGAATCAATCTAAAAATCAAACATAAATACAAACTGAATCAATGGATTAACACCATGGACACTATAAATTGGTTTTCTGAGATTATTGGCAAGAGTAGGTGTACCTTTAAACATTCTCCATCTGCTTATCCGTATAGATGTGTTAGTTACAAATGATTGATATTTGTAGAAAGTTAGTTGAGCATTGCTAGGATGTGGAACAACATTTAACTTAGCCGGATATCGGGTATTTCTGTTTAATACTTGAATCTATTTGAAACGTCGTTGTTAAACATCAATCGATTCATACCAATCGACCTTCCAGTTACAAAGACAAGTAACCAGGATGCCGATCCAAACGCGCTACAACACATTACTAGTTCATGTTAAACTACTGAGATGGTCACTAGCATATATTTGACTCATTATCTATGTATTATGTAATTGTTATGCTCAAGGAAATGTTTGACGTGGAATATACCAAAACGGGTATAATTGTTGTATGTAGTTTACTTCAGTTTCAGAATGATGACATAAATCTGAAAATTAAAATGTATTTGGGTTCGATCATTTACTTCATGTTAACATTATTTAATTGAAACATAATACCCAATTCGATGTATATGTTACGCGAATAAAAGGTACTAATATAGATATAGCTGTGATTAAATTATTTTTATTAGTGCAGAATTAAACACAATGGATTCAGATAGATTTAAAGTGTGTTAAAAAAAAACCTCCCCTGCACTCAGGTGATCCTTCCAATATGGACGCCAATGAACATGTGAATGAATGATTTACAAAATAGCATATTCATATCATGTATTGCTTAAAGTAATTGACGTCTAGTTATCGATGTAAATTACCTTCCTTATTGAAGAAAAACATATAAACATAAAATACAAATAACTAAGTAGTTTGACTTTTAAACTGTACATACATGTTTCGTAATATGTGCCATACCCATCCGATGATGAATTATGTGTGACCAGAGCCGGCTTAAAATATTATAAAAGTTATATTCATTGCGTGAATCAACCATTGTTGAGATTCGTAAAATAAATTGAAAAGTTGATAAGAACTGCAAGAGTTATATGAAGTTGATTTAAGCACTCTCTATTTGAAACTGCTTACATATGAAATACTCACAAATACATTCAATATGCATAAGTTTAATGGAACTTGATTTGTATAAGAATCAATTGGTGTTCACAACGTTAGTGTGCACACTTACACCCCTGTAACCACTCCAATAAAGTAAGGTACATATTAAAGCTATGTGCACAAGCTTGTTATCGAATGTTTCCTTATAAATTACGGGACTAGTAAGCCAAACGCCTCTGCTATTACACTAATTTTCAAATAGTATTTGTTGTCGCATTACTTTCTGGTTGGCTGGACAGCACTATTCTCAATTGCACATTGGTTGTTCTTGCGGAGAATGCATCTATCTGCAATAACACTAGTTATTATTATTATTATTATTATTATTATTATTATTATTATTATTATTATTATTATTATTATTATTATTATTATTATTATTATTATTTTTATCAGATCTTACATGAGATTATATTAAATCATCACGCAGTTCTCTCTACTGCTTTTAAATGCCTCCACGTGTCGATATAATATATTCTGCCCGCTTGATTCTTTTACCCCACTTTAAAATTGATAACACATCTTTAAAAGCGATCATTAAACAGACCTATTTGTTTTTATTTATCAAATCATGTTAATTACCGGTTTCCGTCTGGCACTCTTTCACGTTTAGGTTTTCAATAGCATTTCTCCTAGTTGTCATTCTTAAATTTGGAAATCTATTTTTTTCGTGTCTATCAATCTTTTTTTAAAAGCATACGTATTCTTCTGTCCTCAATATAATCATCTCGCTTAACTTGCAAATGTAATCGATGCATCAAAAATATAGCCGATGAAATGTGTGTTTCAGTTCGTGGCGATGTAATTGCACCATTTTCTCTTTTCTTTATTGTGTTTTATGAAGAGATGATTAAAAAAACAAACTGTTTCATTTTTTATCAACATGTGCAGAGTGCCGTATGTATCATGACTATTTCTTGGCAAGAATGATTGCCTGCTATTATCTATATGGAAATTGATGAACATAGTACATATATGGCTGCGAGAAAACGGAGGCAAAATATCTTTTGGGGCAACCGACTCTTTTGTGAAACACAAGAATAATACCGGAAGTATTATTCTATACGTTAGGAGTCTGTCCGTCTACGTATATTAGACAAATAAGGACAGACTGACGCTTACTAATAGTAAAAACATATAACGCACTAGAAATTGACTAATATATGGAGGAAATAAATGGTATGACACTTATTTAAGAGACGTACGAGTATTTAAATATGTGCAACTATTTCTTTAGAAAATACATAGTAATGTAACAAATTGCCGGTGTGTAATATTTTGTTTTCATTATTTGTTTATGTATTTGTGATACTTGTTTAATTACGTATTGATCCATGTGAATATCGAACGTTAATAGTTTTTTGATAATAATGTTGTAGCAATATAAGTAAACTATTTCATCACTTTATCATAATTATTCCGTAATTAACGAATCTACATTACAAATATATCATTGACGACAATATTTTTAGCAATCAAATCTGTTATAACATATAAGACAGTATTAGTGAAAGTATTAGGAAAATATGAAAATAATTAAATAAATTCTATGTTCGCTATTTTTCTGCAAATAAACTCAGCTTTAAAAACGTAAACAAATAGAGCATGAGTAAGTCACTGAATCCTGTCTCTCTTTTTCTCTCTTATATATATATATATATATATATATATATATATATATATATATATATATATATACATACCTCTCTCGGTAGTTTCTTTTCGCAATTCCATTGTCTCATAGACGTAAGCGCATCTTAACCGCAAATGAACCCCCATTCACATAAAAACTGTCACTTGCTGGCTGCAAAGGCTAAAATCTTATGCGATTCCCTCTTTTATGATGCATAGATAATAGTTTTCGAATAAAGCTGGCCGAATCTTGCCGTGCAATTCATCGCAAAACCGCAAAATAGGTTGGGCCACAGTCGATGAGAGTAGGCAAGTGGGTGTCATTACATTGCGTGATATCCAGTCCAACCCTTTGCCATGCGTATATATATATATATATATATATATATAATAACAGTCGAGGCTATATGTTTTTCTACAAGCAGTTGTTATCTCTCATTTATTTTATAATGGTAAGGAAAGTCCTATAACAGTAAGCTGTTATTGGTTGAACACTTTAGAGAAAGCAGAATCATTTTTCAATAATAAGTCAATAAATATCTATTTTTGATAGTCTACGGGTGAATGAATGTGCGTAGGCTTCAGCGAACCTTTTAAGTGGCGCGGGCATAAGTTTACAATTAAATACTCTGCATATTGTTTTAAATTATTGATCGAATATATCGCAGTTTCACCGGCCGTATGGGGAAGGTTATGCATCTATATAGAAGCGGGTTAATTACAAAAAAATGATAGAAGCGAATGTTGAAAGTACATTTAGATAGGCCAAACAAGGGGTATGTTTATACGACTGTCGAATGTACACTTTACCTATTGTTGTGGACCTGGGTAAGGCCGAATGTATGACACAGGAACACATGGTTTAAATTAACAAAGGTATATATTATATAATAGAAAGAAAGAGATACAAGGAGATGGTGCTCTCAACCGCCATTGCCGGTTTGCCTGGGAAGAAGAGAACACGTGTCACGTGCTTCCCGTATTTATAAGGTGGACGAGTCCATTAGTTCTCCGTAGGTAGGTACGGCCCCATAACACCCCCTTCCAAGCCTTACCTCCTCAGGAGTCTTAATAATGTTTCCTTTTCGGATCTATCTCTAAGTAGTCCGGAGCCATTCGTTTTCCTTTTGGTTGTCGTTTACGTGTGACTACCTGGGGTGCTGGTAAGTTGAAGGTGTCATATATCACGTCCATCACGTCTTCTCTTTGTGGGGCGCTGTCCGTGTCATCTGACAGTCTTTTTTCTGATCTGATTTAGATGTCTCTTATGCGAGAACCGTGGTCCTTTTATGATATAGACCATCGATCCGATCCTCTTTTCAATTGTACCGGGTTCCCAGAACGATGCATTGTTTTTGAACATCTTAAAATATACCCCATCTGCTGGGTTGTATTATTTCTTCGGTACCGTAGAGATTCGGTCATAATTATTTTGTTTAGGTAATAATTTATCAAACACGGACTTCACATTCCGCGCAAACATCATCTCTGCGGGGGATAATGATGATGCTATGTTCATGTTTTTTGTAATTCTATATACTTGTAAGAATTTTTGTAAAGCCTTCTCCTTAGGACTATCACCGGCTTTTTTTAATGCTCTTTTTAATGTGTCTACGAAGCGTTCACCCTGGCCGTTTGACCTAAGATGATACGGGAGCGTCGTTATATGTCTGATTTGAAACGTCGCGCAGAACTCGTCAAAATCTGATGACGGGAACTGCGTCCCATTATCACTCACCAAACAATCCACTACCCCAAAACGGGCAAATAGTTCATGTAGGAATCTTATCGTAACCTCTGACGTGGGACTCTTGCAACGTAGTACCTCGGGCCACTTTGAAAAACTGTCGACTATATTAAGTAGTAAAATCCTTCCAATGGTCCCGCGAAATCCACGTGAATTCTTTCCCACGGACGGTCGGTCTTTGGCCATAAGCTATGATTTATATGCGGTGCTTTTGCCACTAAGGCACAGCCTTTACACAGCTTTACTGCTTTTTCAATGTCGTTGTCCATACCTGGCCAGTACACAACACTCCTCATTTAACCCCTTAATCCTTGTTATCCCTGGATGGCCAACATGAAAATCTTTCAGAATTTGCTTTCGTAGTTTTTTCTGGGATGACCACCCTTTCGTTATGCATGAGTACATCATCACAGAGTAAGAAACTCTTTGCCGCATGTAAATCCTTATCTACCAATTTCATTTTTGTTCTGGTGATAAATTAATCCTCTTGAGCTTCTTTTTTTCATCTCGTATAGTGTCACCGGGAGCTCTCTCACTGCGTTGCATAAAATCTCTTTAAAATCTCCTTCTGTTTGAAGAGACGCAATCACTGTGTCTTCTAGAGTCTCTCTCTGTTTTGGCACTAATCTCGACAATCCATCTGCATGATAGATTTTATTTGAATGCAAATGTTGCATTTTAAATTTGTAGTTTAATAAGATAGTTCCCCATCTGTGTAGTCTATTAGCTGTATATACAGGTAGGCCTGTTTTAGATCCATAAATTGTAATTAGCGGCTTATGGTCTGTCTGTAAGGTAAATTGTCTACTATGTATGTATCGGTGAAACTTTGTAACTGCAAATATTATTGCTAGGGCTTCTTTCTCGATTTGGGAATACCATTTTTTCCGCTGGGAGCAAGGTCCTTGATACATGCGCAATGGGTGTATGGGTTCCATCAGGCATTTTGTGTAGGATACATGCTTCTAAACCATATGAACTAGCGTCGCTAGCTACGATTATGTCCAATTCTGGGTTATAATGTGTTAGAAATAACTCTGACGTAAGTCTTTCTATGATTTTATTAAATGCATCCTGACATTCAGGTGTCCATACCCAGGATTTACCTTTTTTTAATAGCTCATTTAATGGAATACGCAAATTATGCATTTCTGGGATAAAAGCCTTGTAGTAATTTGCTAGGCCCAGAAAACTCTGTAATGTCATGACGTTTTCTGGCGCCGGCATGTTTTTTATTGCGGTAGCCCTTTCTGGGTCTGGTCTTCTGTCGTCCTTGTCGATCACATGACCCAGATATTTTATTTCCTCCAGGAAAAAAATCACATTTTTCTTCTTTTACTTTGAACCCATAATCTTGGATTCTCGGAAACACTTGATTTACATGTTTTTGGTGTTGTTCGATATCTTTGCTGTTAATCAAGATGTCATCGAGATAGGCTATTGCGAAATCCAGTCCGCCCAGCATTGTGTCCATTACTTGTTGGAAAATGGCTGGCGCGACCTAAACTCCGAACGCTAATCTTTCGAATTTATATAAACCACGATGTGTGTTTATACATAACAGCTTAGAACAATCTTTATCCACCGGTATTTGTAGGTATGTCACTTAGGTCTATTTTTGAAAAAAATCTTACTCCATTTAAGCTTGCAAACACTTCTTCCGGGGTATGGAGTGGGTAGTGATAGTCCGCGAGGGCAGTATTCAGTCCTGTTGAAAAATCTGCACACACACGAACCTCATTAGATGTTTTCTTTACATAAACCGTGGGTGCTGCCCACTGGCTGTGTTGTACTTTTGATAAAATACCCATCTTTACTAGTCGGTCTAATTCAGCGTTTATTTTTTCAATCGAGGCGAAGGGTACTTTGTTTTCTTTTCTAAATACCGGCAGTACATTTTCTTTTAGACGGAATTTTGCAGTCATTTTAGTGCAGCATCCAAGACCGCCGGAATAAACCTCTGGAAACGATTTTTTTAAATTCTCGTTGTAGTTTTTCCGATTTTGTTGCGCGACTATTTATTTATTTACAACATGTATTTATCGACAACTTCCATAAATCAAATGCCTGCATGAAAATGAACCAAAAAGATTATTCGAATGCTTCAGTACCAGTAGTTGGAGTTTTTTATTATTTCTCATTAGGGACACATTTGTGATTAATTCTCCTTCAAATGTAATTCTTTCACCAGTAACTGTGCTTGCCAGCCTGTTTGTTCTTGATAGAGTAGGTTTATTTAATCTCTTCCATGTATGTAAATTCGTAATGGAAACGTCTGAACCAGAATCCAATTGCAATTTTATATTTTTATCCAGGATTTTCACCTGTAGATATTTTCTTATGTTCATGCATTTTTCCGTCTTTGTCCTAATGGCTTGAATCCGCATTTTATTTCCTCTGCCCGTTCTGCTGTGCGAAATTTTATGTCACACTTTTTTGCATTTCATACAGGTTTTAAAACGGAATGGGCACTCATTGTACCAATGTGGATTACCACAGCGTGAACAAGGGGTTGGTGGCAATTTATTTAATTTTTTACTGGTTTGGTTTGTCTTTGTCACATCAAAATTATTATTTCTTATTTTTCTATAAGGTTTAGCTTTTGTTGTTTGATGTACCTTTTTTATATGCGCAATGCCGGACAAGTCGATGTCTTTGACAGTCCTCAGCCAACTTTTGCAGCGTAAGGCTTGGTTCATTCTCTAATTTATTATGAACTCTACGCCTTATCTCCGTGTCATTTCCTGAGATTAAACCTTGTACAAAAATTAGGCAATTGAAATTATCTGCACTTAATTCAGTTAGTTTAAAATCGTCACAATGCTTGTTCACTATCGATGCAAAAGTAGCGTAGTCTTCCTTGTCTTTCCTTACCAGGTTCATGCACTTCCATCGTTTGTGGAATAGTGTAGTTCTTGGACTAAACAGTTCAGTCAATAAACCAACCGCTTCTATGAAAGTTAGCTCGCTAGTTTTCCGAGGCAAAATGAAATCCACGAATTTCGTATGTTCTGTGGTATTTAGTTTTCTAAGAAGGAGGCGTAGCTTCTTCGCATCACTCCAACTACCGCAGTCAATTTTATATAGGTCTTCATATCTTCGGAAATATTCTTCAAATGTATTATTTTCCGTGTATGAGTAATTATCAATACTGTTCCACATTGTGTTCTGCGAAAACGTGTCGTCTTTTTCATTTTTTTAGTCACTGCGCGATATTGTTGTTATCAGAAATCCCAATCTTTCATCATACTCCTTTTTGTGTAATAAAATATTTTGGTTCTGTTCTAATAAAAGCTTTTGAAATCTTTCCTCAGTTTGTTGTTGCTGGGAGATTTGGAATTTCGCTAGTTCGGCGATTATAGACTTAATATCTTCCATATTCAACAGTTTTGTTTCTGATTTTATTTAGAAAATTAATATTTTCTCATTATCTTATGATTTTATAAGAGTTCTTTTCTTTAAATTAGCGTTTGCTAGGCGCCGTTTTAATTATGAAAAGATTATGAAACTTTTCCTTTTCTCTATATACGCGTATATTCACTTTTTTTTTTTTTTGAAAATTAATATTTTCTCGTTATTTAATGAATTTTCAAGAAGTTCTTTTCTTTAAATTAGCACTGGCAAGACGCCCTTTTAGTTATGAAAAGATTATGTAATGTTCTTTCCTTATACACGTTTTTAATTTTAAGGAAGAGAAAAAAAATCTGTTTCACAATTAATTCTTTCTGCATTTTAAAATATATCAGTACAAGTCGGAAAAGAGAGAGAGAAAATAAAACTGACCTTTTTTTATCGTGCGTCTTTTTTTTATGGAGTAACGCACGTGTGATTCATTTCATGTTTTGTTTCTTTTATCTGAAGCACGTGGTGTCGGTTTCATTTTTTTTGTGTGTGTGCTCGTCAAAAAAAACTCGCTGTGACGTTCGTCTAAAAAAAACAATGCTCGCTTCCTTCGTGTTCGGTATTCTTTCTTTTTTTTTTTTGTTAGTTTTCCAAACCAGAGAAAAAAAACGCGCATTCAATTTCAGTTGTTTTTTTGTTGTTTTTTTTAAACTAGTTTTCCCAAACTAGTGGAACTGTGCACCTAATTTCAAGCTGGTTTTTTTTTCGATAAGCAGTTTTCAAAATTAGAGCACAACATGTTCATTTCAGTTTGCTTTTTCTTAAAAGAAAACAATTTTCTCGCACTTAAGAATTCAACGTGTTTTTTTTGTTTCAGTTGAGTTCCCTTTTCTACTCTCGACCGTTCGGCAAAAACCTTTGTTTTTCATGCGTGCGGCTTCCTGCAATAACCGTGTGAGTGCATTTTCACGTGGTATTTTCAGTTTATTGACCCAAGAGTTCGAATTCCCTCGTCGCCATTTGTTGTGGACCTTGGTAAGGCCGAATAAATGACACAGGAACACATGGTTTAAATTAACAAAGGTATATATTATATAATAGAAAGAAAGAGATACAAGGAGATGGTGCTCTGAACCGCCATTGCCGGTTTGCCTGGGAAGAAAGGAACAAGTGTCACGTGCTTCCCGTATTTATAAGGTGGACGAGTCCATTCGTTCTCCGTAGGTAGGTACGGCACCATAACACCTATCCATTATTGTTGGAACAGAACAGGGATAGTTCGAATGGTGTACATCCTCCACTCTTACACTACAAAAACATGATACAATTGTTGATTTAAGATGTGAATATCTTGCAAGGAGATAATAGTCGCTCGCATTTCTCGTTACGACGCTCAGAATGTTAATTATTTGATATTCTATTAGTGAAGGCTGATTAAATACGTAAACATAGACCCTAATTTAACAATCTGAAATAAATTCCTAATATATTTCGAATTTTTTTTATTGAGATAGAAAACGAACGAAATGCGGCTGACAAACGCTTCATCGATCTCAATCATTAGAAAGAATGAAGATGAAAAAATTCAGTTAAAAATGAAAACAAAAAATCATTCTGTTTGTGGCTTGGAGTGAAATAGTTACAATCTCGAAGAAACAAGAAAAGTGACCTGAAATGTTAAAATAATGATTACCAAAAAATAAGACACACTTTACACACACATAAGAAATGGGAGAGACGAACCATTTTCTTATCTGGGCAAATGATCAAACACAAAATGGAACCGAAAAGAAAGAATAAGAAAAATGAACTAATCTCTAATAAACTGAATGAACTAAAAACGAAGACATTTAGAATGAAATAAACAAATGTGTAAGGTGTTAACTACCATCGGTATTTTGATGACATAAGCTCATATTGAGATCTCACTGAGAAGATCGATCCACAACGAATTACAAAGTAGTATTGATCTGTTTCCTGGTCGATTCTTCATTCGATGCAGTAAATACACGTTCCTAATACGACGCTTGTGAGGTGCATGAAGAATGTTCATTCAATTATCTCACGAGTATCGTAAGTTGTAATATAGTAAGTGTAAAATAATCGTAAAGTCACAGCCGATTACAACTTTTCCGAAAAAAATACTGTATGCTACGAGTGGCCTAAAAATAACGCTTGTTACTGTAGATCCCTTAGAACATTTCTCTTTTGACAATGACGTGTTTTTTTATTTAAGCGTTATTTGCGAAATAAAAGATTGATCAGAAACCTCTACGTAACACATGTATTAGTTCTTTGACGATTAAAAAGTATTTGATACACATAAAAATATGCGTTATGATTTACTTTCCTTCTCGAAATATTTAATCGTCGAGTTTAGTTGAATTTTCGCTATAATACAGCTCGATAAAGTACGTACTTATAAATAGAGTTCATGAATAAAACAATTACAAGTGTATAATCACCAAATCGATAACTTAAAGCAGAGATCATATATATATATTGTATATATACATATATATATATATATATATTTATATATTGTTACGAACGGTAGCCTCCCGATCGCTTTATCACATTCCCAGGAATATTCTCAGCCCTCGAACATTATTTGGAGTGGGATATTGTATGATATCTTGAATGGTCACCTCTACAGTTTTAAGTTTGTGTGAATAATCACGCTGGGTTACAATGTCTTCCTTGCTCTGGTCTACCATCTCCTCCTTGTGAGATTCGTGAATCGGCAATATGGGTTCATCCTGCCTTAGTCAGAAGTAGTGTTTTATCGATTTTACATAGCACAGCTGAGTTTTTTTCTGTGATCAGGAATTGTTATCACATAGTTTAGGCTACTTATCCTGCTGGCTATCTCATATTTATCTTGGAATCGTTTTTTTACTGTGTGAGATTGTTTAAGAATTATCACCGAAACTTTGTCTCCTTCATTGAACTTCTTATCTATTACTTTTGAAAAAAAATATATTGTTATCATAGTTAACCCCAAAGAAGGCAGGCCGCCACTGTAGATATAAGAGGCTACTGGAAAAAAGGGTGAATGTTTGGTGGGAAGGTCAACTTAAATTAAAAGTCGCGCAGCGAGATGTCTGTTTACATTAGTTTTAAATTTCTGCATATCTGTAACGTCACGAAAAGCAGCGAGCAGGGAGGGAGTTCCAGAGAAAATAAGCTTTTGGAGTAGAAAGCTCTACGGCATTTCGGGGCCTCCACAGTGTATGGATGGGATTTGGCAGAGTGTCGGGTTGGGTTAGTGAGTTTACGTCGTGGGGGTACGTGAGCAGCAAGCCCATCAGAGCACATTCCATTCAAGTACTTGTAAAACACGCACAAGGAATCAACATTGCGACAATGGGATAGAGACTGTAGCTTAGTGGATAGTGAAAAGCCTATTAAGATGACGACTCTTTTTGGACCTTGTCTAAGACGGAGAGACTAGCAGATGATGCAGCGGTCCAGATGTGTCAACAATACTCCATGCATGGGTGGATGGTGTCTTTGTAGAGATATAGGATAATGTTAGGTGTGAGGAATTTACTAGCACGGTAGAGGGACCTAACCTTTTTTGCAGCAAACTTGGAAATCTGTGAAAGTTAGGGCGAGGAGTTTGAATGATGAACTTTCAGGTAGGGTGATATTTTCCATTACACTCGGTGATGGAGGGGTGTCTTGTAGTTATTGAAGGAATGCAGCTTTGTCTTTGCGGCATTAACAGTTACAATACATGTGTTAACCCATTCCACTACAGCCTGGAGGTTATTTTCTAAAGATCCATCCATTGTCTCAGATGTGTGTGTCGGTTTGGCCTACATGACGAGAGTAGAGCGTGGTGTCGTCAGCAAATAGTCCTATCTCAGTCGCAATAATAGATCCATGGGATACACCAACATTTATGCCATGTTGCACAACCTTGAACTTTCGTTTTGTTAGGAAGGATTAAATTATATTAAATATTTTTCCAGTAATTCCATATGAGAGTAGTTTTATAAGAAGGCACTCATGCCATACCTTGTCAAATGCTTTGGATATATCGAGCGCCACTGCCCTAGCTTCCCCTGTATTTCCTAGTGTATGGTATATGCGTTCATAGATGACCGTTAGTATATAAGCAGTCGATCGTGCTTGTCTGAATCCGTATTGATGATCAGAAAAAAGTTAGCATTAATAAGGTTCCTGCCTATCGCTAGATTGATTAATGATTCACAGAGTTTAGCAAAGATCGTGAGTAGACTGATTGGACGGTAGTTTAGAGGATACGTTCTATCTCCAGAGTTCTTCCAGACTTGTACCAAAGAGACAATTTTCCAACTATCAGGGAAACAAGATTCAGTAAGGCATTTGTTGTATAGTTTGGGGATGGCAGGGGGCAGCTCAGAAGAGCATTTATTTATAAGTATTACTGGTATGATATCAGACCCCCATGCTTTGGAGGTGTTAAGGTTTTTCATGATGTCTCTTACTTGAGACGGGGTGATGACCAGGTTCTCAATGGCAATTTAGGGAGGGGGTTGTTTGCCGTGTCCAAAGGTTAGTTTTGGGCGAAACGCTGGGCAAGTTGTCAGTCTTTTCAGTTGCCGTGCAAACAACATCGTTGTGATTCGATAGCAGGGTAATAGTCGATTGCCCATTGTTCATCACACTATTGTCAATTTTCCAGAAATCACAAGTACCTAGTTCCTATGACTGAATGCGTGTTTTGGTAAACTCTGTATACCTTATCTTTGCTTTATCTATCACTACGTTTCAACCATTACTTGTCTCTACACATTTTTCTCAGTTCGCAGTTGATTTATGGCGGCCGAAACTTTGGAATACCTTTTTCCTCTCAGCAATAGCAGCTGCTCATTCTGAGGTTAACCATTGACGAGAGTAGAGTTTGCTGAAGAATTTTCCTGTGGGGACATAAGCATCAATACCTCATTTTACACATTCGGTTTGCTCATTTGAACACTGATCAGCAGGGAGTGGGAAGGTTACACGCCATGGGATGTCGCTGATGTCATTTTTTAGGGATTCAAAATTAGCCTGCTTACTCGTCGTTTTAAGCAACTGCTCTTCAGCTGTTGGAAGAGTTTTTTTTAAGATGATAAATATCATTCCCACAACGTGATCAGAGCTTCCGAGCGGGCTATAGGCATTCACCACACACGCATAAGGTAATTGGCTGTGTTAAAAAGTCCATTAGCTTAACAAAAGTCACTAGCATGAATAGATTACTTCATAAATATACTAGTTTAACGCCTTTGCACAGCAGAAATATA
>OY744517.1:229983530-230111030 GCA_963556195.1 Sepiola atlantica
TGTATTTGTAGCCAATCATTATTATCGAAAAGTATATATATATATATATATACATATATATATATGTATATATATATACATATATATATATATATATATATATATATATATGTATATATATATATATCTATATGTAGCATTATACATATATATCTATATGTAGCATTATTGTTTATACTATATCATATTATAACGATATTTTACACTTTTATTCTATATATTTTTAAACTTCCTAATGGCAAACGTCCGGGGCTAACGTTTCTCGAGGCACCACCAAAAATCGAAACAACATGACACTCACTTCGAAAGTTACAAACGTCGGCCGGGCCTCCACGAAAATTTAGCGTTCATTTAAATGCAGAATAATTAACAGTTTCATCGCCAAATTTTAACAAGAGTTCCTAAGCTTTTAAACTTGATTTATACTTATACTGTCTTTAACACGTTTAAAATCGTTCTTACGTTTTAAATCAATATGAAAGGTTGCATTACAAAGTTCTGCCTTACTCTTGGTCGTGGGTTTGCTTGCACACCCATATACGTTGCTGGCGTTATCGTAGTGGATTACCTGTCTCATGGGCAAACTCTGTCTTCAAGGCAACATTTTTATTTACCACTTACATCAGAGAGATGTTTACTCATCAGTTCCTTCATTCACGCTCTCCTTTACTTTCATACTGTCTGTGGAATGTGACGGATGCAATCGGCTATATATTGTCCTGTACTTGGGATGTGTATTTGCCCATATGTCGCGATGTCACCCGGACTGTACGCATTGCAGAGCTGAGTTAATGGGTGTGTGTCCATCTCGCCCCTCAATGGGGAACTGTCCAGAAAGCTAATTTCCCACCAAAGATATGTCACGTCAGAGCCATGTGTACCCTTCAACGTTTGTCATAACAGAACTCAACATCACTTTTTGTCTAACCTTTTTGATCCAAGTGTTCTATCTCGGCAAGCTAACATCCAGTTTTTCATGATTCTCAGAATAAATCACCGTGGGAGCATTTTGTTCCTCCTAAATTATTTTGACCTCCGACTTATTTCTTTCACCCAGTTCATAATCCTTACTAGCTAACTTTAAACGTTTTCTGAATACAGGACTGCTCATAACATAACATACCTTCCTCTCTTATAAGAAAAAAAAAACAATCCATAGTTTTTTCTCCAAACGCCCATCACTGGGGCTGGTCAGAATCTGGAACTAAACATAACTGGGCATTTATCCTCCGAATCTAGTCGGAAATACAGCGGCATCACACGATTCTTATCCTTTGATGTAAAACAGGTTATATTACAACCGGAATCGGCTCTCCAGCCATCCCATCAAACAATATAATCGGGCAACCTATCTCACACACATATTATTCTTCTAAAATCAGTATACGTACGAGTTTCTAATTCATCTAATTCATGCGTATCACCGCGATATAGCGGAAAAAACAGACACTCTTCCTTTTAACAGTTCATATTATCTGGTCAGCCAGCGAAAATTATAAAAATTACCGTTACCCTACAACTTGCTACAACTGGACCGTTCGTTACATACACTTCAACACTCCTGTGCGAATGTTCGAGAATCATGACCTGTTCTTCTAACTCCTAGCCTCTTTGACGTTGTGACTCCCATCACATTGTTCTTACTAAACAGTACGGTGAAAATGGGACAGGTTATTTCAAACACCACTCCCGGAAACCATCGGGTTACCAAACCAGGTCCCCCGTGCTATCATCTAATCCAAGTATACTTAACACGGTACATTTTTAAACCGACCGCCTCCAGGGTGTTATCCGTCCTCGACACGCACACGTAAGTCGCACTGCACTCCCATTAATTCCAACCCCCTTTGATGTTGAACAAACATCAACACTCTTGGCACCCTTCCCGTGATTCTAACTATGCAGTGGGAGGCTGCAGAGTCATCTCTGCGAACATATATACATATACAACATCCAAAACCCAAAGAAGAGACCACATGCTACAACTTAAAATTCAACATCATTCCCTCCATATAAATCAATGTAATTGCGGACAAACCTGGGTCACACAATTCAGTCACTGGCCACCGCTTTCCGTGGACACTACATGTTCGCAATCTAAAGCATGTGGTTCAAAACTCCGTTCAATATTGCCAAGTCAACACACGTGACCTCTTTTTCAAGGGGCCATGCGGCGAAACTTTGGTGATCCCTTTCTATACTCTGGACCTGTACATACGATGCACACTGGGATATTCCCGAGAAAATTAACCCTACTTTAGGATTTCCACAAATTGACGCAAACCGATTCTCACTGCTGTCAGCCACGAAGATTTCATGATCCAACATACCAACCTGAATCTATTGCGTTGATGACCTCACACATAATTAACTTTTTTTAAACATAGGTTTTACAATTTAAAGGGAAAAGATTTCGCAGTTAGTTACGTGTTGTTTCGATTTTTGGTGGTGCCTCGAGAAACGCTAACCCCGGGCATAGGCCATCATGAGTTATACAAATATATAAAATAAGAGTTGTAAAGTATCGTTAAAATATGATATATTAAACAAATCTATGATGTCACACGAGGAGCTTACATTTTATGAATGCTCATAACTAAAACATTATGCTGTTATGTATACATTTTCAGTATAAAAGTGGTAAAGTATTAAGACGACTATATTCTTTTAGTGTACATATAGCTAAACAAAATATATTTTATTTAAATTTTCTAATTATAATTGAATACTTAGTAGCGTATGACAACTTCTATTATATCCTAATATTTTACAATATCACATTGTAGTTTGTATAAACTTCACGTACGTTGCATGAATGTGGACATTTTTATATAAAAATATACTCATGGAATTCATAGAATATACTCATGGAATTCAGGAAGTCAGTCTGATGAACCCTTTCCGTAAGTAAATCAGATATATTTCTATGTAAATTGAATGGAACAAGTATATGTGTATCACAAGTTACGCTATCGCTCTGTCTGTCTCTCTTTACGTCTCTCTCTCTCTCTCTCTCTCTCTCTCTCTCTCTCTATATATATATATATATATATATATATATATATATATATACGCAGCTTTGTTATGGGTGTACTTGCGATAAAGTACAGGTCTGTGTTTGTGATCTTTTATTTATTTTAGCCATTGCCCCTTTTTCATAAGAATATGTAGTGTACTACATACAGTCGCCCTTACTCGGATGTGGCATCATATATATATATATATATATATATATATATATATATATATATATATATATATATATATATATATACATGTGTTATATTAAGATATGCCTCTCCGCTTTAAACTTAGTCTTGAATTTTGCCGTTGATAAGACGTGATTTAAACTGTAACCGATCACTATTACAAGTTAAATCAATATCACAAATTGCTGACAAAATTACTATTTTACTAATTGTGCCTTCTTGAAAAATCGTTACGTCTTCACATTTTTAAATAGGTTGTATTCTCTAAATATTACATTCAAAACATACATGCATACATACATGTACATATATATATATATATATATATATATATATATATATATATATATATATATATATATATAGTATGTTTTTCAAAGGATGTGGGCAATGCAAATTCATGGTAAGATGTAACTTGAAAAGTAATACATCGAATACTAAATATGATTTGCTATTTATTTTTTCTTAAAATCTTACATAACAGCAAGATTGTTGTTAACTGTTTGTGTGATGCCCGGATCATTAATATTAATATTTCGGGATAAGAAACCCCTCTTTTTCAAATCTATATTCAATACCGACTATGCAGAGAATCTGACAAAACAAAGATGGCTGCCAAAATACAGAACTGCAGCAGAAAACCATGCTTGCAGATAATGATAATTAAAATTATTTGGGGTTATATTGTATGTAAGATCGCTGTTTTAAATTATGTGTGTTATATAGGTCAATTGTATGGTGATCGAAAAGCTGTAGGTGTAATGATATATTGCATTGCCCAGAGCCTTTAAAAACATGCTACTACTATACCCATCCATGCTTCAAGCAAACTACTATTCTCAATTCTCAATATATATATATATATATATATATATATATATATATATATATAATATATATATATATATATATATATATATATATATATATATATATATATATGTAGATATATATATATATATACATATATATATATATATATATATATATATATATATATATATATATATATATATATATATATATGAGAGCATTGTGTATAGTGTAAGAATAATTGTTTGGAGGCGATAACAATGCGTTGTTAAAGTGACACATATACGACATGTGGAATCGTAAAAACAAAGTGACAATATTGAAAAGTCAATAATCTTCAACAAAAAAAAATATTTACCAGTGTATCGTTGACCGTGGTGTTAGGTTGGAGTTTCCTTTTTATTATTATTATTATTTTTTTTCATTTTCGAGGGAAGCCCTCGTATATATATATATATATATATATATATATATATATATACATATATATATATACATATAAATATATATATGTATATATATATATACATATATATATATATATATATATATATATATATATATATATACATATATATATATATATATATATCATATAACTGAGGAATGTCTTAATAACACGAACGTTTAGGCATTTATCTATTAATTATCAGGAATATTAAATTGTAGATAAGTATGCACCCCATATTATTAGTGTGATTTATATATATATATATATATATATATATATATATATGCATATGTAAATGTTTATATGCATATGTAAATGTTTATATGTATATATATATATATATATACATATATTTATATACATATATGTGTGTATATATATATATATATATATATATGTTATATACATATGTGTGGGTATATATATATATATATATATATATATGTATATATATATATATATATATATATATATATATATATATATATATATATATATATATTTAACTTGTTACAAATATCCAGGGGGTATAATTCCGAAGGAAGTTGAAACCGGGTTTGTGAGAGTGCTCAATGAAAATTCAGAGCTAAATATATTTTGTAGGTGATTTTATTATTCCATTAATTGCGACAACATATATGCTGTTTCATTAGCGCCCGCAATGAGCGCCAACTCTTCAAGCGACAATGGAATCAAATGGCAAATATTTTAATTTCAACCTCAACCGGAAATTGAAGATGCATAAGAGGGAGGGGGACGGACACGGAACTCTGCCTATAACGTGGACATGAGAAAGGAGGGGGTAGAGGGGGAGAGGGGGAGACCCCAACAAGTCATGTTTCAAAAAGTTGAGTGGGGTGATCTCTCGTGTCTGGGCCATCGTTATCTTAATTCCAACCAGGGCGGGGGGCCGAATGGGTTAAATTTAATAATGGGAATAGGATTATAATTATGTAGTTATAACTGTCATTTTTGTTGTAATAGGTAATTATCGTGTTGATAAAAATGTTTGATAATTTTAATTTAGGGTATTAATTGCTAATTTGGCATTTTATTTTAATTTAGTTATTTATGGCTTGCTTAGTAATTGTAGTTAATTTAGTTGTGATAATAGTTTTAATTGTGATTATATTATACTAAAATCAATACTAGTGGAATCATTATATAAAATAAATTTAATAGTGTTACCATTTTTAGTATTAATAAAATCAATTACAATAACAAGAATAATAACAATGCCAATCATGCCTACGATAGTCGCAGTGAAAATAGCATTAATAAAAATAAAAATAAAAATAACAAGATAATAATAATAATAATAATAATAATAATAATAATAATAATAATAATAATAATAATAATACCATCCTGCTACTTGCGAAGTAATTGGGCGTAATAAGGCTACACGTTTTAAGGAGTTGAACCTATTTAGTTTTTCATAATAGTTCTCACACTTCAACATATCAACATCATGTACTAGACCAACTGTAGAAATATCCAGACTAACAGAAAATGTGAAATATTAAAAGACGCAGCAAGTTGTAGTGTAAACGGAAGGAATGTGAAATCGTGTCTGGGGGAAGATACCAATGTATGTGTTCAACACAAAATAACAATTAAAATGTACATTGAGTCATTCCAAATGTTGTACATTTTAACAAATACCAATCTGGCACATCAGCCAGAACAAACTTGTAAAACTAACAATAAGAAAACATAAACGTAAACACAAAAATGTATCCCAGACGCTGGATGGATAATCAGGATGTTCTCCAAGTATAAGCTCGAGCTTGTGTTGCGAGAAACGAACATGAACAAACTGTCCGAGATTCGCCAGGAGCAGAACCTTTTTATACTGCCTTTTGCAAACATTGTAAAGATAACAGAATCCGTCTGTTTAATGTCACTTTTTTCCATTTACATATATATATATATATATATATATATATATATATATATATATATATATATATATATATATATATAACACAAAGTTATCTCTCATAGCGTAACCGGCACACTCAAGTCCTGCATTGTTAACAACATAGCCACTGTGCAATGTAGTAGAGTATAAATATTGAAGTTTAAAGATGGAAGTCTCATGGTTTAAGTTTGCACTGTAAGAAAAGAACTCGCCTATCGCTCTCGCTATCTTTCTATCTATTTGTAGTTCGCTATATTTATGTTTATGTATTTAATTTAAATGATAGATCGGTGAAAGTAAAACGAAAAGGAAAATAATCCTATCACATCTCTCACCTCAAAATGTTTTACACCCGTCAAGTAAAAAGAGATACGAAAAAGTTGGCTGGAAACCTGGCGTGTAATATCAGGCAAACTTGATCACTTGAAGTCACCCTTTAGGTCATGCAAGATATTTATGATGCAAAAGTTTAGTCATAGAGAGCTATAAAAAGATTCAGTCTGGCTTGGACACATGAAGTTTTGAGTTAAGCTTTTGGGATGGCAGAGTTCTATAGACACATTTCAAAGATAAACAGTTTTAAGTACGATTTAAATGTGTGAAAGAACGTGAGAAATGTTATTACCAAAAAAATAATGCATTCAAAAGCATAAATTCACTATAGAACATCTAACAGATATTAAATATATGTTTAAAATGGAAGTTTAAAAAGATAGGTACATATAGAATAAGTGTAAAGTGTTGTAGGAAAAATGCAAATGTAAGAAAAAAATCCAATTCTAAGTCAATACACTGAAAGGGGCCCAAGCAGCAGTCGGGGGTGGGTTGCAAAAAGGAAGTGCTCCCTTAGCGACCCAACCAATAGGTCTGGTAACAATATGTTATGGGTCAGAAAGCGGATTTCTCTGCAGGAGCAACGATCCAGAGTCTGGTCTATAGTGAGTCGAATAATCTACTAATTCTGGTCACCACCAAACTTTAGAACACAATTACACTTCTTACGCTTAAACTCCCCGGTGAGAGGTAGAACCTCAATTTATAGGCTTGTAACAACATGCCACCCCCATCTTAACATACATACATATCACCTCTTTATCTCTGCTCATGTTGGTTTCATCGCCCCCCTACTTAAAGGGCGGCACCATCAATCAGTATGTATCACTTACTTTTTTTCCACAGTATTTGAGTGTCCTTGACGAACAAGGAAAGAAATCAAAAGTTGCGATATCGAGAGACAATGTATGCGCTTTAATATAATTTGTTATGATGGGCTTCAGCTCACGATTCTGTCTATAAAGTAAACGAACAATATATGTGCTTGACTATTATTTTTATGATGGGCTTCGGCTGACGCTTCTGTCTCTGAAGTAAAAGAACAATATATGCGCTTTAATATTATTTCATGGTGGGCTTCAACTCACGCTTTTGTCTATAAAGTAAACGAACAATATATGCAATTTACTATTATTTCTATGATGGGCTTCATCGCACGCTACTGTCTTTGAAGTAAGGTAACAATGTATTCGTTTAATATTATTTTTTCATGATTGGGTTCACTTCAGACTGCTATCCATGAAGTAAAAGACAACGTATGCGCTTAAATATATTTTTTATTATGGGTTTCAGATCACGCTTCTATCTATGAAGTAAAATAACAATATACGCGCTTTAATATAATTCTTTTATGATGAGCTTTCTTTTCTCAATGTAATCGATGAAAACATATCTTGCGCATCCTCCTATCCGGGGCTAATACTTGCTTTCTGTGGTCACTTTGAACGTATTTTCCTTCCTGCTGTAAACTCTGAATCGTCGACGCGTTTTTTTTTTCGAGCAAACGCGTAACCGACTTGAGCACACCTTTCGAAAAATTGACAACATGTATTGGCGAATGCTAGAGTTAATGACTTCTGATATCTTCAACTACCCTGTTATCTCAGGCTACTTCAATGTACGATCGGGAAACCCGTAGTGATGCACTTTCTTAATGCTGTCTAGAACAACTGCGGAATTTCCAGCGGGCTGAATGGCCAGCATATTTCGTGTCTGTACGACCGCGTTTACAGTTATTTTTTCAGTAGATTAATGTCTGAATAAAAGTAAAATCAATCTAGTTATTGCTTTGCTTACACACTATTTTTCCTATCAATTCATGAACGTCAGATTGCTTTCATTATTCATTCCTGTAGTAATCACTTTCTATGAGCGATGATTTGACAAAGGGGGAATTATAGCTGTTTTCCGGGTAGGTATCTCTCCATCTAACACTTATCGTTAGCTGTTTTTATGTTCCTTAACATAGTAGATTTTAGCTCCTTAGATCAAGTGGTGTCATGTTGTGTCTGAAGCGATTTCCATGAATCAAAAAAAGTAGCTTCAGTTAACTAACTTTAATTCATAAATTAACAATCCTATTGGGATAACAATTTTACACGTGACATTTCGACGTAAATAAGTTTTATAACTTTGTTATTAATGCCGCCAGATACGTGTTAAGCTCTGAACCTATTGAGTAATGTGTAAATTCCGTCAACGAAAATAACAATTTGTTACGCGTAATTGCTATAAGTATTTTAATATAGTATTTATTTTTATTTGTCCTACCTTACCTTGGATTATTCTTAATTTTAATAGTGTTTTCATAAAATATAAAAACAATATTTTCTTACTCGGAATTCCTTAGTTGTAACACAGCAATTTTTCCTACGAAATAAAAAATCAGAGCTTAAACACTAAAACAACATGGTTTATCTTCGCACCGTAATGCAACGGTATATATATATGTTATATGTATATATATATATAATTATCTTTCTCTAGTTTTATAGTTTCATTTCATTGTAAACATGGTGCAAGTTGAAATAAGATTAAATGAAACGTCATACAATTTTTAACTAAGAAGGTTTTATTTCAGGAACGACTTTGCCTTACAAACTGATTTTGAAATGTAAGTCAATTGATTAGTATAGTGATTGTTTAGCAAAATTCAACAATCAGCCTGACCGACTGTGACATAGTTTATCTCGTCCAAATCCACTTTTCGGGGTGTTGTCAATGGAGTTTTTTTGGAGTGAAGACCAGTTGATGCGGTGTTGTTGCATAACGGAGGTTTGATCGTTAAACGCCAGGCGCTCTTTAAGCGGCGCTACTAGGTGCGATGCAGATTATATTGTGGAACGAAAGCATTGAACAGTAAATATCATTGTTTAAAATTACGTGATATCATCCAACGAGTTGTACCTTGGTATAATATGTCACTAAATTCGATATGACGATGGTTACTGCATTTGGAAACTCGAATAATATGTCGATGAATTATAAACGTCAGAACCTCTTGGATTTGAAACCAGTTATACGTTTTTTTTAAATTAAAATGAATACTCGCAATCCCCGGAGCACATTGTCGCATACAAATCAATGGAAACATTGTCAAAGAAGTGTACAACAGTACTTTTCATCTGATGACATACGTGGTGATAAAGAAATCCCGGATATTTAAAATGGCGTGAAAAAAATTGAGCCGTGTTAATTGTGCAAATAATAAGTTAAAAAATAGGTTGAAGGCTCCGAAAATCCATACTAGAATTGTCCACAAGGACCCGTGGCGTTACAAATTACGTACTAAGTAAAATTCAGTTGTAACTGACATTTTCCTGGAGGTTGAAGGTGCAATCTTTAGTGAGGGTGATACTAAGAAGACAATTGCAAATTAATTAGATGACGGGACAATATCTTGCTACGCCTGTGTATTGAATCAAGTGTTCGACAGAAATATTCGGAGGTTACATCGACCGAAACGTTGTGAGAATAACACCAAATAATATGTAAAGTATGTTCCGCCAACCAATAATGTTCCTACTCCTAATACTGACTTATTTGGCTGAATAAGCCATACATTTGCACTCGCCGGTCAGTCGGTGTCAGGGGGGAAATCGCTGTCATTTACGGTGTTTAAAAGTATGTTTTTAATATCACGTTGACTAATTGTGAATACACTGTGTCGAATCACCATTATGCGCCAGTTACCAATATAGCATTTCTTCGTACACCATCTTCTACATCTACAACTATGACTACTTCCGCATGCTCACCCACTTTCTCTCTTCATATATAAATACACAACGATACACATTAAGGTGTTATCTGGACACTCAATGTCATAAGTATGTACGCGGGCATATGTGCATACGTATAGACATTGACGGGACCCATCATAGATACACTCACGCAAAAACAGAAACATCTAGTAGTAATATTTACAATTAATTTAGTGAAGAATATTATATTTTGATGATAATAAACGAAATCATATTATAGACTCTCTAATATATCTGTGAAGATTATATATCGATTTCTTTTTCTCGAACTCTGATAAACTAAGCACATAGTAAATGAGCATCCATCCATGGAGATGATGATGCGAGTAACTCCACCGATTAATGCAATGATACAATTTGTAATCAAGTGATAACTGTCTTTGCATCCACCAACAAAAATACACACAGCATCCGAGGTGTTATACATTAATAACGAATGCGTTACGTTTTTAATTAAACGTGCTTAAGACGCATTCTATTTCATCGTGATTTTATTAACGATACCCCTACCGATGTACGATGCTTTGTGATCAGGTCTTGTTGAATGAGGTAAATATCCATGAATCACAACCAATGGTGTATTTTGGGTAAAACATTCATGATTCAGATATTTATGAATAAGAGCGATCCTTTTCAGTTCATGATTGTATAAGTGTAACAATAAATTGATGTAAAATCAAAAGATTAACGATATATCATGCAGATAACGTAAGCTCTTTATTTTAAACATCGTGAAACAATTATCAAGTACAAATTAAAGATGCAAACATATGAATTAAAAATGCTAAAAGCTAAAAAGAACTCTCATTTAAAAATAAAACCTTTTTTTTAAATGTGTCTAATGATATAATACATACTGATTATTTACCTCTCTCTCACCGCAGGAAGATGTGACACAAGATCGGTAAGTGACATTTGATAGGCCAGCACACAATTGGCAGCGTACCTTGTCCCCCCCCCCCGCAAAAAATGGCTGGCAACCCCGTTGGCATTCTCCGGTCGGGGCGCTTCAAGCAGTTTACGACTAACATAACCCCAAAGAGGGGAGGCAAGATAATAGTACTGTGACACGCTAAAAGGGAGTATATCCTAAATGTATTTTAACATATTTATTCATTAAAGGTATACGAGACGAAATCGCCTTTTCTAACTTCGTTTCCATTAATCAAACTCTTCATTGTCTCAAACGATAATGTTTATATTACTGTAATAGTTAGTTGTGAATTGTGTTCCTTTAACCGTGCAACGCGTTTTTCCTTCTTTTTCTTACGTCTTCTCCCAACGTATCTGATCTTCGTGACGTTCTCTACTCGACTGCCACCGATCCAAAAGACACCGCCTTTTATGTAGCCTTCTTGCTACACCTAATTTGCATAATGCAACCCTCTCAGTCTCGTAATTTAATGGGCGTGGGTTCGCGCCTCGGTGTTACGACTGTCTCCTTCCGAGCCGTCACTACACTCCCCCCTGATCTCATGATCACAAAGATGACACCTCGGCGGTCGTCTTTGCCGGGTGCTCCTTCGCAAAAGTGGGGCTTCTTCAGAGGCGTGGGCTTCTTCGGGGGTGTGAGACTCTTCAGGATTGCGGGCTTCTACTTTTGTCTCGGGTAAATCATCCGACTCCGTGTCGTCGTCAGTTATCAGACTCTCTGAAGATGTTGCGCTGTCAGAATCTTCCTCTAACGAGAGTATACTGTAGCGTGGGCGCAGGTCCTTCACATGTCTGGGCATTCCATTCACCGCGACAGATTGTGGACTGATTAGTTCTGTTACCCGACCTTGACCAAAACTCGTGGTGCAGCGATTCTCCGGTGACTTCACCCACACGCAGTCTCCAACCTGGTAAGGACCGTGTTCAGGACCTGCTGATGATGGCACCACGTCAACCCCTTTTACCCTCACTTCGTAACGGTAGATCGCATTGGCTGGTGCGGTCAAATGTGACTCATCGTCTTTTGGTGTGACGTTATGCCAGTAGACAGCCTCTTGTATGGAGCAGCTCATTCTAGCCGCAATCCTTTTTACGGTACGGTGGCACCGCTCTGCAATTCCGTTCCCGGCTGGGGCATATGCACAACGGAATCTCAGGTTCACGCCCCATTCATCTGCGAAAATCCTGAATTCCCTGCTGCGAAAGGCTGTGTCGTTATCGGTGAGTAGTTCCCGCGGTGGGCCACGCTCAAAAAAGACAACTCTCAGTTGACCAATCACGCTTGCCGAGTCCTGTCGTGCCAACTGCCTCCACACAGAAAACCGCGACGGGCCACAATCTGTGATAGTTAGGAAATGATAACCACCGTAATGTGTAATGTCTATCCCTAACCTCTGCCAGTGGCTGCTCACCTCTAATTTTCCCTTCTCCCAGTGGACCGGCGCTGGATCTATTTATTGGCATTCTACGCAGGTTTGTATAGCCGACTTAACCGTTGCTTTCGCCGTTGCAGGACAAACTCTTCTGGCGAAATAAGTTGTGCGTCGCACTCCTGGGTGTCCACTGCGTTTGTGAATATCCATGATCTGGGCCGCGTCCAGTTCATCTACGTGTACAGCACCTATCAGGGGCTCGGGCCCCTTTTCCCTTTTCATTGCGTCAAACCACCGCTGTGGCACGCGCGTCAGTTGGTCGGCCACGTTTTGAATCGATGCAACCAACGTTACGTCCACCGAGAGCTTGTACTCCATCACAAGCTCCTTGAGTGTGCACAACCGTCACCTAATTAGCATCTCACTGGCTGCCTTGGTGCGAACTCGTGTTTTCTCAGTTAGAGTGTCCGACACCCAGTGGTACACACATGCAGAGTCGGTTTTTATATGCAATACCTTGCTCTGCCACTGCAGAGCCAAGTTGATGCCCTTCAACACGGCGTCCAGTTCAGCTAAATTAATATGCTGGGCATCGTTCTCAGGTCGCAGCCAACAAGCATCCTCCAACACTGTCCCCTGTATTTCCAATGCTACCCCAGTTGCTAGCGAGCTGGCATCGACCCATACATTCACTTCCCAGCCGTTCACGCACCAGTCTACACAAGCTGGATCACTCCGCTTCACTTCATCCATAGTCTCGCACATCATATTCCGGAGGAGGGGGTCAGTCACTGTGTCATCCCAGCCTTTTGTGATCGAACTGGCTCTCCTCTTAATAACTCCGCATGCCACACAAAGCCATGCACACACCGGGAAGTGCCCAACAAGCCTTTCACATAAGGAGAACACAGTTCGTCGTGTGACGATGTCGGGAACTTCTTGAACTGTGTGTCCTCGCTTCCAGCGCAAGACGCCGCGCTCCCTCCAGACCATTAATCCCAGCACGCATGTGCCGTCCCCAACCGCTCCGGGTCCTTACATTCCAGTCCGAACCGAGCCAAATGTTCCCTGACACAAGACGCGGGCATAACATCTTCGTCGACCAGGATATCATCGATGTAAGCCGATGTTGCGCGGTCCATGGCTTCCTCCTGCGATAGAACCATGCTGACGATGGCCTTCATGACAAGGGGAGCCACATTCAATCCAAATCCTAAACGCGTCAGATAGTACCTCTTTCCATCGATCTCCACAGTCTGGTACGGCCACAGTGTCTCGTGGATTCGTACTTGGAGGTACGCTCTCCTGAGGTCCAGCAGAGACGCGTTAGCTCCTTTCTGGCGCCATTCACGCATCTTAGCAGCGCAAACATCAGCGTTTGCCGTGAATATGTCCACATGATCGTTAAGTTCACGATAGTCCATCACTGGGCGCACCTTTGCCTTATTCCGCTGTACCACGGCCATCAACGGAATCAAACCCTTGGGAGGTCCCAGCCTTTCTTCCGGGTATGGCACGAGCCAACCCTTATTCATCTACGTGCGGAGCTCCTGATCATATTCTGGTCGAATTTCCGCAGCCACCCGATACTCGGACACTTCATTACGCAGCTCTTCAGGTGCGCAGTTATCTGCCCACTTCCACGCCGCGGTCCATGATCGTCTTTGACTGTCGAAAGTAGCAGTAAAGTCGGGTTCGTTGATGGAGATAGCCGCACACGTATAAACTTTCCTGTCGCCGATCCGAACCGCTCCTGTCGGTCCCACAGTGACACCTCCCAACGCCTTAATCGCATCGATCCCCAATAATAGATCAAATCCCAGTGGTCTACCACGCACCACCAGAACATCTATCCTGACAGCATTGCCTTCATCTGTGGCAATGGTGACCGCACCACTGCCGCAGCATGCACCAGACGCGCCTCCAACGGTCATGATGTCCACCTTCGCCGTCTTCCAGGATCGGCAGCTGCTCGCATCCACTATTGTTTGTGCACATCCCGTGTCAACTAACGCCGAACACCGCATTCCATCAACATGGATAATAACCTCCGGGAGCGCCCTGTTTACATTCTGGTGGGGGAGAAGGCTGGCGCTGATGCTTCGTCCCCTGGCTCGTTTCCCGAACAGTTTCGGGCCCAGTGTCCAACCTTGCCGCATTGGTCGCAACGTGTTTCACGTCTTCGGCAGTCTCTTGCTATGTGACCCCTGCCGCTGCATCTGTAGCAGGTTATACCAGTGCTGTGGCAGCTCTTGGGAACTGCTGTTTTACTGCCAGGTGGATACACGGCTGCAATCACATGTTGGCTTTGGTCCCTAACTGTTGTTAGTACCCTTGCTCTCGCTATTAGGTCTCCCATGGTTAGAGTCTCAATGTTTGGCGCTTGTTGGAGTCCAATAGAGATGGCCTCAGGGAATCCCGTGACAAAAACCAGTTTGACAAACTTCTCAAGTCCGACGCCATCGAAACCTGCTAGTCCGACCAACCGTCTGATGTTATTGGCGTAAACATCCACCTGCTCGCCAGCCCATCTAACCATGGTCAACTTCCTATAGGCTGTGAATGCGCCGTCCGTAAACGCCTCCTTAAACCGGGCCTCTATCTGCTCTACGTCCAGTTGGTCGCTCTCGTCCATCTCCAAGTACAGGGCCAACGCGTCCCCCTCCAGATATAATGGGAGCAGGCTCGCCACATCATCCACCTTCTGAAGTCTCGCCACCAGTCTCAGTTTCTTAAGCCATGCTACCACGTCTCCCTCGCCAGTAAATTGCTTTACCATGTCACTGTGTATGCGTACCTTCGCCATAGCAAAAAAGCCGAGATAGCTTGTAATAGTTAGTTGTGAATTGTGTTCCTTTAACCGTGCAACGCGTTTTTCCTTCTTTTTCTTCCGTCTTCTCCCAACGTATCCGATCTTCGTGACGTTCTCTACTCGACTGCCACCGATCCAAAAGACACCGCCTTTTATGTAGCCTTCTTGCTAACCCTAATTTGCATAATGCAACCCTCTCAGTCTCGTAATTTAATGGGCGTGGGTTCGCGCCTCGGTGTTACGACTGTCGGGAACATGAACATGAAGAGGGCTTACTTGCGAAACGTCCTCGGGTTTGCTTGTCCTGTGCGCTGGAGAGTGAAAGAAAGAAAGAAAGAAAGAAATCCAACATGGCGTCCCTGAATGTTTATTACATACAGTTCACGCAGAATCTCGCAAAGTCTCGCTGCACGTATGGAAATTAGGTGTGACTGGATATTATAAAAAGCGAGTCTCGTACCGTCTCAGAGAAACGGAGTGTGCGAAGCGAGTGCACGTGTCGAGCAGTAAGAGCTGCTTTGGAGGTTAACAGTGACTTGCGACCTTCGTTATTATTTCAAGCTATCTCGGCGATGGACAAATTCGACTTGAGGGTAATACCCGAGTTCGACGGCTCCCCCTCCGGACCCTCTGTAGTCGAGTGGTGGGAGAAAGCTGAGCGCGTCTGCAGACTTTGCAATATAAAGGATCCTGCACTGGTCATCCCGCTGAGGCTGACCAAAGGAGCATATTCGGTGTATCAGCAGCTCGGAGACGAACCAGGCCTGGAGGAAATTAGGCAGGCGCTATACGCAGCCTTTGCTGTGGACCCTTTCGTCGCCTGGAGGCAGTTCACCGAACGGCGGCTTGGGCTAGATGAGACTGTGGACGTCTACCTGGCCGATTTGAGGAGGCTAGCCGCGCCGTTTGGTGGAACAAGCGAGCGAATACTGGGATGCGCTTTTCTGACTGGACTCCCAGACGGCGCCAGCAGACTGCTGCGAGCATCGTCCAGACTCAGTGAGATTGGGCTTGACGAGTTGTTGGCCAGAGCCCGAAACATTTTGAAAGAGGACACAGAGCCGGTTTCGGCAGCTGCGGAAGCGTCTTCACCACCAACAGAAGACGTGAGATGCTACAAATGTGGCGGGCCGAATCATTTTTCAAAAGACTGCCGTAGCCGAAGCGGTGCAAAGGACGCGCCCGATCGAGGAACGTTAAAACGCGTGCGTTGTTACCGGTGCAACAAGCTGGGTCACGTGGCAAGAGGTTGTCCGGGAAACGGGCAAGGGGAGTAAGCTATAGCGCCAGTCTTCTCCCCTGATCGTCGCCAAATAAGGCGCTACCCACAGTAAGCGTGCGCGTAAACGGGCGTGAGCGCTTCGCGCTCGTAGACACCGGGTGCACGCAGACCCTCGTGCGCAAAGCATGCTGTGACGCATGGGATAAGGAAAGGATCCCGGTATTGACGGTTGGCGGTGGCTCGATTGCCTCTTGTGGCGTTAGCATCATTCGCGCAGGTGTCGGCGATGGGCCTACAGTAACCGCACGAGCCTTGGTTATAAACGGTGACCTGCTCGGTTACGACCTACTCCTGGGAATGGACGTCATCAAGGAATTGGGAGGTGTACGCATTGATGGTGAAGGTAGGGCACATTTTGCAAAAGCGGGCCTTGCTCTGAGTGCAGCTATGAAGCTGGAACAGCCTGATTTTTGTGCGGAATTCGACCAGCGCACAAAATCTTGGACAGCCTCCTGGAAGTGGTCGGAGGAGCAGCCACCCGAGAAATTATGCAATAAGGTGCCCGAATACAAAATTCCCCCCGGAGCTCGTGCAGAATACGACAAGGAACTACAAACTTGGATTAGTAATGGATGGCTAGTTCCGTATTCAGAGAAGGAATTGGGTCCTCCAAAGTGCCTGATCCCGTTAATGGCGGTTATCCAACAGAATAAGCAGAAGGTGAGGCCGGTGCTCGACTATCGAGAATTGAATGAGCACGTGGACCCTTTTACAGCTCGCGCGGACGTATGCACTGAAAAGTTGAGGGAATGGCGGCAAGTGGGATCTAATGTATCTGTACTGGATCTTCACAAAGCATACCTTCAAGTGCGTGTACACAAATCACTATGGCCCTATCAAACGGTGCTCATCAAGGGGAAAAGGTATTGCCTAACCCGCATGGGATTTGGACTTAATGTTGCGCCATCAATTATGCAAATGATTGTTGACACCATTCTGACTAAAGATGAGCGCATTCAGCGGGCAACGTCTGCATATATTGATGACGTGTACGTGGACGAGGAAATTGTATCTGCGGCGCGCGTGAGGGAGCATCTCTACAACTTTGGCCTTCTCAGCAAGGAACCGGAAAGTCTACGAGATGGCGCACGGGTACTTGGTTTGCAGGTCTGGGAGGAAGATAACGTTCTGTATTGGAAACGAGGAAATGAAACCCCGGACATGCCTTGTATTGTTACACGACGAAACGTATTTTCCTTGTGCGGAAAGTTAGTTGGACACCTTCCTGTCGGCGGCTGGCTTCGTGTTGCGGTGGCATTTATTAAGCGAAGAGCCTCCGACGTCACCACTGGATGGGATGACGAAACTCATGACGTCCCTCTCAATACAATGCTCAAAGAAGTCCTCACCAGGGTGCACAAGGAAGACCCAACGCGAGGCAGATGGTGCGTCGACAGCCAGAACCTTAGTGTGTGGGTTGATGCAAGCTCTCTCGCCATTGGTGTATCGGTGGTCCATGATGGAATGGTGGTGGAAGACGCTTGCTGGTTACGCCCAGAAAAGGACTCCCAGCACATAAACCTGGCAGAACTTGATGCGGTTATCAAGGGGATAAACTTGGCAATCCTTTGGAAGACGACCACCCTGCGACTATTCACGGATTCTGCTTGCGTCCATAAGTGGATTTCAGATTCTCTCACCGGGAGGGCCAGAATACGAACCAAAGCCACGAGCGAGATGCTCATCCGACGGCGGCTCGACACGATCATGAAGCTGGTGAACGAATATGCGCTGTCAATAGAGGTGTCCCTGGTCAAATCCAGCCTGAACAAAGCAGATTGTTTGACAAGAGTACCTCAAAGATGGCTTGATGCCATAAGAAAGACTATTGAACCCATGCAGCCCGCCTGCGCCGCTTCCATGAGCCCCGTTCGATCTAATACCATCAAAGAAGTCCACCAACAAACCGGGCACCCTGGGGTCAAGCGGACCCTATATTTCGCTAAGTTGGTTGAACCAGGAGTACAAAAGGCAGACGTCAGGAAAGTGGTCAAAGATTGTATAGCATGCCAATCCATTGATCCAGCACCCGTTCGCTGGGAGAAAGGAAAGCTGGTAGTGGAAAGCCATTGGAACCGGCTGGCGATGGATATTACTCACCACAACGGTGAGGATTTCTTGACTCTCATTGATTGCGGTCCATCCAGGTTTGCGATATGGCGCATGCTGCGCCGGCAGGATGCAGCCATCATCATCCGTCAGTTAAACAATATTTTTCTTGAACGTGGCCCCCCAACGGAGATATTAACCGACAATGGCGCTGCATTCACTAGTGAGCAGTTCAGAAAGTTTGCTGATGGCTGGGGAGTACACCTGAGGTTTCGATGCGCCCACGTACCGAGTGGAAATGGGGTCATCGAGCGGAATCACAGAACCGTCAAAACCATTGCGGCCAGGACGGGCTGCACTGTATTTGAGGCAGTCTACCTGTATAACGTAACCCCAAAGGATAATGTTTCACCCTCTACAGCGCCGGCTGACACCTTGCACAGGTATCACGTCAGGGTGAAAGGCATAGAGACTAACCCGCTGCCCGAACTGGAAGTAACCAAAGAGAAACTGAAAAAAGGGGATGTCGTCTGGATTAAGAACCCGCGCGGCAAGTGTACGACGAAATACGGAGTTGGACGCGTCACCGAGGTAATCAGCCCACAGGCGGTGCGAGTCGACGGTATGCCCCGTCACATTAGGGACCTACGGTTAGCAACGCAATCATCACTGAACGACAAGAGCGAGTCGGAGTCAGAGAGCAGTGAGGCATCGCTCTGGCTTGCAGCAGCCCCATCGGACAGTGACTCGGATATCAGCAGTATCCCAGCGGACGCGATGTTTCTCGACCCTCAGACCGCGGACGAGAGCACAAGCGAAGATGAGGCTTGCGTTGTCCCCCTCCGAAGAAGCAACCGGCGAAGGCGATCTAGGCCTCCCTGCCATCTCTGTGATCATGAGATCAGGGGGGAGTGTAGGGAACATGAACATGAAGAGGGCTTACTTGCGAAACGTCCTCGGGTTTGCTTGTCCTGTGCGCTGCGAGTGAAAGAAAGAAAGAAGGAAAGAAATCCAACATGGCGTCCCTGAATGTTTATTACATACAGTTCACGCAAAATCTCGCAAAGTCTCGCTGCACGTATGGAAATTAAGTGTGACTGGATATTATAAAAAGCGAGTCTCGTACCGTCTCAGAGAAACGGAGTGTGCGAAGCGAGTGCACGTATCGACAGTAAGAGCTGCTTTGGAGGTTAACAGTGACTTGCGACCTTCGTTATTATTTCATCCTTCCGAGCCGTCACTACAAATAATATTTATTTGAAAGTAATTAAAAGATGACATCAACTCTACTAATGATTGAATGCATGTGGCACTCCTTACATATCACATATCTGAACATATGCCTGTTATTAATTATTTTATACGTGCCCGTCATTCAATATTTAGCACGTTGATGTTATTATTTATTTGAAGAAGTGACTGTTATTAAATATTATGGAACGTGTTTGCCACTAAATATTGGAGGACATGTTTTGTCATCAAATATTTAGACATATTTGTGGCATTAAATATTTAAACTCATACTTGTCATTGAATATTTCAACGCGTCTATTTCTATTAAATATGTTAACCTCTTCGCATCATGAAATATGTGAACGCATGTCTGGCATGAAATATTTGAACACGTGACCATCATTAAATATTTGAACGCATATATGTGATTAAATATTTATACACCTGATTGTCATATAATTTTGAATATGTATCTATAATTAAATATTTTAATACGAACCCGTCATTAAATATTAAACACTATTATCAATAAATAGTTTGAAACATTCATGACACTTAATCTTTGAAAACGTGTCTGTTGTACAATATTTAAACGTGCATCTGTTATGAATTATCTGAACACGTGTCTGTGATTACATATTTGAACATGCCCTTCTCATTGAATATTTGAACACGGGAGTTCCATTAAATATGTTAACACTTGTATCTCACTAAATATTTTAATACGCGTTCGCCATTAAATATTTGAAAACATCCGTGTCATTAAATGTTCGAACATATGTCTGCGATTAAATATATAACCACGTGCCCATCATTAAATATTTGTTGGAAAATCATGTGAAACTCACAGAATAATTTATGATATTCAGAAATATGTCTGTTTTAGTGGAACATATTTACAAATATGAACAACGTGTTATTAGTGGATTCGTTTACTGTGCTCATTCTTGGTTGAAATAAAGAATAATTTTGATGCCAGTGTTTACAGCAGTTAAAAGTGTTTTTCTAAGGTAACGTTTCTTTAGTTTATATACAATAAAAGGAAGATCATGAGGAACGATTGGTTCAGACTCGATGTAAATATATTAGTAGTAAACAACATATTATGTGTGTTCGATGGAAAAATGTGTTATCATTGTTTTGTTGATTTTTTCCTAAGTGAAAAATAGTGAATGACGTCGCTTTTAATCTATTTATGCATAGCGCTTTGTATGTTTATCATATTTATCATATGCATCTTGTGTTAATCTGATATGGGGCTACTGGAATTGTCAACGGAGTAAGGTTTGTTTTACTCTCCGCTTTGCGGGTTGTAAGAAACAAGAACGATTGAACACAAATCAATAGCAGGAACATAATAATTATTTGTCTCATTGTATACTTTGCTCGCGTTTATAAGAATTAAGCCCATAATAATCAGCAGATCATTTCATGTGTAGCTTATGATAATTAAATATACTTATTACGTGTTTCTTTGTTTCATTTTACTTCATTCAACATTTCTAAGAAATCAAGGGTCCTCTTCCTGGGGCTTATACTTGATCTCTATATGAGATCTAGAGATATTCGAATATTCCATTAAATGGTCCCTTTAGTTCTCAAACGTTGAGTTTGTAAAGAAGTTAAGAACATTAACTTTCCTCTCTCAAATTGATCAGTAAACCATTTTATAGCATATATTTTTTGTGTTCTCTTAGTATTACCGGATTCCGAGTCAAGTATTCATTTAGTCTAGTGGAGTATGCTATTTTAGAAGGTTTGGTCAGGGTTCAATTGTAAGGGAAATCATCCTCATATCAGGTTGTCCTGACAAACGCTTGCACAGAGAAATCAAAGACCATCGAGGATTGTGTCTTGTAGGTAATCAAACTCTCCATCGATATGTGCACGCGTGTGTTTCTGTATTAGTTTGCGTGTATGTGTATGCACTGTCATTACTTAATAATTATAAAAATACTCCTGTTTTATGAAAATATTATCAGGAAAAACCATTTCAAAAGATTATTTACTTCTGATCTCTTGGCTGGCACTGAAGAAATATGTGAGTTTCATAAGAGAACACACCTGTATCTTTTGCCATTATCATAAACAGATGTTCCTCGACTTTTGAGTTGTTCTAAATTTTAATTGTCAAGATGATATCAATTAATGCAGTTAAATGGAATCACATTTTTTCATTTTAAATATAATTAAGAAGCTGGTAAAATGATTGGAATTTAAATAAAATAGTTTATTTGCATATCTAAATGTTGATAATTGTCAATACATTTTACGATAAAATTGGTTTATGTTCCAATATTGTGCCCCGTTCATGTTATACGAGTATTTAGAGAACATTGAAATGCAAATAGTATTCCAAAGAAAACTACAACATTCTAGAGCGTAATATAATCAAAATCCATGATATATATATATATATATATATATATATATATATATATATATATATATATTTGTATATATATATATATACATATACATTTTAAATGAAATGATATTATTAGTTTCTTTATTTCAATTAAAAATGCATTTCAACTATTTTTCATTCATAATATACATTTCGTAACATTTGGATTATTCGGACTACCGTTCTTATCTTGGATGTGAGTCTCACAACGTTTCAGCCGATGTAACTTCCGATCTTCTTTAGGGGCATCTTATCGAACTCGAGTATTGTTCTGTCAAACTCGGGAGTTTTGAACGGAACCCTTAATTTCAATCTCGGGGGTAGCAGGCTCTAGTCGCATCAGTCTTCAGCAATTCGTAATTGTATTCTTACTATCGCTTACACTGACAATTAAACCTTCAAGCCCCCAGAAAACTGTCACTTTCATCTCATAAGTACTTAACACGTATATCCGTTACGCTACAGGTCCTTGAAGGCAATGCTAGTATTAATTATATTAGCTATAACTGTATTCTTGTTTTAGATATTTCGATATTTTGTGTGTTTTCAAACGCCGACTTTTGCCTTCGGCTCCATCCTTTGTACAAAACAACCTTTTAGTTAAAGAGACACAGCGTCAATTTATCTATAGGATCTGCCAAATATGGTATTACATGTGAGTAAAACAGACCATACACATAAATTGTCATTCCTAAATATGTATTTTTGTCATTTCCTTTTTTCCGTAATATAAGAAATGTTTATAAACACGTTTTTGAGGGTATAAGGCACTATCGCATTTACTTTTATGATTTGCTTAATTTAGCGGAGACTGTTCGATACGAAGCATAGGTTGGTCGTACATAATCACGTGCAAATAAAGGGGGAGACATTTAAGTTAGTTATCACAGTCTAATAATAGTCGTGCTGATCTAGATAATGAGATGGTATTAATAAAAACAATGGAATTTATGAAACAGTAAACCTGATGATTTGTAGACGTAATGAATTAATATTACAAATATGTTTCGTGCTCATCAATGCACACAGAGGCAGATTCATTTAAAAGATGAATTACAAGATCGCAACAAATACACGATTTACATGTGAAGACAAACGACTATGACGATAACGAGATGAATGTTAAGAAAAAGGTGTTTTATGTCAAAATATCATTTTTCGACCATCTTAGCTTTTTATGTTATGCCATAACAACGGGATTATCTTACAATAGAGTCTAGCTAAGCAAAATTGATATTTTCTTTGTAAATGTGATACAAATACAAGAAGTACAGGTAACATTTCTCAGAGGAGAACAACACATATTACTACTATTCTATCCTTAATTCGTGTACACGAGAGGGAGATGATAAAGAGGTTAAACAATGTCAGAGACTGGTATTTCGAAGAAGGCAACTTTTAATTAAAATAAGCTAGAAAATGCAGGGGACGCTACTATTCCAGCTGATTATTTCGACAACTCTCAGACTAACGACACGGTCGAAATATGTAATAAATAATGACGATGCAACCCCTAAACGCGACCAAGATGATTTTACAGTGACTGCATCACTATTATTCTTTTTCGCTGTTGTTATTGGGACTGAAACTCTACTGTAATGTTACGAACGAAAATCAAATTAGAGTGTCATGCGTACAACTCAGCATAGAACCATTACACGATTTCAGATAAGGTTTAATTTATAACTCGTGTTACAGACAATTTAATCTGAAAGCTAACTGAGAAAAATAATTTTAAAAATGTCAAATATAAGTATATCTCATTGTTAGATTTGTTTATTTGAATATATGATACATATTTACCAAGGTATATAATGTAGCTTTGTGCGATACAAAAGAAGAAATGGGAGATGCCAATTGAAAATGATGCAAAGGAAGTAGATATAGTTTATAATGTTTCATATGTTCATCACTGTAAATTAAATTCGTATTATTCTTCACTACAATATCTTAATATTATTTAGACATTAATATAAACAAATATTTTAAGGGGTAAATCTTATTATTCAGTACCATACATATCATAATATCATTTTCTAGTGTTACTCGTAAAATATTTTATATGATTAATTAATACTTCTCCAAAGGCAAGTCATACAAAAGTAGCAACATTATTTCTCAAGCATATTGCTGATACTCTTTCTTTTCCCTCCTCATTTAAAATATATAATATTAAACAGAAATGGATGAAGAAGCACACATGGCTAATGTTCGAATTGATAAGTATCCGGTTAATAAGAAAACGGAAACGGTGCGGGCGCATATGGAGTTACGAAATCGTTAACAGTCAAGTACGCGTAAATGTATTTTAGACGATCCCGGGACATTCTCTCGCTCATGAGAGCCGAGCAGACGTCAGTAAATACATATATTATCTCTGAAATTAAGAGGTAATGCCGTAGAGTATAGATTTCTATTTCCGTAATATGTTGTTATAAATTCTAAGTAATACAAAATATTTCTTAATATCTTCACAGCAACAGTGCGTTAATGTGGCAGTATACAAGATTACAAAAAGTGAAACCGCTGCAAAAACTAACTAATAATATATTGAATTAACACTATGTGTTTTGCCAGAATATGCTTTATTTGAATTGGTAACGACTCACGATCTAGACGATAGGTAATCAAGCCGTCTCTTTTTTAAAGGAGGTTGTAATGGGTGTGAATATTGCCGCTAGTGTAAAAAATAATAAATTGAAATGTGTGTCACGTTCAATAATGTTCAGTTTCTAAGTATTATATAGAGTATAGAAATATGAAAAAGAATGAGCGAAAGTTTATGAAGCTATGAATAAAAAAGTAAAGAAAGAAATTGTCTCGATTTAAAGAAAGAAAAATATAACACACTTTGTAATAGGTAAAATAAGAAAAAATAAAAAAAGAAAATATATAGATATGTAAAGTAAAATAAATAAAAGAAAATTAATAAAAAGTCTCCATTCTCAGAATAAATAAGTCACTTGGTGATTTACAATTTTAAATACAGTAATAATATACACCATTTTGTATACACACCCTAGAGATTGAAAATATGAACATGTATCCGAATAGATATCGAAAAAGTTTAACAATATTGATAGCGTAAACAAGATAATAGCTCAATATGTAACGTGAAATGAAATTTAAAAAGATGATAACGTCTGAATTCGTAAAGCACAATAAAATATATGAAACAAAAAGGTATCAATGAAATACATAACTTACAAAATGAAAAGAGAAATAAATAAATGTCGCAGGCTGTGTGTGCAGCTTCAATAGTTTTGCATAGCCATTACAACATATTATGAAAGTTGATGGACGGACAACAAGTTGACGCTATTCCGTAGTGTACTTATATATATATATATATATATATATATATATATATATATATATATATATATATATATATATATATATGTATGTATATATATCTACCGACATCATCGTACTGTGTTTTTCAATTCTAGCCTTAAAAAGCTATTTTATACACCTTTAATATTTTAGACTAAAAAAGCTTACAACTTATGTGATAGAACTGTTGTTTTTCTATTCTAGCCTTTAAACCTATTTTATAGCAGTTGTGCTTTTTTTGTATTTTAGCTAAAACACTATTTGTTACAGTTTTGTGTGCATCTTAACCTTAAAACGCTACGCAATAAAACTGTTAATTGTGTATTTGAGCCTTAAAAAACTGTTGTTCTTGTTCCATAATCTAATCACTTCGTTAAAAATGACGGGGCAAATTATGCTTCTCCAGAGTGTGCACTAATATTCATATAAATAAGATCAATACAGTATTACTAGGAAATTACTTAATATAATTAGATCCTTCCTAACCAAAATAAAGATCCAGGTTGTCCTAGATGCCCGTTCATCTAAGCAGCATGACATAAATGCTGGTGTCCCTCAGGGATCTATCAGTGGACGCTTATTGTTCCTGATCTTCATAAACGATTTCCATAATGACATAGAGTATCTGATCGGTTTAATTCGCTGACGACACCACGCTTTACTCTCGTCATGTTGGCAAAAGAGACGCGATTATATCATAGGTAATGGCTAAATCGTTAGCAAATGACCTCCAGGCTGTAGTGGATTAGGGTCATAAATGGTTGGCAACATTTAATGCCGCAAAGAAAAAAGCCCCCTTCCTTCAATAATTACAAAAAACCTCGCCAACTACCGAGTGTCATGGCAGATAACACCTGAGAGTTCAACATCAAACTCCTCTGCATAACCTTCACAGGTAACATGAATTGGAACAAATACATTGAAGACATTGCCAAGGTTGCATCAAAGAAGATGAGCTCCCTCTACCGTGCTAGTTATCTCCTCACACCTGACATTATCCTGTATCTTTACAAAGCCACAATCCGCCCATGCATCGAGTAGTGTTGCCACATCTAGGCTGGTGCATCATCTACTAGTCTCTCGCTTCTTGACAAGGTCTAAAAGAGTCGCCAAGTTAATAGATCCCTCGCCGCAATTTAGCATTATAATGCTTGTTTTACAAATAATTTAATGGATTATACTACAATGAACTGGTGCCGCCGCGATGTAAATTCACTAGACCGATCGACAATCAGCTACATCCCATCCATTCACTGTCCCCTCTTTCCTCAACGGTACTGACATGCAGAAATATAAAAGTAATGTAAACAGACATCTCGCTGCGCAGCTCCCAATTTTGCCCCCCCCCCCCCAAATCTACTTCCTTTTTCTCAGCAACCCCTTACGTCTATAGAAGCAGCCTACCTTCTTTGGGGTGAACTATGTTAAAAGAAATCATTTCTGATCACCTTATGTACGATAATCAGACATATCCATGATATTACCTTGCGCCCTGTATTGTGTGAACCCATGGAAACTAGTTCGGGAAGAGGAAATGTAGACTTTTTTATAAGTACACTTATTTCTTTAAACTGTCGCGTAAATTATTGTTTTTTTAAATAATACATATAATTTTCAAATGTTAAAAAGGAAATTTTGTGAAACAGGAAAAATGAAAAGTATTAATAGTGTAAGTCACTGCTTCAGAAAGATTGTACTATACACTCTAACGACTGCCCTGTTCTCTTTTATTGCCACTATGTTATTCGTTTAGTTCAGCAATGTATATATTTTTAACATAAATACTATATTCATAAAAATGTTTATCTGCAATTCTTCAAAGTAAATAAGCATTACGCAGTAAGAATGATGGAAGCGACTGTGGAAAAACAATGAGTAGTTCATTTCGTTAAAAATTACTGGACACATTATGTTTCTGCAGAGTTCGCACTAATATTCATATAAATAATAATTTAATTGTACATATATGAAGGAGTGTGATTGTTGAAGTACGGAAATAGGCATATCCATGATATTACCTGGCGCCCTGTATTGTGTTAACCCACGGAAATTGGTACTGGAGAGAAAATGTAGACATTTTTATAAGTACAAATATTTCATAAACATAACTCGTAAATTATTGTTTTTTAAATAATACATATGATTTTAGAATATTTAGAGGGAAGTGTAGTAACACAGGAAGCATGGAAAATATGAATAATGTTGGTCACTGCTTCAGATACATTGAAATATAGACTTTGAAGATTGCCCTATTCTCTTTTATTGCTAATATATTATTCGTTTAGTTTATCAATGTATATATTTTCAACATAAATACTATATTGATGAACATGTGTATCTGCAATTAATCAACGTAAATAAGCATTACAGAGTAAGAATAATGGAAACGACTGTGCAAGAACAATAGGTTCATTATGCATATATACTAAAATGTTCCTCCAATCTATTATGTAAAACATGATATGAATAGCGAATTAACACGCCTCAACAACAGAAATATTGATGGGAACAGCGTTACTTATTTAAGTACTAAATATACAGTAGCAAACTAACCATAACAAGAGCGAAAAACAATGCAATTATAACGGTGCTTAGAATGAATAATATCTCGGTGCAAATTAATAGCAAGGGGAGAGTGGTCAACCATCAATAGATTCAGGATTGAACACGGTCGGTGCTTGGCCAGCCTTCGCAGATGGGGCAGCAGCCCATCCCCACTGTGTGATTGTGGAGAGGAGCAGACAATGGAGCACATCATTGAAGTCTGCCCTCTCCAACGATTGAGAGGAGGATTAGCGACCCTGCACACAGCAGACCAGGAGGCTACTCCGTGGCTGAAGGACTTTGCATTCGCTAAATAAATAAATAACAGTAGATATGAGGGCGAGGGTGAAATTACTCGACATGTACACATGACTATGTTTTAAAATGCTGTCTCGCCCGGAAGAATCTACAAATTATTGAGAGCGAATAAAAAGTGCGTATATTCTACGATAACACGAATGAATAATTCGCCTAATAACCTGGAAACACATTTGTGCATATAAAGTGATGTATATATAGCTTCAGATACCAGAAGCTTTATTCCCTTGATAGTTTCAAGTACATTTGAGCGGTTGAGATGAATGACAGATTCAAGCCCGACGTTCTTGGGATAATTGTGCCGACACCAACAGCATTGGCGAAACAAAGGTCCATAAAACTAGATTTTTGCGCAACTGATTATCTCCACTTTTCTGGACCCGTGTGATTTGTAGAACCTAATTGCAGACTTAGAGAGATGAAATGCTATCCAAAGATCCATAACATAAATAAAAAATGACGAAGTTAAAAACAAACTCAAACAATCAGTTTGTCGATATAAATATCAACTGGCTATTGTAAAGAAGGTGAAATTGAAGTGGCACGACAATGTCATGTGATCCTCAGGTCTGAGAAAGTCACCCGTTTAAGGTAACGTAGAACGAGGAAGAAGAAAACGGAGACAGCAGAGAAAAAGGGTTGAGAGAAACATCAAAGAGTGGGCAGGGCTGGTGCTGTGGAAAACGACTCGGACGGCAGTAAATCGGGAGGTTCGGAGTAAACTGAGCGTCAGGTAATCCGTAACGTCTCAACGATCACGGAAACCACGTTACATATGGGATGATACAACGCTATAGTTTAAAAGTTAATAAGGAAGAAATAACTTACCTTTAAATGTGAGATAATAGAGTTGATACAGTATAAAACAGAGAAAGTTAACCGAGTGTTTTTTATATTTAAGTAAATGTTGGACTGACTTAATGGAGAAAGTCGCTATATTTGGAATCAGTTATGTCGAGTTCAATTGATATTGGATTAATTCTGGTCGTTTATAGTGTGAAAATATGACTAATGATTTGCATTCAATTTATTGTATTCTATGAAACGTGTCTAACAGATGGTGCGTTATTATATCATGAACACGTATAAATTTGACGCTGCCAGACACACCAAGTTATAAATAAACGTTTACGATACGTTATGGGTTGCGTCATTACCACAACACAAATATTATTAATCGATATATATGTCATACTACATTTGTGATCTGTTAGTTAATAACTTAGATATCGATTATTTGATTAGAAATACACATATTATAATCCATTATTTGTTCAATCAACAATGGATTGCTTATAGTGGGTGTATTTTCCGTTCTGTGGCCATCAACGAAATTGTAGATTTGCATTAAATAGCTAAACAAAAGAAATGAATGATTTTCATATAAGTGACGTTGTAAGGCATTGCATAATAAAACACGTTTTTATTTTCTCTTCAAAAGCTTAACAATATGAATCAATGACTTATTTACACGATAGGTAGTGTGTTACGTTATTAAATAAGTCAACCATAATTCATTTACTAATAAAATGCTAAACATAGAACAACCAATAAACTGTTTACGATAGAGGTCATGTTTCCTCATGAAATACTGTCAGAAACTGTTTAGTTGCCGTTAAAAAGCAAAACAATCAATTGATAGGTTACGATTCGTGTAGTGTTTCCTCATTAAATCATATCGTTGATATGCCGTAATAACAGACATACCAAACCAAAAATGAACATTTTACACACACCATGAAAGTCTTTATACCCGCAAGCTATATATTTCACTTCTTGTCTGCAACTAGAATTGAGACTATTTGGCTCCGCTCTAAAATCAATTTCAACACCTGATCAAAACGTAGAGATTAAAAAAGCTAACAGTTCACAAAGATAATGGGAATAATTCTATCGCTTAGACAGTTGAAAAGATACAGCGATCAATGGGTATTGAGCAAGCCTGGAATGACAAAATAATTGACCAAGCAATTGGCCAAGCAAAAATGTACATCAAAAAGTAAAGCTATGTGAGAATTGGCAGCACGAATCGCTATCTTTCTTCATCCCAATCTATGAGGACAAGTGTATCTTACACTTATTTACCTGCATCACAAGATATTCGCTTATTTCCTCCAGCATATTAGTTGTTGCATTTATCACGGTACCTGCCGACCTTCTTAATTTAACTTCTGTTAGTATGGAGGGAATTTAAAACTAAACATTTATATAATTCGCTAGTGTAGATTCATATGTAAGATGTCAAGTTATCTTCGACGCCAAAAGCAGCGACGATAGTTAGACGGAGAATAAAACGGCTGACATGGAAACATGTAAAGATTGCTCAGAAAAACAAACATTTATCTAAGAATTATGCAAAATACGGTATTTGTCGATCCTATCCGATACACACATACACGAAAAGAGGCAAGCCTCAACAATGTGTAAGAGTTTACAGACAAAATGTCATTTCGTCGGTTGATTCTATCTATTTTACGACATATATTTACTCTTTTACATATAATGCTAAAGTAAACTACGTTATTTCAGCTATTTATGGGAGAATATTTGCTAAACATTGCAGTGCGTCGTTAAAAATGATCGATCCGAAGTAAGATTTGGACTCAGCATTACATATTTGATTGTTGACGATGAATGTTTTACGCAAAATGAAAGTTAATTATCTCTAGCACACACACACACACACAAACATATATATATATATATATATACATATATATATATATATATATATATACATATATATATATATTTATGTATATATATACACTTTTATATAAAGGAATCTATATGAAACAGTACTATACTAACGATATTGAATAGGTAGCATGGAATATTATCTTAATTCATAACACCTATATTAATATCACATTCGGTATATGTTATTTAAATCAATAATACAACACAGTCTTCCGAAATCGTGTATATAAACTAGAGAGTAAAGATCAACACACAAATATGGGTTTGCTTTTTAAACTTAGAAATAGTTTCCGTAGTTTTACTTTAAAAGACCATAAAGAAAATACTGCTACAAAATACCAGCAACATTCCATGTATTGGCACACATTGAAAGGCATTTTAAAGGAGATGGACAGGAAAATAAAATCGCACGCGCTCCATATTTATGTTGAAAGTTATAAAACCTATTCGAGAAATAAATACCTCTTTATCATTTACTTAGCCTGACATTATTTTACCTCCTATCAGTTTTCTTATTAATGTCTAATAAAGAGCAATCTGCCACTGAAGATATTTGGTTGACATTAAATGCACAGAAGCAGGATTTGTGCATCTTTTTTCAAGCCAGGTTAATGGTATGAGATTCTCTTCGTGGATTTGTATTTACGCACATTTCTTGGTAAAATTGTCATGATTGTATCATTTAAACTATTCACTGCTTTATTTTGATGCTATCAAGTTGTGTAGCCATATTTCTTAATTCAAAGTATTAGCTTTTTTCACCGTAAATAAGGCACATCGCCACTGACACGTAAACAGGTGCTGCGAATTAGGACCATGCCTACATGATACTCTACCGAGGTGAGTTTATCAACGAGAATCGTGTTCAAATTACATTTAAATATTTGCATATTAGTACAGTGAGGGAAACAGAAAACAGGTAGGGAATTCCAAAGGCTACCAGTTTGATAAAATACACAATTAGAGTAGAAAGCTTTCCGGCATCTTTCTACAGTGAATTGATGAGATGTTGCTACTTGTCGGGCTAGTCGGACTATAGTCCCTACATTTTTTCATCTAATATATGATTTTAGGAAAACGTTCAACACATTTAGTCAGTTCTCATGAGAATAACTGGAAGTAACGACTGTTAAACGCTCCATTAAATACGTAGAATTGCTAAATTCTCTTCACAGTTTTTTGATTCCAACTAGGTTGTTTAGCAAACGTTTCTGTGTATTTTTGTAAATGTATTTCATCAGTAAATTACATGACGTTTCCCGCAAAATATTCGTAACAGTATTTTTCATTTAAGTGAAAGCCTCCTATTTCATGTGGACACGATAGTATTGAATATCATGTAATTCTTGCCCACATCTTATTTCTCTATCAGTGAATCGTAGATGTTACTGATGTATTGTAATCCTCAGATAACTTATTTTGTATTTCACAACGCTAAAATACTACTTACTTCACATATCTTGAAAAATATTTTAAAACTATAAATTCGTGTAACACGTTTCTCAGATGTCATCAATTTAATGGGATTTATCGGTTGTAGTAATTCATAACACTATATACGCATGCGACATGTCTCACCTTGCTCATCGAAAGTGTAAATGAAACATTGCACTTAACCACATAGTTGTTGATTACTTTCTTCACTTCGATCATTTACAAGGGAAATGTTATATCCAATAAATATTTTGGATTGACATATATTAGTCGGAGAGGAATACAGCTCGAGTATATTTAACTTACGATATGCATTGTCTGTAATAGAAACGCGTAGTTCTCCCATATTTATAAACATATTGCATTTTTGATGATAGTAGGCATATAGTCTACACAATCTGAAAAGCTCAAAGATAAAATGAATAGTTGATATATCATACTTATTTATAGTCTATTTGACGTGGATGCATGCATCTACTCTTTGATGATTACTACTCTACAAAATATTGTCTAATTAACTATTACACGAATATCAACTGCATTTCTTACAATTATGAAGAGTACTGAGTGTAGTTATCTTATAATAACACGTATACTGTATAAAAGTCTTTTCTAATTAAACTAATACACACATATCAACTGTACTTCTTACTATAATGAAGATTACTTAAAGAAGTTATATGATTATACAACGTATACTGAATAAATGCTTTTTCTAATTGAACTCATATCCGCATATCAACTGTCATTCTTACTATCATCAAGATTATCGAATGTAGTTATCTGATCGTAGAACGTACACCGTTTTAAACTTTTTCTAATTAAACAAACACACACATATCGCTGCAATTCTTACTATTATGAAGATTATTGAATGTAGTTATCTTATAATAAAACATATACTGTATAAAACCTTTTTCTTATTGAACTCATACACAGATATCTAATGCAATTCTTACTATCATGAAGATTATGGAATGTAGTTATCTGATAATAAAACGTATACTGTATAAAAATGTTTTTCTAATTCAACTCATACACGCATATGCACTGCAAGTTTTACTATCATGAAGATTACTGAATGTAGTTATCTGATGATGAAACGTATACTGTATAAACATTTTTTTTCTAATTCGACAGATACACACATATCAACATCAATTGTTGCTATTATGAAGATTACTTAATGAAGCTATCGTATAATAAAACGTATACTGTATAACTACTTTTTCCAATTCAACTCATACGCACATATCCACTGCAATCCTTACTATGATGAAGATTACTGAATGTAGTTATCTGATAATAAACGTATACTGTATAAACCATTTTTCTAATTGAACTCATACACACATCAACTGGAATTCTTACTATGATGAAGATTACTGAATGTAGTTATCTTATAATACAACGTATACTGTATAATATATTTTTCTAATTTAACTCATACATACATATCTACTGCAATTTTTACTATTATGAATATCACTGAATGTAGTTATCTAATGATAAAACGTATACTGTATAAACACTTTTTTCACATTCAAATCATACACGCATATCAACTGCAATTTTTACTATACGAAGATTACTGAATGTAGTTATATGATAATAAAACGTATACTGTATAAACACTCTTTTCACATTCAAATCATACACGCATATTAACTGCTATTCTTACTATTATAAAGATTACTGCATGTAGATATCTGATAATAAAACGTATACTGTATGAACACCTTTTTTCTAATTCAACTCATACACACATTGTGTTATAAATTGTGAAAACATGGGATTACCTGGCAAACGGTCTCGATGCGCGCTCTGCAGGGCTGGAACGCCCAAAGAGCGGCAAGATGGCGTCCTAGGCTTAATATCGCCAGGTAATCCCGTGAAATCTCGTGTTCTCTCGCGGAGACGAGAGTCCAGTTTGATATAAAAACGGGTCGCTGGAGGCAAGACGGCAGAAGGCTGAGAGCGTAGTCTACGAGGGACGACGTAGAAAGAAGAAGAAGAAGAGAAAGAAGAAGAAGAGAAAGCAGAAGAGAAAGAGGAAGAAGAAGAGAAAGAAGAAGATAACGAAGTAGAGAAAGAAGAGGTGGAAGATTAATTTTTTCTGCTACACACATATCAACTGCAATTCTTACTATTATGAAGATTACTTAAGGAAGTTATATGATCTTACAACGCATACTGTATAACAACTTTTTCTAATTAAACTGATACGAACATATCCACTGCAATTCTTACTATTATGAAGATTACTGAATGTAGTTATCTGATAATAAAACATATACTGTATAACACATTTTTCTTATTCTACTGATACACGCATATTAACTGCAATTCTTACTATTATGAAGATTGTACTTATTTGATAATAAAACGTATACTGTACAAAATCTTTTTATCATTCAACTCATACACGCATTTCAACTGCAATTCTTACTATTATTAAGATTACTGAATGTAGTTTCTTTAATAATAAAACTCTACTGTATGAAACCTTTTTCTAATTGAACTCATACAAGCATATCGACGGCAATTTTTACTATTATGAAGATTACTGAATGTAGGTGTCGTATAATAAAACGTATACTGTATTAACACTTTTTCTAACTCATCTTATACACACATATAAACTGCCTCTTTATTTTTATTAACATTACTGGGTGTAGTTATCTGATAATATAACGTATAATGTATAAAAACATTTTTTCTAATTCAACTAATACACGCATATCAACTGTAATTCTTACTATTAAGAAGATTACTGAATGTAGTAATGATATAATGAAACGTATACTGTGAGAATACTGTTTTTAATTAAACTCATACACGCATATAAACTGCGATTCTTACTATCATTAAGATTATTGAATGTAGTTATCTTATAATGAAACTTATACTGTATACACACTTGTTCTAATACAACTCATACACGCTTTTCAACTTCAATTCTTACTATCACGAAGATTATTGAATGTAGTTATCTGATAATACAACGTATACTGTCTAAAAAGTGTTCATAATTCAACTCATACACGCATATGAACTGATATTCTTACTATGATGAACATTACTGAATATAGTTATCTTATAATAAAACGTATACTGTATAAAACCTTTTTCTTATTGAACTCATACACGCGTATCAACTGGTATTATTACTATCATGAAGATTACTTAATGTAGTTATCTGATAATAAAATGTATACTGTATAACACCTTTTTCTAATCTAACTACTACACGCATATCAACTTCCGTATTTACAATTATTAATATTACTGACTGTAGTTATCTAATGATGAAACGTATACTGTATAAACACTTTTTTCTAATTGAACTTATACGCACATATCCACTGCAATTGTTACTATAATGAAGATTACTGAATGTAGTTATCTGATCATAAAACGTATACTGTATAAACACTTTTTTCTTATTACCTTCATACACGCACATACACAACAATTCTTTGCATTATGAAACTTATTCAACCTAGTTATCTAAGATTACAACGTATACTGTATAACACCTTTTTCTTATTCAACTCATACACGCCTATAAACTGCAATGCTTACTATTATGAAGATTACTGAATGTACTTTTCTAATGATAACCCGTATACTGTATAAACACTTTTTTCTAATTGAAATCATACACGAATATCAATAGAACGTATACTATATAAACACTTTTTCTTATTCAACTCATACACGCATATCAGCTGTAATTAGTTCTATTACGAAAATGTCTGAATGTAGATAACACGTATACTGTATACACCTTTTTCTTATTGAACTCATACACGCATATCTACTGCAATCCTTACTATACGAAGATTGCTGAATGTAGTTTTCTGATAATGAAACGTATACTGTATAAACACTTTTCATAATTCTTTCATAAACATATATCGCCTGCAATTCTTACTATGATAGAGATTACCGAATGTAGTTATCTGATAATCAAACGTATCATGTATTTAACCTTTTTCTAATTAAATTACTTCGCACATATCAACTGAAATTCTTACTATTATAGAAAATTACTGAATGCCGTTTTCTGAAAATAAAACGTATACCGTATAAACACTTTTTCTAATTCAACTCATACACGCATATAAACTGAAATTGTTACTATTATGAGGATTACCGAATGTAGTCATGTGACAATAGAAGGTATACTGTATAAACAGCTTTTCTAATTGAACTCATACACTAATATCAACTGCGATGTTTACTATCATGAATATTACTGAAAGTAGTTATCTGATAATAAAACGTATACTGTATGAACACTTTTCTAATTACACTCATACACGCTTTTCAAATAAAAGTATTACTAATATGAATATTATTAAATGTATTTATCTAACAATAAACGAATACTGTATGAACACTTTGTTCTAATTCAACTCATACACGCTTATCAACAGCAAGTCTTACTATTATGAAGATTACTGAATGTAGTTTTTTGGAAAATAAAACGTATACTGTATACCCTCTTTTCCTTATTCAACTCATACAGGCTTTTGAACTGCAATTATTACTATCATGAAGAGTTTTACAATGTAGTTATATGATAATACAACGTATACTGTATACACACTTCTTGCTAATTCAACTCATACATGCCTATCAACTCAGGACTTACTATTATAAAGATTACTAAATGAAGGTATCTGATCATACAACGTATACCGTATAAACACTTGTAATTCAACGACATTCCTATGCAACTCATATTAACTGCAATTCTTACTATTATGAATGTTATTGAATCAAGTTTTCTGATAATTCAACGTATACTGTATAAACACTTTTTCTTATTAAAGTCATACACGCATATCAGCTGCAATTATTTCTATTACGAAAATGTATGAATGTAGTTATCTGAGGATAAAACGTATACTGTATACAACTTTTTCTTATTGAACTCATACACGCATATCAGCTGCAATTCTAACTATACGAAGATAACTGAATGTAGTTATATGATAATCAAACGTATACTGGATAAAACATTTTTTCTAATTGAACTACTTTACGCATATCAACTGCAATTCTTACTATTATGAAGATTACTTAATGTAGTTATATGATTATTAAACGTAGACTGTATAACCACTATTTTATTTATTCAACTCATATACGCATATCAACTGCAATTCTTACTATTATGAAGATTACTGAATAAAGTTATCTGATAATAAAACGTATACTGTATAACACTTTTTTCTAATGAAACTCATACACGCTTATAAGGTGCAAGTCTTACTGGTATCAATATTACTGAACGTAGTTATCTGATAATAAAACGTATACTGTATAAACACAGTTTCCTATGCCACTCATACCCTTATATTAACTGCAATTCTAACTATTATGAAGATTATTGAATTAAATTATCTGATTATACAACGTATACGTTATAAAACCTTTTTAAATTGAACTCATACACGCATATCAACTGCAATTCGTACTATCATGAAGATTACTCAATGTAGTTATCGTATGATAAAACGTATATTGTATAACACCTTTTTCTAATTCAACTCATACACGCATATCAACTGCAATTCTTATTATTATGAAGATTACTGAATGTAGTTATCTGATAATACCACGTTAACTATCAAAGTTTATATAGAAAACGTTTTATTTACATCATTGACTTTTATTAGGATACAAGATAATTCATTCTTCGTCCATATATAACTACTAATTGGTATTAAAATCTGTAATAACGTATGCAATTTGTCACACACTTTTCAATATCCTATCATCTATATAGTGCCTGCTTTGACATAAAGATACTAAGAGTATGAACAAATATACACTACCCAGCAATACAAACATATTATATTTTGTTGTGCGTGTTATCAACTCAATTTGAGGAGTTAGAGCAGAAATGTGCGTATCTATTATTGTGTAGGATGTGGTTGAAATACCACTCTGTTAAACCACGTCCGAGATATCAGATATTCTTACAAAATGAATGAGAAACTCCGTATACACACTTTTATGTTAAACGTCATACACATATAGTTGTCTATGGCAATAATATTATAATATTAGTCTACTTATTGATCAAAAAGAGATATACTTATCCGAGCTCATGTACTTGAGTGGCATAATAAAATTAAGATGGCATACTATTATAAACATCTGATCAATTTCTCATGTATTATGGCATTAAATTAATATATATACATATATATATATATATATATACATATATATACATATATATATATATATATATATATATATATATAAATATATATATTTAATAATATTTTTCATATATTTTTCAAAATTTGAACTTTGTTTTTTTCGAAAGCCATCTTATCTATCTGTATTTCTCCTCTAATGATAAGATCTCGATCTTTGAAAAGCCTTGGCTTAAGGAAAGTATAATATGCACTAGTTTATCACTGAATACACCTTGCATTGAACAATTGAAATTTGAAATAAATTTGGACAATTGTCGCATATTTATCACTCTTTTTTCTTCTATATATATATATATGATATAAATATATATATATATATATATATATAAATATATATATATATATATATATAATTTAAAGTTCATATTTTTTTTATTTTTAAACCACCTAGTTGACGATTATTACAGAATAAGGTAAAAAGAAATACCTTTTTAAGCATATAAAGATGCGATATCATTTTTTTTTTAAAGAAAACTAAATCGAAGCCGATTTGTTTTCTTCTTTATATAAACCTTAAACATTTTTTCTTTGGTTTAAAGTGATACAAATAATTCATATATATATATATATATATATATATATATATATATATATATATATATATATATATATATATAATAGAGAATGGTAGTTTGCTTGAAGCCTTGCTGGGTATAGTAGTAGTAAGTTTTTGAAAGGCTGTGGGCAATGCAATTCCGGGTAAGATGCAAGTTGAAAGGAAAGGAACAAAAACAATAACAATAAATCGAATACGATATAAGACTTACTATTTATTTTTCCTTTTTTTTTTCTTACATAACAGCAAGAGTGTTTTAGCTGTTCGTGTGATGTCTGGATGATTAAAAATCACTATTTGATATGTCGGGAAAAGACATCCCTTTGTCAAAAATAATATATATATTATCAAAACTAACTGTTTATCGAACACCATACACCTAACCAACATTACACAAATATTTTAAACACCAAATCATATATTTAACATAATATTAAAATAAAACTTAATTAAATTTATATTCCCCGCGAAACTGTTTTATTTACTGCGGTCTATATCTGGCAGCCATTTTGTTTTGTATTATTCTCTACACAGTCGGAGAAGAAAAAATATTCTTCTTCTGGTCTAATTATTTTTGACAAAGGGATGTCTTTTCCCGAAATATCAAATAGTGATTTTTAATCACCCGGACATCACACGAACAGCTAAAACACTCTTGCTGTTATGTAAGAAAAAAAAAAAAAAAGGAAAAATAAATAGTAAGTCTTATATCGTATTCGATTTATTGTTATTGTTTTTGTTCCTTTCCTTTCAACTTGCATCTTACCCGGAAGTGCATTGCCCACAGCCTTTCAAAAACTTACTAAAATATATATATATATATATATATATATATATATATATATATATATATATATATATATATATATATATAAGAAAAAAAGGATTACAGTCATCCGACGTAATGGGAAATGAAAAAGGAAAAAACCAAGAGATATGTGTATATATTCATCAACGTTTCGTCTGCATTGTAAGACTTCCTCAGGATGATAATTTTAAGAAAAAAGGTCATGCAAGTACATCGGAATAGTGGGTTGACATTATGGGTTGATGAGAAAAAGTAGTAGCCGTGGCTACTAAGAGCGCTGGACAAAGATCCGGGCGTAGAGAAGTCAGTCAGTTGCAAGGAGTGTACTAAATGTGGACAACTGTAGGTCAAAAAGGGGGACGTGGAGGGTTTGTGAATTGTTCTTAGGGTGGTCAATACTCCTACATGTCAACCCAATACGCATATGTATTTGTATGCCTTTTTTTTAAAATTATCATCGTGAAAATGTCGTACAATACAGACGAAACGTTGATGGTTGAAGGTGCAATCCTGATTGCGGGCGATACGAAGAATTGCGAATGTATTAAGTCTTCTACTCAGGCATGGCAGATGGAACGAAAGCATGCTACCCCCGTAGATTTAATAAAGGGTTTCGTTCGAAATTCCAACAGAAAGATTCCCGAGTTCGACAAGGCACACCTGTAGAATGTCGGAGCTAACATCGGCCGAAAGGTTGTGATAATAACACTCAAGATGAATATAGCAAAATCAACAAATTATCAACCCTCATCGAAAAATTCCGAAACATAAAGGGCTATTTTATTATGATGTATCATAGATGTATGAGTATATATTGAAAACGGCCATTTCTTAAAGATTGAAATGGTCAGTGGTAGATTCGGAGTTGGCTCAGCAGTTGTGATTGATTTTATGATTCGTTCTGAAGACACACGAGACCACTTTATTCTTCACCTGCTTGAACTTCGTGTAAGGTGTTGCTGTCATAGAGTCTCATGTCGCCAAGTAGATCAGTCACTGACAGAGAGCCCCAGCCACATTAACCCTATACATAGCCAAGATGAAATGTATATAATACATTAGACACATACGTCTTCCTGCGAAAATTCTAACGATGCAATACTCTAGTTGCCTTGCCATAAGTCGCCTGCTTCCGTCATGAACACGCTATGGCCAAACCGCTCGCCTATGTTCATGTTTAAAGTTTTCATGTTGGTTTTTACTAAATTATTTAGCCGTTTCTATAGTTTGCGTCAGGCTAGTTTACTATACTCATATAAGAGTTGTTAAGGAGACCTATCGTTTTCATCCCATATAAGTGCTCAGACGAGAAACTATGAGTACTAATAATGCACACTTCTTTGCACCACACACCATCATGTTGTAAAACTCAGGTTTTCGTGTAACTGATCATCAATTAACGTTTAGAATCCTCAAAACGCATGCTAAGAAGAACCTCTCAAATGCCTTGATGTGCTGCAGGTACGTTGTCTTTGTCTTCGAAGCATAAACCAGTATTGACAAAAAAGCTTATATCCTACACATTACATTTCGTTTTGATAGTTATGTAACTCTTTTATCTCACGCATGTCCATGCCTATCAAAGTATTGTCACGCTTTTCCTTCGAAGGAATATTTCTCAATTGAGGGAACAATCTTGTAAAAGATGTACGAATAACTCAACTATATAAAATCTGGTCTTTTTAGCGTAGCTGTTGATGTTCACATACTTGACTTGTAGTAGAGTGGTGAACATTGTCTTACTTATCTGCATGTTGATAGTTGGTCCAAAAAGTATGGTATGAAGGGGTAAACCATTGGTGGCATATACTCCCCAGTGTAGTCAGGAAAGTGCGCATCATACGCAAAAAGGAGATCACGTTTGAGAGTTTAGAATGGCTTGTATTTCTTAAGATTTAATTGAGCTATGTAGTTTGGAAACATATGACAACATCGACACAACATGGCAGAGGGAATTCACAAAGTGTATAGAACACAATATTGGTGTAATAATGTCATCGTGTTTAACACTATTGTCGATTACTTTTGGTATTGCGAGTACACTGGCGAAGTTTAGGCGTGATTCCTTGTATGTGTTAACTTGTTTAAACATTGAGAGTAATCCTCTGTGGGCATTTAATTTTGCCGATGAGTTTCGACAGTTGTGAACACTTCATAGAACACCGGTATTACCCTCTCGAAAATCAGTGGAAAACGTAATATTTCTTATCATAAGACGTCGGTATATATGTAGGTGTCCATTGCATGTGCATGCCCTACACAGACAGTACACGCTCCTTTTACAAGCGTGTAATCGAGTGAAGATATCTGAGGTACTATATTGAGCGCAGAATTCATATTGGGAGTTCTGTCTTTTACATGAATAACATGAAAAGAAATACGGGTCCTTCCCGCCGAGAATGTGACGTCGCGCATGGATACTATATCAGGTGTTGTTATGCTTTGTCATATTACATTTCCTGGAGTCTAAAGGGATCCTCTATTATTTTTGTTATTATTTCATCGAATATCAAGACTTTCTGAATTCGGAAAACTTGTTGAAAATAAGCTGCTATCATATATTTTTTTATAAATTAAAAATTAAAAAAAACATTCTAGAAATTTGAAAATAAGAAACAAGTTGTAATATAGGGGTTTAGGGCTGGACACGGTTGGCTTATGAGGTCTTAGGTATTTCCCGGCCGACAGTTTGCGTTTGCTCGTCATATAATCAGAATATCAATATAACATTGAAACTTTAGCAACGATTTTGCGTCGTTTAATTTAAACATTTCACTTTAAGCAGACACTTTTAGATGTCTTTATTTACTAGACTCATGACCTGTGGAGCTCCGCGTAAAACGCATAAATTATGCATCTATGTATTTGATTGTCGTGACTATAACAAAGCACGTGGGATTGGAGCGTATTATTCAAATCAGGTTTGTAGTGGAGCATTGCTAGAGATTTAATGATGAGAATGTATACTTATGCATGTACGAACTCTTTGAGTGTTGGGTATTAACAAATGCATTCAGTGTATTTGAGAATAAACACATTGACATGTCCGGAATTGGAGTATTCATTATCATATCGCTATAAATATGGCAACAAGCATGCGCATTTAATCTCGCATACATGCATACCTATATATTCATCAGAATATACTGATATTTTTCAAGTATTAAATGTCATTATATTTATATATAAGTCATTTGACTTACATAGACATGTCTACGTTCCGATAGAATATGATATTCAGAGATAACTCATTTAATAATTTTTGTGACTCTGTAAATGGGCCAGAAAGAAAAGATGAACTCGGAGTTTAAGGAAAACAATCTATTAAATAAAAATAGAATAGGCAATAAAGTGACTCCACCCCAAAGAGAGAAGGCAATACCTAGGGGGGGGGCGACTCCAAAGACAATATACCTCAGCCCGGCAGATAACAGGCCAACGAAATGGTCCAGTTCCTGCCGGACTAATTGTCGAGAACAAATCCTCGACTGTTATTACCCCATCCCGAAGTTTTCAATCAACCGAAGCAGGTTCATTCACTTTTATGGAAGATAGAGGAGTCCAAGTAGTCCATATAGGGGTGTTAACATAATTATAATAAACTTGTTTAGTTATATAAAGATATTCGACATTCCAGTTGGTTTGAAATGAGTTGAATTTAAATATAGGATTTAGTATGAACATAGAAAATGTATTGTAAGCAAACTAACTATAGTATATCTACTAATAACATATTTTCCTTATTGATCACTACTGGATCTGATATATAAAGAAGTATTCATGAAGAATAATGCAACATCCATATTTATATATATACATACTAGCAAGACTACCCGCCGTAGCTCGGGTCTATAAAAAACAAAATAAAAGTAGTTAAATAGCGTGTGTTACATCTTTATGTCTACACTCTTATCTCTCTTCCCCTTTCTAACATTTCTGGTTTCTATATCTGTCTCTCGTTCCCTCTCCCCAATTTTCCGTCCATCTCTCCAACCCACTCTTACTGCTACTCTCAGTTAACTCCTCTTTTTTTTGTTTTATTGAAAAAATATGTAATTAATTTACTAGAGCACCCCCTTTTTAAATGTAAGACTGTCATCTTACATTTATTGCTTCATGGCAATCCCGAGTAGAAGAAAACAATGAAATTCGTCATGCCTGAGTATTCGTTCCTCCTAATAGTTTTCACAGTAATATGAAGAGTATTGATGTTAATAATGAAAATAGTCCGAGGAAATTTACATATAATACTGTAATTGCCATTGATTTCCCCAGAACAACTGCAAGTAGAACAAAAGAGTTTGTTACCTCCTCGCTTACTAAATATAATGCAGTAATGGGAATAATTACACTTTTTGCTCCCGAACAACGCTGATTATAACAAAAGTATATCTTTCCCCTCCACCGCTATACTTACCAAATATAATACTGTAATGTTAGTAAGGAAGGCTTCACAGCACTGCTCAAAGTACGGTTAAAATCAAAGTTTGAAGAAGAAATAAAGTTGATAACGATCATTTAGTTAACAAAAGTAATAATGTAATCCTAAAATGTGTTATCCCGGACAGAGTCAAGTAGAAAAATGGTCCTGATTAATTACTAATTTCTTTCTGTCGCCCTTCATTTTAATGATACTTTATGTTGATGAATTTTAATAGTCTGAAGAGATTCACTATATATCACTTACCAAAACCGTACTCCTGAACTCTTGAGTATGTTTTATGAACATGTTCCGTGTGTTGTTCTTCGTGTGGCTGTTCAAATAGTTAACTGCGAGGTAAAATCGCTCAGAAAAATATCCGTGACTTGTTAGAAGATTGCCGCAACGACTTTTACCGCGAAGGGTTGATATTCGAACTGTTCAACCCAAACCGTGTGTTTATACTGATCAACTAAGACCATTGTTGCGACTGGTATTTTAATATATCCCTCACTGACTCAGATTTTACAAACAATTTTCCATCTATTAAGTCTCAGAAATGTTCTTCAAGGCTTGGTAAACGACAGTGATAATCCTTGAGTGCAGTATTAAGCCAATTTTTTCACATAAGCGGAGAATATGTAACGTGATTTACAAATCGTGATTTGTTAAAACGTATTTACCTTTTCATTAATTTTACCTGTTTGTCAGTTACTCTTGTTGAATAAGAATTGTTATTTCTGCGAGATTTTTTGTTTTATTTCAGTTTGCTTTTTCTGCTGTGAGCTTCGCCTATTAATCAAGCTTTAGAAATTAAAACCGTTCTTCTTATATATCTTGTAAAAAGCATCCATTGTTTGCTGTTCCACTTTGAACTTAAGCAAATAGAGCAATGCGGATTTAAACTTGTCACGTCTGTCTGTTTTTTTAGAATTTAATTGCGGTGAAACACTTTTCTTTTAATGTATAAAACTGATCTTTAATGTCGTACTAACACACAGCATGACGGGTACTTTGAAAAATAACAATACATATTTTTTCTCAAAATAATGTTAGTGCAAAAAATAAATTATAGTAATTTAGCGGCTCAAGTTCAAGTTTTAGTGTACTGTGAATTAGTTACACTTCTTTTCGTTCGGTCTCCTTTTCTGGATTGCGTAGAAGAAAGTGTTAAGAAAATAGAATCGCGTGCGAACCAATATCGACAATGTTCACGAAGTATTGTTTTGTCTTCAAAGGTCCTTATAGGTCATCACCGCCAAGTTCTGAACGTGTATGGGGCAGAAATAAATACACTAATGATGAATTGAGTAAAGAAACATATTAAGTAAGAACAGTAGTGAAAAACATACACATGAGAACATTCCCAGCTTGTCTGTTCGCTCCGACTGTCAGGACTGTCTGCTAGAATATTGACTTTTATAGCTATTTTTCGCTGGGAAAGTTAAAGCGTGCGTGGATACATTCCAATAACACTATAGAATAGATAATCATATCCATGTGGTTACCATTCTAAGCATCATTTTGGTCCTTTCAATATATTTAGAAAGAAATAGAAACAGAAATGTATATCAGAACTTTATTCTTGATGCCTGTCAAAATAAATTTGACAGCACATTTTATTTTTGGAAGTTATAATTTCAAATCGAAAACGTTTGATTTATGTGAAAATTAGTAAACGCACTTTTTAATATATAGTCGTTCACGCATTGTCAACGATTAAATCTTCAATCATAAACGACAGCGATTCATAATCGTTTTGCGCTCCTGTCAGTGTGCGTACCTAATTTAGTATGTACCCTGACAGTTACTTTGCAATTTTATCAAGCGACAAAGGTATTTCCTTAACGCTGTATGTTCTAAAATCCATTGCTAATCCTCGCATTGCATGCGTTCAACACGTAATGTACCAGATACAGGCAAAGATTACGCCTCATTAACTAGAGTTGTGGTTTCCCTCATTATTTTGTCTGGACGAACGGAGATATTCTACATACGTGGACGATTCCAACTCATTCATATATAACTCAGACTCATTCATATATGACTCAGACGCATTCATCTATGGCGCTAGCGCTAGTGTTGGAATAGATATTATCGACTTATTTTACTATTACATCTTCGTGTTCTTTTAATCAACTATTTCATAGGAATACACTTACAGTACTTTAATTCTGATCGTTAAACAAAACTTCCATCATATAGAATAAAAGTATACATTATTTGTTAATTGAGTCGAGTTAGTTTACTGTGAGAAAAGCGTCATATAATGAAATTAATTTAATGAATTCAATGCCTTCGACCAAAAATCGTAAATAGCATGTAAACATGAAAATGTTTAAGATCCAAACAAAGAACAAGTGTTAGAGAGATTTGGAGAGAGAGACAGAGAGGTTGATACAGTTTTAAATGTTGTTGCCGATAAGAGAGTATGCAACTTGTTAAACTATCTATGTGATTGGGTCATCGATTGATTAATATTAAAGGAGATAGATAGAAATAGGTCATCATATTCTTTCTACTCATTAAGTTTTCGGAACCGTTTTTTCTTAGATCAGACTAAAATTATTCAAATTGAAATATAAGTAACATATACACACTATAAACATTTGCTTAGTATATACTAATTGTAGAGTAACGCAATTACAATCACTGACTGACAAGTAGTAACAGAAGACACTAGTGAGTGTGTGAGGCGGGTGTGGATGATATTAGGCTGCAGAGAAGTATTTCAATACAGTTGGATATATATTAGGGTCATATGTATATATATATACATATATATATATATATATATATATATATATATATATATATATATATATATATATATATATATATATATATTCAACTTTTTTATTTTACTTATCTTTCTGTTTTTGCTGGAGATGGGGCATCCTACCGGATGCGAGACATTCACCGGATATTTCTGACACTCCAGCCTAGAGATTTCTTAAAGATTCCTACCGTCCTTTTATATATATATATATATATATATATATATATATATATATATATATATATATATATATATATATATATATATATGTGTGTGGGTGTGGGTGTGTGTGTGTGTGTGTGTGTTATGTAAGACAACAGTTTTGCAACATGATTTTTTTGTGGTTATCTCTATATAGAAGAGTTTCCAATTAAAACATGTAAGATATATATATTGTAAATAATTAATGTTTTTTATTTCTATGTTCATTTATTTCCACTTTAATTCCTCTAATAGCGAAACAGTTGCGATGTATACATTTTTAATGTGTATTTCTATATAAATGCGCATAATAGATTTGACGACTTTAACTCCGTATCTATGACAACTAACTCAATTCACAATCCCATATTTATATTTTGTCGTTACGTATGTATTCCCCACTTTATACTATACACCTGCGTTATTAAATAAGCAGGCTATAGCAGACTTTATATATGTATATATATATATATATATATATATATATATATATATATATATATATATATATATATATATATATATATATATATATATATATACAGAGAGAGGGTGGGAGAGAGGGAGAATAACATAATAGAACTTATGTTTGAAATTTGCATTTGCTCGATGAAATATTCAAGACTGATTGGCATAGTTTATGATGTTATCTTAGCTTGTATCCTGGAGATAGGATACTATGCTGTTCAATTATGTCAATTATACTTAAATAACATCTGGAGTTTGAAAATGATTCTAAACTTAACTTCAGAAAGATATGAGAGTGAGACACAATTCAAATGCAGTATGTTATAACTTAGCGGCCCGTGACATTAGCAATAACATGTGTGACCAGGATCTTGGAAATAGAAGACGTCATATTTAATGTGTTGACCCCCATCGCGATCAGATGCACGACAGGCTTGCTATCAAAAGCCACTACACCATATCATGTTTGGAGGGTGTAATGGGGTTCGTTATCGGTCGCTTCAGTCACAGCCAGGAGTTTGTGACGTAAAATAACATAAGTGCCTAAAAGCATACATTACCTCGTGTCATGGTTATCCTTAAACAGAGACTCGTCGGCCACGTTTGATCCACGTAAAGTATTTAGGATGCGGTCAGCCACCTAACCACACAGACCATTAACTGAAACGTAAATATATGTGCGAAGTGAACGTTAAAACTAATTCAATATTGTATGATGGTATAGGACATAACTAATAACATCTCACTTGATTTGTTCCTTTAGTTGTCTCATCTGATGGATAGTACTCTACAATACTAGTTATTTCTGTTGTTACTTCATGGAAAATGTAAGTTTATAAAGAGTGAACATAGCAGCATACGCTGATTACTTGATTCGAAGTAGCGAACAAAGTGTTATCTCGAGTTAATAAATGAAAATACTTAGTATATTTGTGAGATACGTTATTAAAAGAACACTTTCCATTGTGGACACGTCTAACATAGAATTGGATCAGCCACAACATCCTCACATCCGATTCGGGCTGGTTGCCGTCTTGAGCCTTTTGAGCGATACTCGCATACATTACTACTTTATTGTATTTAATACTTACATAAAACACTACTTTGTGACTATCACCGTTCATCGGTAGCTGACGCCAACATATATGAACACACACACACACACAACACACACAAATATATATATATATATATATATATATATATATATATATATATATATATATATATATATATATATATATATATAAAGGGCGTTCAGTAAAATTTTAAGGAGGGGTGAACCACGTGGCTAGAAAGCTGCGTACAAATGAGTTAGTGAAGAAGGTGTTTGATATATACGGAATGAGAAATTATTTTTTCATTTAATTTAATAAGTATAGAAAATGAGTGTTGTAATACGTGTCATTTCCTCGAATAGTCATTGTAAACATCGGCTTTGATTAGTAAGCTTACATTAACCAGTCTAAAAATGTCAATAACGTTACTTGCTTGGTAGTAAACATTCGTATATTAATTAGAGCAGATGGGAAAACCTGGAGTTCATTAGATGTTACGACAGTAATCGTTGTAACGAGTGGAAATTCAATGGAGTTTATATTTAATGTGGTTTAATTATTCTATATATTTATACGATAGCGTGTGGGTTCCTATGTCACGAGTCCGGCAAAAGCTCTGTGTATGCGTGCCGCACCTAGATTTTGAAAAACATTCAACCCGCCTAATTTTCGAAACATTTTCCAGTATTTCACTTTGGCGAAACGGTTAGCGACGTAGTATTTTTTACTTCGGCCCGACTGGTTTATAGTTCGATCCTAACCAACCTCTAAGATTTGTGTCTACATTTCCAGAGGAAGGGGAAGAGAGGTAGGGAGGGGACGATCGGGAAAACACATATTAATACATTAGCGTGTGTTATTTTGTGTGCCATGCTTATATCAAAAGAAACGACCTTCTGAATCGTTGTATGCTACTCATGAATTGGCTTACCCCTTTGGCAAAGATCAAAGTGTAGTATCTGTTCCGATGGATACTGCACTCTATAGACTGGTATTGTCTTGGCTTTCGAGGCTTGATTTACGCCGGTCTATAGGTCTGCCTTGTGCAGATCTAGGAGGTCCACCCTCCCACGCTTCGCCTCGCCTCTTTGGGGAGGAGTAAGTTTTTTGCTTACTGCCTGGGGCGCCCTACCGGGGAATGCCAACGGGTCTGCCCAGGCAATTTTTAATGGTCAGAGTGGTCACTTTCTCGAGCGTTGGCTTTTCAAACCCCACTTTCCCGACCCGACCTTAGCTCACATCTTACTTGTGGGAGTTAGATAACACTGGCCTTGTGCCTACTTCTTTAAGAGGAGTAAATAAATATTAATGAATTGAAGCCAATTTAAATTTAATCAAAAACATTTACAAAGTAAGGTTTACTCGTCGAAATATTACCTTCACTAGAAATATTGTATATAAAGAAGTTTTGTGAATTGTTTCATGTATTGTTCATTTAAAAAAAATAAATACACAAGTCCAAATCTCATCATATTTTATTCAAATACGTATAGGTTAAGAACAAGATAATTAGTATTAAACACATCATTTCGTGTAATTTACCGCTAGTATGTAAGAATATAATTTACAAAATTATTGATGATATAACGTTTTGTGTTTTCAAGATTAGAACAACTATACATCTTGACTGTTTTTTAATTGTGTACGGAGTTTATCTGTATATATAAAGCAGAATATATGATTAGTAAGGGTAGTTCTCCCCGATCTATGTAAATGATGGATAATTGACTATAAAGGCACGATACATGTAAGAAGCTCGTTATAAGCTTAAATGGAAAGGAAAGTAAGTGTATGAATATGATTTTACAAGTATTACATTTACACATTTATGATGCAATTGTATGACTCTGCCCATGCATACAATATAAAATATATCATATATCCAGATCATACATCCAAATCAGACAAACATTTTTCCAGTAATATTTTACGAACAATACATGTTTATGGCGATGTTTTATTAACTTTTATTTATAATGACAATGTAACATGCTAGACAATAAGCTCAGCATAAAAATTACAAGATAGGTACATGGCTAAAGTCAAGAGTACTCAGAATATTGCTATATATTATCTTATAGTTGGAAGGTACTTACTTTTTTGGTGTGTATATATATATATATATATATATATATATATATATATATATATATATATATATATATATATTAAGGCCACGTATTATAACTTTGATAATATTCTAAGTTTATAATCCGAAGAGAAGAGTAGAAAAAATTAAACGGTTATTAGTAATACATCTGTATTTATTAACACCAGTACACTTGAAAGTAAAAATAAACGTAAAATAGCAGTAGTAACAGATAAATTCGCCTATAATCTTTACAGCACTGGATGCGGACATTTTAAGTGAATTCTACGCCACCTGCGAATCGTAGACATAAAGATACACACTTTGAATTGTCTTTCTTTATTGAATCATGAATTCTCCAATTATATTTCAGAGAGCTCACAGACAGTTGAATTTTGTTGGTTGGAAACAAAACGCTCTAATAATATACAACTCTTTAAATGACAATTTCGTTGTATAATTAACTGGTTCTATAATCCTTAGTTTTGAAAATTCTGTATCATTATATATATATATATATATATATATATATATATATATATATATATATATATATATATATATATACATGTATATATATAGAGAGAGAGATGTATATATATATATATATATATATATATATATATATATATATATATATATATATATATATATATATATATATATGTGTGTATATATAGATATAGATATGACCGGCAAATAATTATTTTAACATTGTTGAATTCAAGATAGCGTACATTAACTCAACTTTTCCAGGGGTCTGAATATAAATTCAAAATGTCTAGATTACGGGCAAAGGAATGATTAGGCACCCTTGAGTATTTGATTCATTCATTGTAGATGGGGTTACAACATATATAATACATTACCAGAATATGTACGCTAATTCAGTTTTAACGTTTACACTTTTGAAGAATGGTATGACGATATAAATTATTTGAATTCACCCACCAAAATTGAGATGGGTACTGCTTCAAAACTAAACGTAATTTGTCAAATCATTGCAATTGATCATTTTTTTAAAAAGGTTCACAACGAAGTATCAATCGGATCAACATCTTACCCGGGGTGTTCACTAACTCGAATCACGTTTCATTGTTTTTTTCCCATTGGTTGAGCCAAAATGTGAAACATATTTTGCATACTGATTGTTTTCATTGCAGGAAAGTACATTTTAATATTTATTTTAACGAGATATTTTTCATTGTTTGTACAGATAAGTATACAAGTGAAGAAAGTAAACTGTAAATATTATCCACACACTTGACTTATTTTCTTCTATAATTTATATGGTGCATATGTTCGTTTATTTTAATATGCATTATAATCACGGATGCTAGTGGTATTTATCATACCACAAAAGAATAGTACATCCTCTCTCAAATGTAATCACATCATAATTTATTATTATCATTATTATTATTATTAGTAGTAGTAGTAGTAAAGGTAGTAGTTATAATAATAATAATAAAAATAAAAGTAATAATGATAATTATTATCATCTTAATAATAACGACATTTTGAGAAAAAAAAAGAATTTACTTACTTTTCTCTGAAATATGGACGGTTTATCGTATTTAAAAAATGTTCACGAAAATAAGTACATTAATAGCAAATTGAAAAATTACATATACGCCCAAACTGTTCTTGAATTTCTCAACGTTTTAAAACGTACGTGGCATGGCGTGAACCACAGGTAACGAAATATTAGGAAAAAAAGGAAGAATGTAAGTAAGTTTGTTTCTTTATCATAGCAACATTTTATAGTATTTTGAAAAGAATAATTCATTAAATATTCTACGCAAGTTTATAAATAGAAATTTTGTCCGCTCGTTTTTCTGTATTTCACCATTTTTAACGTAATTATTACATAAAATATACTGATGCAGTATATATAGTAATCTCTAAATTCTCTCAAACAAAAGCTACTTTCTTACATTTGCATATTTATTTTATTTTTTAGTTTCTAATAAATTGATATTCTGTTTGTAAACTTGAGAGTACTATTGTTATAATTGTCAATGCAATTTATTAAAGACAGCTTTAAAAAAAAACATTTTAAAAGTTTTAGTATATGAATACTTAAGGCAAACAATGATTTGCTACTAGACATTTTCAAATAAATAAAATAACTCGATTTAATCACAATTTATAATATTGATATCGCTACTTAACTGTTGTCACAAGACAACCCTCACCGGAATTACACGCTCTGTTATATTTCAAAGTGTTTACAAACTTTTAAAATTACTAAATAGTTTCAATTAAAAACTGAACGGACAAAATAAGCGTTTCCATTCGGCATTAAATTGTACTATAAGGTCATTTGAATATGTTGTTTATTTCTTTGATCTTCATACACATTTTGGATAACATTTATGAATCAATCTTAAATTGTATTTGTATCCCGAAATTAAATTCTAATTTTGTGTTAAAGCTATGAAAATCTAATTTTAATGCAATACGGAAAACGCTGTCGGTAATTTTGTTAGTTCCTATTACTGCCTATTATTTTTTACGAGAAAATATGTTAAACTTAATTTTATTTATAAAAAATATTATGTGTCCTTTTTTATTTTCACATCAATAACTTTTACTTTACTTTTATTTCATTTATAACAATAATACATAATTGTTCATTAACTACTTAGGTTATGTACTTCTGCTACAATTATATGAGACTCGCCACCTAGCTACACTATGCCACACCAGAGGGAGCGTATAGTTGCTAGTTAAAATAAATACTAATTTTCAAAAATATAATAAACTAGTTCTCTAAATTACTCTAAAGAATACTAATCATAGTGTTTGAAGATATGGCGGAAATAATGGTGGTAATGGTGATCTTTATAATAATGAATTGATAAAGTAAAAGTTCCAATGCAAAACGCGATAAATTCAATTCGTTTACATTGAGACATGATACAATGAAAACACGAATATCTTTAATCTAGACATGAACTGAAGGTGTATATCAATTCAAAGAATAATAGAAATTATGCGGATATCATATTATGTATAATATCATTTGGGAGTGTAGTCGAGTGGTGTAATACGACAATTTTTGTAGTGGTAGTTTCGTTATTTTCAAAATGGAGTTTATCGCGTTTTGCATTCTTACATTTCAATTGTTTAATCTATAGATTATAGCTTACCTTACCCTCTCACAATTATTAGTATTAGTGTTGGTGGTGGTGTTATTATTATTATTATTATTATTATTATTATTATTATTATTATTATTATTATTATTATTATTATTATTATTATTGTTAGTATTATTATAACTATTACTGTTGTGGTTGCTGTTGTTATTATTATTATTTATTAATTATTATTATTGTTGTTTTTATTATTATTTTTGTGTTGTTGTTGTTATCATTGTTGTTATTGTTATTATGATTAGTATTTGTGCTGTTGTTATTATTATTATGATTATTTATGTATTACGATTCATCACACAAGTCATTTGCATTGACGCTCACATGTTTTGTTCGTTAGAGTTTTACTGACAACAACTCTCCATATACTTCTAGTGCTGTCCGCCTCTTTCGATAAACATAGCAATTCATGTTTCGTTCAATCGATAGTCGTTTATAATTGAGCCATGGCCTTAGATCAGCTGTTGATTTTCTTTAGAATTTAAGTAACGATAAACCTCCGTACATTTTAAATTGAGATCTAGATGGGGCTCTCCCTTCGCTATATTCATATTCCCTCACACTTAACAGTCATTGTTTATGAATAAAATGTTGTTGGTGCTATCGTGTTTAGATGGTGAGGTAAGAGTGATTGCAGTTTATACGATATGTCTTACAGGTCTTCATAGCGAGTTCCAGTCGCTTACGATTAGTTTAATGTGTTTCTGTATTTTAGGTTGCGTTTGCGCGATGTTATACTATTAGAACTGTCCTTTTGTGAGACGGTGGCTATATAACATGTCTTTCTAAATTTGTCAGCGGTTTCCATCCGTGGCATTATTTGTACGTGCCCAATGTTCACTTGGATCCTCAGTAAGTGTTTATGCCTTCTTTATATTCTAACTTTGAACTGTGGACGGCGATATCTACTATTAGCACTATGTATTCTTCTTTTGAGGGTTATAATAATCTACGGTATTTGAGTGGATAATGTTTTACCTATGTATTCCCATGCCCGATACCATGTTATGTCGGTAATGTTCTAATACCTGTTCCGAGTTATACTTGTAGCAGTAAAAACATAACTACTACTGCTACTACTGCTACGACTACTCCTATTACTACTACTTATTATTATTATAATTATTATTATATTTCTTCTTCGTCTTTTTAATGTATTTTATTTACTCAGTAACATTGTCCACACAAGTCATCATCAGTGATCAATCTCTGGCAATACAAAGCGATAGTCCCGCGTCGGAGTGGCAGCACCCATTTTCAGATGTGTACTACTCTCCCCCGCATTTTATAACATTTACTAGTCCTTTTTTTCTGTTATCGCACAGGCTGGTTACCTTTTATGTGTTGATAGTCACAACCATTGGTGATCTGTTGCAGGTGAGTGGCATCAAGGTACCAGCACTGCTTGCACCTCCGTCGGTGTAAGTTTGATCTCCGTGCTATTTTTTGTTATCTTCTTTGACCCTTCACATCAGTTGTGTGGTACCAGCCGAAGTTCGTATTACCACATGTGTGTGTGTATTAATGTGAATTCCTGGTGTGTTTAGAATTACGTTTATTTTATTTCTGGCAGTTTTCACTTATCCTGGGTTCGTATTATGTTCGTTGTATATGTTTGGTTATTTTTCCTTTTAAAATAATATGTGGCAGGTTAGCGTTCGTTAGGTTTGTTGGTTTGTTTCCACATTCAAGAATGTTCTCAATATGTCTGCTGTTTCATCATCGCCGTCTATTGTATTGTCATGATATTTACTATCATACTAATTATATATTATATATATATATAAGATTATATATGTATACATATACATATATATATATATATATATATATATATATATATACGCACACCTATATATATGTATATGTATATATATATATATATATATATATATATATACATACATATAATCAAATATGAAACTAAAAGTTCACTTTCAGTAGAAATAACCTATAGTTAAATGGTGTAAGACACTATACGAGATAGAGCAATTATAGAGATAGAATAAATACGAGTGATAAACATGTACGAATGTCCAGATTTATTTCAAACATCGATTGTTCAATGCAAGGTATATTCTGTAATACAATTATATCCATTATTCTTTACTTAAGCCCATGAAAGTATTTTAAAATGGTCCGATTTCTTATATCAATTCCGTTTAAGTGCGCCCTATTTACGATTTGAACTCAACATCTCACTATTGGAGTTACTTCATTTTGAACGCCTTTTCCATACAGCATCTACGAAAAACTTTTCTCTTCTCCATCTAAACCTCCTTTCATTAGACACTTTACCAACGTACAACTACCATCTGGACAAACCCCTATTTCTTTTTTACACAAACTTTTTTCATTCTCCATTTCTTAATAGTATTTTTTTAAATAATTGAATTTTGGCTGTTCCACTGCCAACTTATATATCTGTATAATTCCTCTGATGATAAGATTTCGATATTTGAAAAGTCTTGGCTTAAGGAAATAATAATAAACATACTTGTATTACAGAATACACCTTGCATTGAACAATCGAGGTCTGAAATAAATCTGGACATTCGTACATAGTTGTCACTCTTCTTTCTCCTATCTTTATATATATATATATATATATATATATATATATATATATATATATATATATATATATATATATATATATATATATATATATATAAATATAAAGAGAGAGAGAGAGAGCAAAAGAGATACGGACACAGAGAGAAGGAAAGAGATAAACGTATAAATATCTCCTAACATAAACGCTTACATCGTTTAAATAACTTTTACTAACCAAATTGTTATAAGTTTTATGAATTAATGGAAACTGTTTTCTGACTTTCATTTCAATTAAGGCGCCGGGGCAGAAAACTATAAGAAAGCTGACAATTTGATAAAACAGTTGAACTTTCTCTCAATAAATCATGATTTGTTGTTATCGACAATCCGAAATATACAATTTTCACTCGCAGTCCATAATATATTATTATTCAGCTGACCCGAATGTCACCATTTATGTGGTTGTGGACGGATTTTATAGCAGTAAAGAATATGACAGTCTGGAAGGCCAATGTATTGACCGTGAGATCACATCATCCCTATTTAGGGTCGGACCGTAATATATATATATATATATATATATATATATATATACATACACGCTTGTGTGTATAAGTTAGTTTGCTTTTATATATGTGCCCCTATGTATCTGTGGAGATCTTTTATATTATAGTATATGATAATGTAAAGAAGGTATTTATTTATTTCTTGGAATATTCTGCCGCGAAAACATTCTTCAAAGAAGAGCTTCCTTTTAATATAAATATTTCGCGTCAGGTTCGCGCTGATAGGCACCTCCCCTACAGAAATATAACTTAACGATCACACATGTATATATATATATATATATATATATATATATATATATATATATATATATACATATATATATATACATATATATATATATATATATATATATATATATATATATATATATATATATATTGGCATAAAAAGACAATATTTAGTTTCGCATCTCGCTCTACAGAGCCAAATATCGAGGTATCGTGTAAAAATATAATAAAGGTGCAATGAGAATTATAGCGAGGGAAAGGGGTAAAAATTAAAAAAAAAGAAAAAAAAGAAGTTCAATCAAATAGAAAAAACATTACGCCCGAGGAGATGTTCTCTTTGCTTGCAAAGAGAATGGCCCGAGGACTTAATATAGATTGTTTCTAGGATCTTGAGATGGTCGGGAGAGTGCGACTCCCTAAGAATGTAGAATAAGTTGACACTGAAATTAGAGGCACAGGTGCGGTTATTTATGAAATGTTCGGCTATCGACGAACCATAAGTATTATGTAACACGTCCGTTGGTGAATAATTTGAATTTCAAATTTTTGTGGGCACGTGTTGTTTGACACGGATGTCTAGTCTTTGTGACGTGATCCCAATGTAGTGCACACTGCAACTACATTAAAATAAATAAATAATAGAATTATTGTGATGTGCGGGGAGGACATCTTTTCAAGTAGAAGTCAAGATCGGTTGGGAGAAAGAAACAATTCGCAGAAAAATAACATTGTTGTACATACAAAGAGATTGTTTGGCGAATCTATCGCTAATGTTACATAGCCAAATTAGGGGAAGGTAAATAGGGCATCTGTCTACAGAAACTGATTTGCAAGGAAAGAGAATATCTCATCGGGCTTATGTTATTTCTATTTGATTGAACTTTTTTTTGTTTTGTTCTTCTTTTTCACCTCTTTCCCTCGCTATAATGCTCATAGCATCTTTATTATATTTTACACGATACCTCGATATTTGGCTCTGTTGAGCGAGGTACTAGACCGGTAAGCTGCCCTATCATCTTTTTACTTCTTAAATCATCATGATTAATAAATATTGTCCTTTTCATGTCAATATAAAGGGTTGTACTACAACAAATATTTAAATATATATATATATATATATATATATATATATATATATATATATATATATCCATGTATATACATATAGTTATATATCCTTTGGTAGATCCTTTCAATAGTTTGAATCAGAATCTTAGAATATACCAAATGTCTATAATTCTTACTATAGGTTCGTATCATACCATAATTCCTGCCAAACCCGTCTATAATATTAACAAATTTCTGTACCTGATTATCCTCATTCCCCTGAAGTTGGACCCGGATGGGTCTAAAAGTACTTGGGACACAAATCAAAACTATAGAAGATTCATCAGCGAAGTCCCCTCCGAAACTATGATCCCGATTCGGACAATTGATAGGATCTACCAAAGGATATCTAAACATAGGTTTTATCTTATATTCAACACCACTTGCCTGCAAAAGAATATGGTGCCTATATATATATATATATATATATATATATATATATATATATATATATACAATTCACAATATATAATAAAAATGAAATGCCGTGAAGACCGAATGTGTGTAACAAACAAAAAGGAAAAACGAATAAAATGCTAGGGACATCATGAAAAATTAAAGATGTAACAGGTGTCGTTCGGATTTATGAACTTCTCCAGAAAAAATGCATATTTAAAAAATTATTGAAAATTTTTTTAACATTTATTGAAACACTGCCAAAGATATGAAAAAAGGTAAAAGAAGAACGCACACTGTGATGTTTTTGGCAAGTATTTTAAAATTTAAAAAAGTGACGAATTAATGCGACGCGTGCGGCAAAAACGTTTAAATTGAAAAAAAGGGGGGGAAAGTAAAAGACAAAAAATACTTAAAAAACAATAATGAACTACGTTGGGCGAAAACAATGAAAACGAATAGTTACTTTCATCGTGACTGGAGGGTGCAATGCAGTGGCGAGATATATTCCATTCATTACAGTTTATTTTTTCAGATGTGCGCTTAAGAAAAATGATCCTTTTACGTTTGATCGTGATTAAAACGCTTCAAATGCTCTTGCAGTGTCAGAGCGAGAGAAGGAGAGAGAGAGAGAGAGAGAGAGCGAGTATTCGGTCTTCAGGAGAGTGCAGTTTGTAAAGTGAAAATTGTTGGTAACAGTGTGTCTTTGTATGCCCTGTGCTTTAGTGGGAGTGTTGTGTTTGAGGTCTTGTTTGTGTTCGTAAATGCGATATGTAATGTTTCTGGCCGTTTCACTAATATACAATTGTTTTTCCCCATTTCAACGTCTTTGCCGCACGCGTTGCATGAATTGGTCCACGACTTTTCAAATCGTTACACACGTGCTAGAAATATCATGTTGACTATTCTTCTGTTTTTTTATGTTTTGCAGTTTTTGAATCAATTATAACTTTTTCACGTTCGCCAATCGGAAGAAAATCGATTAATTACTGTATCTCCATCTCTCTATCTCTGTATATATATATATATATATATATATATATATATATATATATATATATATATATATATATATATATATATATATTTATATATATATACTGTGTGTGTATTTAGGCAGCATTTTTCATTTGAGAATCATTATTAAATAGCATATAAGTCGATGCTTACTTATCCCTTGTTCCTTTTTTTCCTTTTTTGTATATTCCATATGTATCACGTGTGGTTTCTATTCGTCGTCGAATCATCTGCCGATGACAAATGCTAAATAACATAAACGTTGGAGAACAAAACAACATTTCAAGATCATACACTGTAGATATGGACTTACCGGGAATATATATATATATATATATATATATATATATATATATATATATATATATATATATATATATATATATATATATATATATATATATATATATATATATATATATATATAGGGTTGGAGTTAAATAAATTGCAGAAGGAAATCCGAGTAGAGAGCTAAATGTACTAAACAGAGCAAGAATAAAATAAAGTAACACGGAATCACATAAATCCCGGTGAGATAATTTATTTCGAGCCTCCGGCCTTTTCAATCACCCAAAATGAGGTGAATACATTTTTTAAAAATGAAATCAGAGATATTCACCAACACTATTCAATACACATATAGAGATAGGGAACATTATGCGATTTACAACGGAATGCATATATTTAGGGGAAAAGAGTGTGATAACATATTTAAATAATATATGGAGAGAAGGGGGCATTGAACGATTTATAAAAGAAGGCGTATATTGGGGGAGGAAAGAGGTTGATTACATATTTACTATATATATATATATATATATTGAGAGACGGAGCGATTGTTACGATTCACCACGGAAGTTATATAGTGAGAGTGAAAGAGAGCAATACAATTATATAGATTGGTGCAAATTGTACGATTTTCAAACGAAACCTGTATAGGGAGGGGAAGGAGAGTTATATATCATGATCAGGTCAATCTGACAAATGACCCTAGCGACATAAAGAATCATAATTGATATTCAAAAGCAGTCTGTCCACAATAAAACCTAGTCATCTACCCTAATAGAACAATATAGAACAATACTACTAATTGAATGATGAGAATAATAATATAATAATCATAATAATAATGCAAAAATTATATGAAATATTTACAATGTTAGTTGCGTCCTTAATATATGCTATAAAATATAAATATATAATAATAGAGATCCTTAAAATGATCATGATAATTGTATTTTAGTCATAATGAAATGAAAAAAAAACATAGATAAAAAATAAAGGTCAGGAACAGGGTTAAAGGATACAGAATGACATATAACAAATAAAAATTAAACTAATCCAGGCAGGCCCACTTTAGTATATCCACCGTGTAGGATCGAAGTGGATCGCGAATTATAAGTTACTGGTTATTTTAAAATTTACATTTATGGCGACCCTTCGCTATTAGTTAATTTCCTCTGTTTATAAGATTGACGTGTTTGTATTCTATAATTTTTATTTTGCCCCCAAGCCAAATTGCGAATTGCCTAAATCCATTAAGAGAGTTAGAATATCAATATATTGGCCAATACACAACATTATATATATATATATATATATATATATATATATATATATATATATATATATATATATATATATGGTAAGAGAAGGATGAAGGTAATCCGACGTGATGGTAAAATGAAAAAGGAAAACCAAAAACTGGATGTTTTTTATGTGTACATCAACGTTTCGTCTTTATTTATAAGACTTCATCAGGATGATGATATAGAGAAAAGATGTCATGCAAGTACAAATACATGTAGGGTAGACATGTTGGGAGGAAAAATAAAATAAAATGAAAATAATGGCCACGTCTTGGTGGACGTCAGTACTTGTTAGAGAATAAACATGAATGCAGGGAAAGGATGATGGGTAGAGAGGGAGCGGGGCTGTGATTTTGGTGGATGGGCAAGAGTTATGGTCTTAGAGAGCGTTTTGAGAAAATGAGGGAATTTAAGAAGAGGTATGGGAGAAAATACATACACCCCCCACACACAAACATTCCAACTTACTTTTCCCCTTCAATCTTGACCGCAGCCATCTGGTCAAACACCTCCCTCCCCCTCTTCCTCCACTCTCTCTCTGCCATCCACTTTACTCCTGCTCATCCCCCACCTCTTTCTCTTACCGCCAGCCACAGTAGTCCTTGCTCCCTCCATCCTTCCTTTTTTTCCCCACTCATTTTCTTCATTCATTTTTATTCTCTAACAAGTACTGACGTCCACCAAGACGTGGCCATTATTTTCATTTTATTTTATTTTTCCTCCCAACATGTCTACCCTACATGTATTTGTACTTGCATGACATCTTTTCTCTATATCATCATCCTGATGAAGTCTTATAAATAAAGACGAAACGTTGATGTACACATAAAAAACATCCAGTTTTTGGTTTTCCTTTTTCATTTTACCATATATATATATATATATATATATATATATATATATATATATATATATATATATATATATATATATATATATCAGGTGGATGAATATAAATTACATCATATTTATCTACAGACGACGTCGTTTCGAGCGTATATTCTCATTAGTGTAGGATGTTATAAGTTCAGACGATCACAAGGTGCGAACCCGGTTACCAGAGTTTGTTTTGACCCAGCACGCTTCTGCTCTATCCTGTAGGTAACAGGAACTTATCATGTATTTCAGATAATTTAAGTTATAGTTATTCTAATTTCAGCCGATTATGCACATCAGAACAATCTTTAAGACTCAACGAATTTGAATTGTTGACCGGATCGTCGCTGTTTAGCTATAGTAAATGTCTATTTTTTAATATATCCTAACAGTGTTCGACTTTCATTTTGTATGAGGGCTTTTCATTATAATATTCATACAAAAATATCAAATTGTATTTATCTACAGACGACGTCGTTTCGAGCGTATGCTCTCATTACTGTAGGGGGTGATTATTTCAGACGAACATAAGATGCGACCCCGATTCACAGAGTTACTTTTGACCCCACACGCTTCCGCTCTATCCTTCAGGTAATAGGAAATTACCATATGATACAGATAAATGACGTTATAGATTCCAATTGCAGCGGGTTACCCACATCAAGTCAATCTTTAAGACTCAATAAATTTGACCGGATCCTCGCTGTTAAACTATAGGTAATGTTTATTTTCAATATCTCATAACAGTGTTCGATTTTACTTTTTTTAAATGCTGTTTAATGATAATAGTAATACATTTAATTATATTTATCTACAGACGGTGTCATTTCGAGCGGTTGTAATTTGGATCGCTTTTTTATTATATTCAAATGCTAAATATTATACGTGTTCATTTCATGGTAAGAATTTCGTGTTTATATTTTTGCCACCTGCATTACTGTGTGATTACCACATAGGGGGAATAGAACAACTTCTGTTCTTAGTAGACTCTTGACGACATGATAATAGTCGAGGCTCCGTGCTCGACAATCAGACCCGCAGACACTGGGGCATTTCGGTTGTCTTTTATCTGTCGGGCGACACTATTAGTGCCGGGTAATTCTAGGAGGTCCGCCCTTATTTGCATTGCCTTCTTTATTTAGAGAATAGTTAGTTTATCGCTAACGACCTAAAGCCGCACCACCCGGTGAATGCTGATAGGGCTGCTCATGCGATTTTCAATAAGTCAGGCGATGGCTTTATTCTCCCCACCGTTTGACCTTGTGTCAAATCTTCCTGCAGTGGGAAGGAAGTAAATAGCCAGTGAATTGAATATGCGGCCGCCATATACATTATACGACTTACTCACACCGCATATGTACAATGTACATATTAAATGAACCGTTTCAATATATACACACATAACAATATTAAGTAATTAATGCTTCACAGCATTTGTTGTGATTTAGTATTAAACGGATGAAAGTCCGTGAAAGACCGACACCGGCACATTTTTTCTCTCTGTACTTTCTTAAATAATTCAAATCAATATTCGTGAAGGAATTCACGTTTTTTTTTTAATATTCTTTTGTTCGTTTTATTAATATTGATTTTCGTCGATGCATCTACTTGGTTGCAGCTGTGAATATCGTGACAACTAACTAGATTTGCAGCTTTGAATATCGCTTTAGATTAAAGACAATAACCCACCACGCCTTTTAGAAAAGGAGTTGGAATAAAATTAGAACGCGTATATGTAATTAACGTTTGGAGAACAGTTGCCCTCTTTATCTCGCACAAGAAACACACCCCGATTTGCAACAAAAACAGCACATCATTTTTCTTGATTAATTTGACATATAATATTTCTATAGACTTATAATTAATGTCAGTTAGCGCAACATATCTTTCATGAAGAAACGAACGTTATATTGATGTATTTTATGAATAATCATATAAAAGATGTAGTAAAATTAGTCGTTGTTCATTTTCCTATGAGTAAATGTAGGAAATAAAAAAGCTTCCTATATTTATTATAAAAAAGATAAGTGTATATATATATATATAAATATATATATATATATATATATATATATATACATACTATTTTAGTTTTTTTATATAAAATTTGCTTTAAAAATGCTGTTCTTAATAATGATATAGATAGTTTATGATATTCATTTGACTCAATCATATATTCTTTCATGTTCAAAATAATCTTTAGTTTAAGTTTACTTAATTATATTCTTAATAATGCTATGATATTCAATTGACTCAATCATATATTCTCTCATGTTCAAAATAATCTTATGTTTAAGTTTACTTAATTATATTCTTAATAATGCCATGATATTCATTTGACTCAATCATGTATTCTTTCATGTTCAAAATAATCTTTAGTTTAAGTTTACTTAATTATATTCTTAATAATGCTATGATATTCATTTGACTCAATCATATATTCTGTCATGTTCAAAATAATCTTTAGTTCAAATTTACTTTATTTTCTAGCATCAAAATTGTTCGTCAAAAAAATATTTATTTAAACACCATGGGAATTTTAATAACCCCTTTTCGGTAACTTAGAAAAATGGATAATTTAACCGTATATATTTGTTGAATTAACACCTCAATAATGCTGTTTAATGTTAGTAATACGTGTTGGGCAAGGAATGGAATGTTGTGCATCTTGGAATACTTGTTTAATTATCTTTAATGAATGTTATTTAACTTTGTTTTTAAAATTACATTCTGTTCAGTAATTCGAACATATGATCCTTTAATTCAGTATTTTATAGTAGGGCGTATTATATTCATCACGTAGTTAAACAAATTGTAGGCGGAAAATGTATGAGGATATATGTTGTATTTGGAAAATAGACGTAAGGTTTACTGTTTCGGACATTAGTTTGAAGTGCGATACTTGTCGTGGTTGTCAGAAGCCTAGGGCTACTAGAATATACACGTATTAAATATTACTTAGATAATTATTACATAAAGTATATTTAGTTTAATCTTATTTAGTAGTAGAGGTAGTAGTAGTAGTAGTAGTATATATATATATATACATATATAAGAATGAAACTAAATATATACTTTTAGAAGATAGCACTAATAGTGAAATTGTTTGAGCTCAAATACGATATAGAGACCTTATAAAATATAAATGAAAGAGGAGCTATAACAATGTACAAATGACACATCTATTTCAACTTCGAATGTTCAATGTAAGGTGTTCAATCGTTTGAACTGAACATCTTTCTATTGTATTTACGTCATTTTGAACATTGGCAACGCTGCGTTCACGAAACCCCTTTTTCAATTTTTAAATCTCTTTTCACCGGTCACCTTATCAAGAGACATTCACCAACTGGGCAGAATGTATATATTTTACACGCATAGTCTTTCTCTCTATTACTATATATTTTTTGAAATTGAGAATTTTGGCCTTTCCACTGCCAACTTATCTATCTATGTAATTCTTCTGATGATAAGATTTTAATCTTTGAAAAGCATTGGTTGAAGGAAAGTAAAATAAACATGTTTTTACCGAGCACACTTTGCATTGAACAATCGAAGTTGACATAGATTAGTCAGCTGTATATCTTTATCTCTCTTCATTCATTTATCTTATATATATATATATATATATATATCTATATATATATATATATATATATATATATATATATATATATATATGAATATATATATATAATTGTGTCTTAATGAATTAAATTAAATTTACATGAAATTGAAGTTCATTTAAAAATTCAAATGTCTAAAAGAAAGCAAATTAAATTAAACAAATATAAAAATATATACATCTATTCCAAGTAAATAAATTGACTCAGTTCAAGCTAATCAAAACCGTGCATTCAAATCATTAGAAGTTATACCGGATACTCCTTCCAATAAACCTTAACTCATTCATGCATCCACATATTAAGCGTGTTCAATGGTTCACTGTATTAAATTACCTCATCTTATGACATAGGTATACACTTACATACGTTTATTTTATATCGCCTGCATTTATTCAACACTTTATATTCTTAATTAATTAATTTAATTTGCAACATTCAAATTAATATACATAAATATATATTCTTTTGAATTTAATATTACTTGCCTTCAACCAACGTTTAAGAATGTTATTAATGTAACTAAATGGATCAATTTTTTTCATTTAAATTAATGTATTATACTCAGCCACACTTATATAAACGTTGATTTAATCTTTCCTGCATTTTTTCAACACAATATTCGTAATTAATCAATTTATTTAGCAACATTTTACTTTAAATACATATATATTCTTTGGAATTTAATATGACTTGCATTCAGCTACATTTCAAAATGTTATAAATGTTTATAAATTGCCTAACTTATTTGATTTAAATTAATGTATTGTAAGACGCATGTCAATTGTCTCGATTTTAACAGAAAGTTCAAAATGTGTCAACATAAAAAACATCTAAAGGGATACCATCTCATGCACATACGTCTCTACGGTCATTTACTACTCAAAACCCATACACATTTTATTAATCTCAATCTTTTCAACACATACACAAGTATTCAAGTATGAGAACGGCAACAATTGTTCACGCAAACTATGGAAAAACACATTATTATACCTAAAATATTTTGAATTATAAAAAGAAAACGATATTTTAACGTCAAAATTAACGACCGTGGCTAAGCGTGAACATTCGATTTTGGTTCAAGATATTCATAACAATGTAAATAGTGTCGATCATACCAAATCAAGATGTATTGTTTTATTATAAAATGTTGCTGATGAAGAAAGACGCCTATTTTAAATACGCAGAGATTGCTCAACAGTTTTGTTCATTTATAATTCTAATACATAAGTATAATATTGTGTCAGAAAAGGTATATTTATACCGGAACACAATGACAGTATAAACAGGAAATAAGAAATCAACTAAATTTCATGTATTTTTTACCCGAATCAATAACAATTGCCTTCACATTTTGTCGTAGGATGTGTCTAGATGTTTGTTTTAGAAATGAACTAAATTTCTCCGTAAATGTAACAAAACATAAAAATGTATGAAAAGAAATATATGATTATTTATTTTTGCAGCTTTCGAAATTCAACTTTTAACGTAACGTTGACATACCATTTAATCTAACACTGCAATAAAAATACAAATTAAATGTTGTTAAATATGTAATCTGATATTCTCAGATATGTCGTTATAATAGTGTTCATCATCAGGTTTGTTCTCAATACACACACTTACATAAATATGTCATTATATGTTGATTACCTACTATACATCATTCTCGAGTGTCGTCGGTCTCTCTGTACATGGCTTGTCAAGACAACGTAACATGATAATACTTCACCTGACAAATAAACCCTGACCAAATATCAAAAATAGTATAGTATTTATAACACAGATAAGGTATCCTCGACGCTCTTATACATTAACGTATACAGGAAATGGTGCACTTTCTTCTACTTATGTAACTTCAAGTAACAGTTAGATGGATACTCCACCGGAGTAGATGAACTCTAGTCTTCGAATCCAGAAAAGTTAATTAGCTACATGAATTTATTTCGATAGATAATTAGTTACATTAATTCATTCGATTGATAATTAGCTACATGAATTTATTTCGATAGATAATTTGCTACATTAATTCATTCGATTGATAATTAGCTACATGAATTTATTTCGATAGATAATTAACTACATGAATGTATTTCGATAGATAATTAACTACATGAAATTATTCGACAGTTAGATGGTTACTCAACCGGAGTAGATGGACTCTAGACTTGGAATCCGGTAAGATCAACAGACTGCAACAAAGAAAAGTAAAACATAGTCTACTGGACAACTGCCGAGAAAGAAAATGATGGTCTAAACTTGTTATAACCTCAACGTTTGAGAACTAAAAGAGAACTGTTAGAGAATATTCGAATATCTATGTATTTCATATGGAGATGAAGTGTTAGCCACAGGACGTGCCCCTTTGATTTCTGAGAACTTCGACTGAAATGAAATATGAAAGAGAGCCATTCTTGTCTTAATTTTTATTAGATTAGAAATACTTGAAAGTATTTATACAGGTAAATTGAAATAATAAAATTATAAACCGCTAGGTAAGAATCATTATTTACTAAACTAGTGTAATTACCCAGAAGAAAGTTCATATATATTTGAAAGTAAAAATAATCAACATGGTATGACAAACGAGGTTACAAACCAGTTTCGAATGTAACTAGAAACGTTAATGATCCGTAAGACGACGAACAAAGTATTACGTGTATGTTAAATAAATATATGTGTCATGTATATTCATATATTTATATATATATATGTATATATATATACACATATATATGTATATATATATATATACATAACTATACATATACATATATATATATGTATATATATATATATATATATATACATATAAATATATACATATACACCCATATATTTATATATGTATACATATACACATATACATATATATATACATATATGTATACATATGTATATATATATACATATATGTATACACCCACACACACCCACACACATATATATACATATATATATATATATATATATATATATATATATATATATATATATATATATATATATAATTAAGGTAAAACATCCACGGTGTAGCAATCCAAAGATTTTCATCCAGGTTTATAAAAAAAGTGATCAATATAATGTAAAAAATCTACGACACTGGCATGTCGATTTTATCGATCAACAGCTATTATAAACTGAGATCTCATCAGGCAGAGTTAGAATCTTACCCTTAGATAATACATATATTTATATATATATATATATATATATATATATATATATATATATAAAGCAATCCAACAAAAGATATAAGCGTCAACTAATATCTTATAATTAGTGAAACATCCGGATAAAAAACTGAAGCTCAATATACTGGATATAGCATTAATATTATAATATAAAATGAAGTAATAAAATAAGGTGTCAATCAAATTTTATTAGAATTCAAAGTTCATGCAAAGCATCCTTAAGTCCTTAGCTCATGAGTTTTCAAAGATAGTTCTTCTCTTCAGAGGACCATTACCGCAGTTATACTACTACAGGCAATAAAATTACGCTTTGAAAATATATAAAATTATATACACAAATATATAAAAATACATAACATCAAACATATCAATCCAAAAACATACTTTCGTTGAATCCATACAGTCCATCCAGGTCATACAAGTTGAGAAGCATAATCAGGAAGGACATTACTCCAACATACAAACAGCAGTCATGTATATATATATATATATATATATATATATATATATATATATATATATATATATATATATATATATATATATATATATACCGTCCATACCTTACCTGTAGCATCTACCAGTCTAAATGTAGTATTAATTAGGAAGACAGAAAAAATGGAATAATTTACATTTAAATGTATGAAACAATCAATAATATTTCAAACTAAACTGGATAGTTTTACAATATTTCTCTTCAAATCGAAAGGTTATTGTGAGGACAGATTTAAAAAAAATTAGATATGGTATCAATTTCATAACAAGGCTTATATATATATATATATATATATATATATATATATATATATATATATATATATATATATATATATATATATATATATATGTTTTCTTTCATTTGGTAGGTAGGTGCGGGCGGGATTGTTCAAAAGTGTAGATATACCATTAAGTGTAAAAATAAAATATTATTTGAAGAGAAAAAAGAGGAATGGGAAGAATGGATCGTTAATAAAACCTAATTTAGGTTGGGGACAAAAGGGAATTCGAGAGTTGAAAATGATTGCTGATTCTAAAATAAGAATTCCAATGAAAGGAAGTCTGCAATTTAAAAGTAATAAGGTAAACTTAGGACAAAACCTTTAATTTCTAGAAATTGAAGCGGCTACCTAATTTATAAAAAGTATAGTATAATAAGTAAATGAATATACATGAATAAATAAATGATTGGAAGATTAAAAGGTTTGTTCTTCTGGAGAGGGGGATTATTTTTATATTTAATTTAATCAGTGTATCCAGAAGAACAAATATTTAGATATAATTACTTATAGAATGGCTACACAGGATAGAAAACGAACCAACACTACGACATCTATGAAACCAAAAACATATATAATAGACCGACTAAAACTATCAATATTAATAAACATGCTAACCCTCAAGATAGCAGTAAGAATGAAAATTAAAAAAACTAGAAGGAAGAATAGTATTTAGTTTAACCAACCTTATAATTGCAATGTAAAAACTAATATAGCTAAGGAATTCTTCAAAATGTAAAAAAAAACTCTTTCAATCACCCACATAAATACACCACCCTCTTCATTAAGAACTGTATTAAAATCCCCTACTCCACAATTCCCAATATAGCACAAACCATCATAACATATGATAACAAAAAAAATAAAACTGCAAAACATCCATTTCCTACCATGCACCCAACTAAAAACTGCAATTACCAAAAATCTAGAGAATGCACATTAAACGGTAATTGCATACAAAGTTACGTTATCTATTCCTGTACTGTTAAACAATTACCACAAAACACCATTATGCAAACTAACACCAACACTTAAATTCCTCATTCTTCCTCTGGCTCTCCAAATCTACAACGCCTTACATCAGACGAAACACTTAATAGCACCCTCTACAATAACCAACAACCCACACTAACTAATAATGGACTTGACCTCACCCCTTAAAGTTTATCAGCTTCTCCAACTTACAATCCTGACTTAAATGTGGCCTAGAACCCGAGCATACACATCCGTTGCATTTATGATACTATAAATAACACAACTACTATAGCAGCACCCCCGCACAAAATACACACTTATATTGGAGCTAGTGCTTTCCCCATTAAGACCCGAATTTACACCACATCTACTCTTTTAAAAACAATAATAATAATGCTCTTAGCTCCTCTCTATCCAATCTAATAAAAAGCTTCAACATAAAAAAACACTCCCTACTCCTTACATTGGACAATATTAAAAAGTCTTACTCCTACACACCTGGATCTGCCTTCTGCTACTTATGTACACTGGAAACCTTTATGATTGGTACATCACCTAAGGACTTAAATGTTATAAACTCTTAAAATAGCCTAATTTCTAATTGCAGACACAAACAAAAATGTAAATACATCAATTTCATTACTCTCTCTAATACTCCTCCTCCCAGCCAATTGCCATCGCTCTAGCATCAGTCAAACCTCTACATCCTATACTTTGTTAATGTTGTTAACTTTTTATTCTCAAGACCCCCAACCAATAACCATCCCAATAAAAAATCCTCCCCATTGCATTTAATAACCTCATCAACCATAGCACTTCTGGTAAATTAAGAACCAACATCATTCCCCTACCGATCTTTAACCAATCTAATGTATTGACCATTATCCACACTTAGCATTATAGCTTCAATTCCTCTTTCCTTCATCTTTACTCCTAACCTCTTGCTTCTTCTGTTTGATAACTTACCCATGAACTCTTCCATTGCCTTGTAATTTTGCTTCGTTCTTATTTCCCTTCACCCATTCTATCGAAATTATATGAGCTGCTCTCGATTGGCCATATTCTACCTTGTATTTTCCATTTATCTAAATTTTAACCACGTTCCTCGTTTCTTTCTCTAATGTATCCACTTGCTTTCCTTTATAACACCACTTACATCTCTAACCCACTAACATCATAATTAAGGCAAGCCAAAACTGTAGTTGTACATCTGGCCCGAACAACTTAATTATATTAGAGTATTCTCTTTTCTTTCCTTTGCTTCTTATGCTCTCTAACTTTACCTATTCCTTATCTCCCCCTTTATCGATTCAACCGACCCTGTGTATGCCCCTTTCTACCGACAACATCACTTTCGAAGATTTCACTTATCTCACATTTAATTACGCTCCTTGGTTACTTCTTTAATCGGTCTCCATGTTTTCCCGTTATAAAGCCTCTCATTACTTCAAGGAACAGGCTCTTCACTTTAGTTTCACTTGAATCTACTTAAACCCCGCCCCATATTACTTATAATAGAAACCAATTGTTACTAGCAACCTACCTTTTACCCCGAACTGTTCCCCTACCCAAAACGTTAATACACTGGGTTGGAGGGGCTAGTTGTATGAATGTGCATTGGGCTAATCTTACTTATTTTTACGTATTCTTATTTGAATTATATAATTGTCTTTAACATTTGATTACTCACTTAATGTCATATGTCTACACTTTTAACCAATCCCGCCTGCACATGCCTACCAAACCTTTTATCACTTGAACCCATCCTCCCCATCCACCTCGCTTTTTCCTCCCAGCTGCTACTGTGGCTTTCTCAACTCACCCAACCACTTCATTTCCCCCATTGTTAACTCTCCCCTATCCGCAACCCACCCCCTAATTTAGTATAACTTTTTAACTTAGTTTCACTTGGATTCGCTCGCTAGCATATCTGTCCAATTATTCCTCTCGTTTTTCCACCATGGCCCAGTAAGTGACAAAAAATGGCCGGATTTCTTTCTTAAATCTCAGTTAAGTGCGCTCCAGCTACGTTTTAGATTTCAACATCTCACTTTTGGATTTATTTATTTTTGAACACCTTCTCCATATTCCTCATACGGAACATTTTCTTTTTTTCGTCTTCTCAAAAATCTCCTCAACGGACACTCCTTCAACGGACAACTACCATCTGGACAAACCACATATCCTTTTTACACGAACTTTTTTCACCCCATTTTTAATGATATTTTAATAGTTTTCAAATATTTGAACTTTGGCTTTTTCTACAGCCAACTTATCGATCTGTATTTCTCCTCTGATGATAATATTTCGATCTTTGAAAAGCCCTGGATTAAGTAAGAACAATAAACACGGGTTTTCTACAGAATACAACTTGCATTGAACAATCGAAATTTGAAATACATTTGGACATTCGAACATGTGTATCACTCTTATTTCTTATATCTTTATAATAGCTCTATCTCGTATATATAGCTTAACCTTTTCACTATAGGTCCTATTTACTAAAAGTTTACTTTTTGGTTCATATTTGAGTGTATATATATATATATATATATATAAACGGAAAGTATTGTACGAAGATGACTAGATAATGGGTATATGTTTATTCAATATGACGTTTCGTAAAATTATATATCTTCTTTCTCTATATAAAATCATAACAAAAAGATGTTTTCACGTGAGAGACAAAGTTTCACAAAATATGAATCGATTTCTAGAGCGGGTCAGATGTGTGTACTCACATTATTTTACCGTTTCAGACGATTTTCATCAATGGGAGAGAATGTTGCGAAAATGGCAATTAGGTTGTGTTTGTGAAATTCGCAAACTATTTTGGAAAGTTGAGCCTCGTTTTCAGCTGGGCACATACATTAAGACGTTCGCATATTTCTATTCCGATGAAGTTAAGAATGTGTTTATGCTTTTATATTTGTATGGTTTACCTCCTAAATACACAGCATTTTTTTTATTGATTTGTCAACACAGCTTCTAGAGTAAAGGGTTCATAATGTAAGTTATGTTAAGTTTAATTTAGTTCATACAAAAGGGGTAAAGGCATTGAAAACCTTCGTGTAAATTCAGATTTTAATAAGGTTTTTACAATATTTCTTTACACATTAATTAATAAATGTTTCCCAATTTTTGTTTTGTTCATATTTTCAATGATTTGTTGGGGGAGATGTGGACACATTCCCTCATATAAACATGTAAATATGTAATAGTTGCATTGTAATTTGATAAATAGTCATTAGACACCAATTAAGATTGTTCCCTGAATTTTAATTTCTTCTAAAGTCTATCAATTTTAGACATTGTCTAGAACCAACATCATGTGATGGACTCTGATCAAGATTTGAATACGTATTCTTTACCATGACGTTCAGACACATTATATTTATTAATTTTGAAACTGAACACGAAATGTATGCGAAACTCTGCTGTGTACGTATTACTTTTACCTGACATTAGACAGGAATTATTCTCGTGTTTTATGCATATTCATATCTTGTTATCAACTTACAAACTGTTTCGATATATCACATATCTTCCGTTGGCTAGACCAGAACCTATCCTTAGCCAGGGATCGAACCAGCAACAATCTAATCTATAGTGACTTGTCTATAATCACCAGGTTACGGGGCAGCCGCTCTTAGTAAATGATATCTACAAAGTTTTATATAAACATTTACCGCAACTTCGCAGTGTTCCATTTTTGTTATTTACAATGAGTTACACTCGAGAAAGAGGGCTTATCCACATACAGCATTGTTCGCATATTCAAAGCTCCTGCGTATAATTACATGGTAAGCGTTTCAAGCCGATATCGACATTTGAATCTTTTTCTCGAGAGTCGGCGTTTTGAAACACTGCGCTAGACAGTTGCGGTCATGACTAATATAAAGTGTAATGTTTATATTTTTACTATGAGCACCGATAAGTGCATAGTTTGTTTTTCACAGTGATCTTTCCATTATTACTACTTATAGGTCGCAAGCTAATTCACGTACCAGAGTGGCCAACCGACTAAGGGTTGAGGCATATGCATCGACAGGCAGGCTGTTCGGCTTGATTAGAGTTCGAGTATTCTCGTTAAGCATACGCTTTAAATACCGTGTTCTGGTCGCTGGTTTATCGACATCAGCAGCAGCGAATATGTGAAAGGCAGTTGATTGCTTCATATCCTACTAAGAAGAAATGACGAGGTATGATACCAGCCAATACAATAACGATTCTTATATATGCAACATCAAGACGATGTATGGCGGCATCAAGCAGACATTTTTCATAAAGTAAAAGAAGTATGCATCTTTTAAAACAGTAAAAAAGCGCTGTTTAATATAGAGAAAGACAAATGGACGCCTGAACGATATAGTCAAAGATGACACGACATATGGTATAGAATGCCTACTTGAGTTGGAAGAGTGTTACAGGGAAAAACATACGAGAACACAGCGAAGCCCTGGACTGTTTGCATGGAATTATCTTCCTCTCTTCGAGTGAACACGAAGTACCACAATACATGAAATAAAGCATTTGCATGAATAGCACAGCAAACTAAAATTACTTACGGGCCAAGTCAATTCCGTGGTTTACCTTCTCAGATATCTACTACAGACATGATCTACTCCGTGAAACAACCACAGGAGTAACGTAAGGACAAAGACAGCCACTCACTGTTGCCTTCATATACCTCAAAAAGTGTTCGCATGGATTTCCACCAAAACTTCTCAGCCTATACAGATTCTTCTGCAAACACATAGTAGGCAACGTCATCCTAGCTGCCTTTACAATAAAGTTGCGTTTTGGCTCGGAAATCACAATGGAATGGCGATAGTCTGATGCGTCAGCGAAAGCTATAAGGGTTGCAGCTTGTGTTTAATGGTAGGATAGACAAACTGTGTTTGCTCATGTTTGCAAATTACTTAGACATCTCTACATATCAACGAATACGCATCCATACACTATTAGTAAGCCACTTTAACTGGCAAACTATCTTCATGTATGTTAACAGTGAACATCTTTTCATAAATGTTATAAATGACAGAAATAACACCGACATAAGTCGATATAAAAATCATAGTTTTCAGCCGCTGTCAAATCAATCTTAATAAAATCAGGATAGTAATAACCCGGTGATAGAGAAATTCCGTGTTTGAGTGTCATTGATAGACCAACAAACCGAATAGTTGTTTAGGGAGATTGGTATGAGCAGAAATAGAATAATAATAATAATAATAATAATAATAATAATAATAATAATAATAATAATAATAATAAAAATAATAATAATAATAATAATAATACTAAGTATGATAATAATAACCAAAATAATAATACTAATAATAATAATAATAATAATAATAATAATAATAATAATAATAATAACAATAATAATAATAATAATAATAATAATAATAATAATAATAATAATAATAATAATAATAATAATAATAATAAGGAGAATAAGAATGAGAAAATATTTATAATAATAATAAAAAGTATATATATATATATATATATATATATATATATATATATATATATATATATATATATATATATATATATATATATATATACGTCTTATACGTACATAAAAGTAATTCATGGACAGTAAGCTAAAATAACAACGAACGCGGCAATCACCTATAAAAAATAATTACATAGAGATACATTAAATAGTTCGGTGATAAAAATCGTACATAGTTCTACACAGAGCGGGTTGTAGACACCAACATCGAAGGTTCGAGCCAGAAACACGTGTCCATGGATTACTTTTATGTACGTATAAAATAAATAAATATATATATCTATATATATATAAATGTAAAGTTTGTTTGTTCGTTTCCCATGGAAATATACTTCCACTATACCATTACCACTGAATTTTTTTTATAGCAAATCCTTATATCCGAGCTATGTTTTTATGTTATTAACATAATTTTTACTTTACACATAAAAAAACACTTTTTATTACTATTCGTTCATACTAAGTTGCACTTCCGGTTTACAATCCGTTTCTGCGAACCTGCATGTCCAACTTCACTTCCGGATTGACCTTTCTCCTCCCGCTGTCACGTATCTACTTCATACGTAAAAAGTGTTTCCTTATTCGTTGTTTGTTTCCCTAAACAAACGTTTACACTAATACTTACCTAACAAACGTGCGTTAATTTCATTTCCACTCTACTTCGATGTTTTTAAAACCTGCTTCCTTCCTCATTTTCTTCCCTTTAATCATGCTTCATCTCTAAAAAAACAACAACACTACTTGCATTTCTTACACAACCCTTTCTCGCGCGTTATAATTGATTAGAATGATTTCTTCTTCACTAATCGATGGGCGAAAATAATAAGTATAGAATCATAACACTTTCGGTAAAGTATATTCGCTGTCTATTTTCTGTCTATTTTCTAGATGAGCGTACAGGTAAATAACATTTAAAGTTTGCAAATTGGAAACTGCATATCTAATATTAACGTATCAGTGTAATGTGTCATATTCCTTTCAGTTGATTGTGGCTGTGAATACCAACTACTTTATGAACGCGTTTAAGACATTGAAGGGAGTACTTTTGGTCAGTTAAAGTTAGACTCATCATAATAAGAAATAAACCATTTTACATGTAATTTGAGTCAAGACTCGTCATGATGAGGAATAAATCTTTTTAAACTCAAAAGTGTATTAAAGATTTCAGTTTAAAATCAATAAAGATAAACACAACTTAACATTTCAATGAAAATTCAGTCTAATTGCTGCACTTTTTGATGCCATTAATAATGGCGGCATAACTCTGTGAAAATGAGTTGATGACCCGAATTAACCCCGTGACCTCAACATCCCTGAATTCCTAATAGTATGTAGTAAGCAAATGATTATTTCGTTATGGCGAAAAATTAAAAGTTGAATATCTTTTGTTGTTTTTGTTGCGTTTTTGTTGGGAGGGGGCGACGTTTGATATATATGAAAAATAAAAACAGTTTTTGTGTGAATATCAGATTTGTTGTTTGAGTAAATAAAATAATATAACTTTGATTTTAAGTATAAAAAATATGATAAATATTTTTCAAGTTTAATAATTAAACATGTATTAAAAAATAATATAACTATGATTATTATTATTGTATGTGTATATGTGATGTTCTATAAATTGGTGTGCGTCGCCCTTATTTCCATAATCATGTTGAAAATCAATTGGTGATTTCGTATCTGACAAGAAATAAAAAGTAAAACTCATGTTTAAATGTGTGGGGATTGAGAGTAAAAGCACAAAGAGATATCGTGGGTATCTCAGATTTTTGTTTTCGAGTTAGATTTTTAATCTGGAAAGAAGTGTGAAAGAAATGTTATTTTAACAAATCTGCTTTTAATGTGGATGAATGAAACATGTATTAGTAAGTTTTAATAATAACATTACTATGATTTGTATTATGTTATGTTTTTTAATGTTTTAGAAATTGAAAGCGTACCTTAAGCCCATCACCCGAATAAACCCTGATTTCCATAATATGTTGAGAAAGCAATTGGTTATTTCGTATGTGCCAAAAATAAAAAAGTAGAAATCGTATTATAATTTGGGGGTATGGAAAAAAACGAAAGATAAGCCGTGTGTTTCTCAGATGTTTGTTCTCGAGTTGGATTTGTTAATCTTAAAATAAGAGTGTGAGAAAGTTTGTATAAAGAGATCTATTTTTAATGTTAATGAATGAAACATGTATTAGTTGGGTTAAATAGTAATAATACTATGATTATGATTTTGTTTAATCTTATTAAATTAATAAGTGTACTTACTAAGCGTGGGATTGTATTTTTTATGTTATAATGCTGCGCGTGATCTGTTGGTTTAACGTAATACTTATTCCATAACATATGAATGTTATGTATCCAGAATAGCGGAATGATATTCCCCTAATATGTAATTAGCGTTTTTTTCTGTTTAATAATTCCAATTTTTATTAGCACTATTTTGAGTGGCGGTAGAGTAGATAATTTGCAATGAGTAAGTAAAGTAGCCACTACCTATGTGGGTGTTGTTTCGAGAGAGTGGGCGGTCTTGGAATAAATATACTACTTATTAAATGTAGAAAAAGTATACGAACGTTTCTTAAAACACACATGAGTTAATAAGAAGATTGCATGTGATATTTTAGTAGTGTATACCACACGTAGTTATTTTCTTACTGTATTAAAAATTGGAGGGGAAAAATACTGCTTAGTAAGTATTCGAGTTCTAGTCGTCGAAATATTCACATTATTGTGCATTGAAGAAGAATTTTCAAGTCGACCGATGCCAAGAATTGAAAAATCTAATACTAACCACAATGGTTTTGGCATCGAAAATACGTGTTTCGAATTTTACGATTGAAGTTGTAAACTTTTAGATGTTTTGTAATATTGAAATAAAAAAAACAATACATGTTGATACAATCCCTGATAAAAGATATATATGTTCAGAAAGTTGAGAGATTATATAAATATTACGTAATTTTATAATCGCGGGGAATACGTTATCAGAGGAACTAGTCTTAATCTGTAATCAATGCATGGATACGTTGAAAAACGGCAATAAAAGATACATAGGGGACACGAAATGATTTGGGAATTGGTGTGGCACATATTTAATTTAAATTGCAAACAATATACTACATGGTATCACCTGTAAGTGACCTCATCTTGTCTGATACTATTTTATTTCCTAATGTAATACTTTTCAACAAACAACTAGACTCATACTTAGTGGTTGTTGCCAATAACGTCTTGAATAACTACGCCCTTGAAATTGGGTAGGGAATAGTTAAAGGGAGTAATTCCGCAGAAGAGACCTTTTGTTCATATACGATTGTCTTACTTACATTAATTGGTTGGTGGTCACCGTTACTTCCTTATTGCTCATATATAAACGAAGTTGAAAACGAGTTGAGTAAACAAAAACATCGTTTGCATATTTCGTCTCTTTCATAAAATGTATTTATCAGTAATAAGCGAACACAATGTTGTGTTTAAGTCACACATTATGATCAGACGGAGTTTTACCCTGGCACAGTTATGCCATGCGTTTCTTTCCCTACAACTTTTATTTTATTTTTTCAAATTTTAAATCTTGGCCATTGCCAACTTATCTATCCCAGTGACTTCCTCTGATGATAAGATTTTGATCTTTGAAAAGCCTGGCTTAAGGAAAATTTAACTTGAATAAATTGCCTTTTTGCGGAATATACCTTGCTTTGAACTTTTGAATTGAACTTTGATTTGGCTTTTGCTTTCTCTAATTCCTTTCCATTCTCCTTCATTATATATATATATATATATATATATATATATATATATATATATATATATATATATGAGAAGAATGTTATAGTTCGCTTGGAGCATTGTGTATAGTGTAAGAATACTATTTTGGAGGCGATAACAATGCGTTGTTAAAGTGACACATATACGACACGTGGAATCGTAAAAACAAAGTTACAATATTGAAAAGTCAATAATTTTCAAAAAAATTTTTTTATTTACCAGTGTATCGTTTACCGTGGTGTTAGGTTGGAGTGTGTTCTTTTCATTATTATTTTTTCTTAATTTTCAAGGGTATCCCTCATCCTCAGAAATAAAATAAATACAGCCACTCGTTGGAGTGTGTTTTTTTGTGCCAAAATCCGGGGCCGGAAATGCTGGTTTGTTTTTATATTTTTATATATGTATATATATATATATGTTTCGGCAGCAACTCATTATTATTGCAGGTCTCGTTGAAAACTATAGAACTTTCTCATTTTGTTATTCTTCTCGTTATTTCCTGACGCGGAGAGCTCGTTTTCTGTTTTCGGGTGTACATCTAAAGCGAAAGCCACAATATTTAAATTAACACATGAGAACAGAAAACCCGCTCGCGGCGTTGAGAAACTATCGAGAAAAATCACAAAAAGAGAACGTTCCATCGACTTTGCTGACAGTGCAAATCATCAGTGCGCGGTGAACAAGTGTTTTGACGAAACTGATCTTTCTACTCATCGGAACAAAAGAATCCCAACTGATATACATTTATTATTTGCGGTTTAATGGCATTAATCAATTTTCTTCTTTTTTTTTGAGTTTTGTTTTCTCCCCACGTTATTCTTTCCTCCGTTTTTAAACGATATTTGCCGACGTCTTCTATTGACAATGTGTCGACCGAAAGGTACCTAGAGAATATGTTTCATGTTGTCAATTTTAGTCGATCTTTTTATTCATTTTAAAAGTGTTTAAATCAACGATTAAATATTTAATATTTCCTCTCCTTTTTTATTGTAATAGTGCCTCGTTTGCTATGACTCCGTTTATTATATCTAAAACGAATATATATATATATATATATATATATATATATATATATATATATATTTTGATTCTTTATTTACATATTATTATTATTTTTTATTTATATATTGATTTTATTTATATATCGAACTTTTTATTTATATATTAATTTTTTTATTTTATTTTATTTATATATAGCTTTTTTATTTTTTATTTATATATTGATTTTTTATTTATATATTGATGTTTTATTTATATATTGATTTTTCATTTATATATTGATATTTTAATTATATATTGATTGATTTTTTATTCATATATTGATGTTTTATTTATTGATTTTTTATTTATATATTTATCTATATTTATATTTTTACTTTAAATTGATATTTATTAATTGAAACAATCTGAAATTTATATATACATATATATATTTTATATAATAATTAATAGTTACCTCCCCTTTGTAGATAATTTAATTAATTAGAGTTGCGTACCCTTTATTATGTTCTACATATAAAAATAATATATAAATATAAAAATAATATTTTATTATTATACATTTAATTTAATTTTATTATTTTTTATTTTTCCCCTCCTTTCTTTCTTTCTTTCTCCCTTTTCTTTCTTTCTTTCTTTCTTCCTTCCTTCTCGTTCTTCACTTCTAAATATAGAATCTCTTACTTAACGGCTCTTTCTGATCTAAGCGTCTCGTCGGCCCTCCATTTAAAAAGTCTGTGTGCATAGCGTTTCATAACGGTTATAAGTGTTTTTGAAGAAATTCCATCATTTACTATTTCAGACTATGCTGAAGAAGACGGAATCGGGAATTAAACCCGTTTCTTGTCAGAAACCACTGGTCAATGTCTGATTTAAATCTGTATGTAAAAATAAAAATATTACGCTCTTAATTTAATTTAATTGAGCACTCTACTGGTATTTCCTTTTATTCTTTTTTGAGTATACATTTATACTTTATATATAGATATATATATATATATATATATATATATATATATATATATATATAAACATCTGGCTCCTTGGTCAGTGTTTCTATAGGTTACAAAAACGAATTTAAAACCGATATTTTCAAACCGGTATCGAGTGAAACTATTGCGTGTAGCCGATGATGAAAATTGTTATTTGCTGGGAGAGGAAGATTAGTTGTTGGTAATAGTTAGGGGGATCTAGGCAAAAGATGTGACACGGGTGTAGAGAATCAAAGAGAAGGTAACTGGTATGTATACATAGACGCATATATAGATAAACATACATATAATACACATATACATACGTATATATATATATATATATATATATATATATATATATTTATACACACATACATTATACGCAAATACACCACTGTATACAAATATCTACTTACATTTTCTTTTTGGGTAGCTAAAGGAAGGAAGGTTAGGGTATGGCGGATGAATGCTTAGGTAACCAGCTTCAAGCTGTAATGTATTAATGGGTGGGGGAAATGAGTTGTTTATATTTTGCCGATGTGAATAAGCTTAGATAAAGGGTTGGGGTATGTTATAAGTATATGAAGAGACTTTAATATAAATGAGTGCTTGTGTTGCGGCCAACAGTGCAGAGGTAAAGGGATTAAATTATTATTTGAAAAATTATCTTAAAAAAGTTATTTTTGAAAAAAGTTTCTTATTTTAAAATTGTTAGTATTTGGTGTCAGTTAATTCTTGTTCATAATTTTGGTAGGTTTACTAAATGTATTTTATGCGGGGTAGTAAAGTCAGATTATGGGCGCATTTATAGTGGATACATGTATCAAAGATGTAAAAGCTACTAAAATGTTTTATAAGTGATTGATAAGTGAATATTGGTGTGTGCATCACACACGCATGCACGCTGACACATACATATAGAAGGTGTCATTTCGGACATTCTCTGACACAGGCAGGTACGTACATACACACATCCATACATACACACATCCATACATACACACATATAGATACATACATATCACTATATAGATCTATATACACATACATACATATACATATCCACACATATACCCCACTCTACACATACATACATAGATATCGGACAATATCCACGCATGTATATATATATATATATATATATATATATATATATATATATATATATATATATATATGTGTGTGTGTGTGTGTGTGTACAAATATGCTCACCCGTACATCAGAGTAAAAGTGTTGAGGTAATAGATACGCGTAGGTAGATAGGCGATCCAGATCAATATCCATCAGGGGGTAATCGGATTATTATAATATAGGATAGAGTAAAGTTATAGGTTTAATAATTTGGAATAAAAGATTCTATAAATCTCGTCTTTTTATGATTACATGTGGGCAAGAGATATGTTAGGGACTATACATCACGGGAGGTCTATAGTATCAGAAATAGTCAGATTATCAGCTGGGTGGTGGGGATCTATTAGCGTTATAAATTGACGTATTAAAATTTTCTTTTATGGCGACAGTATGAAATTATCTCATATCTTGAGGTAACGATATTCTTCTCTTTTGCATCGGAAATTATCATAAATGCTTCAGAAGTACAAAGATTGCACTTTTTGGCCCCTGGGGTTAAGATTATTATTTTCGTAGGATCCACTATTTTACACAGAATGGTATATTATTTTATTTAAAATATTTGACTACGTTTGTTATGTTGTTTTGTTAATGGTGTTGTTGTTGAACCCACTTTCGAACACTAAATTTTGTGGAAAACACTGAGACGAACATTCCAAAGTAACCGCGGTCACGGCCCGCACCTCAGTTTTACCATGACCTTGACTTTTTGGGCTGACACCGCGAACACACCAAGTACGAACCCAAGTACAAACACGGAACTTGGTCGAAAACCGTGAGACACGCTCATGCCCCTGTAAATGACCTTGAACGTGACCATGATATCTAAAACACTGGAAACCACACCAACACTACCCTAACCCTAACCCTATACGGGTCAGAGGTAAATCGACGCAGAAATATCTAACATCCCTAACTATTTTAATAATAAAACACCTTGAAAGTAAAAACATCCCTCACTTCATGCATTCATCGATTTTGAAAAAAAATTATGCACCAGGTTTAAGATTCTTCCAATTAAGTACCTTGCAGACAGTCATGATGATCGCTGTTGAGGGGAGTAAAATAAATTATATATATATATATATATATATATATATATACTCAGGGAATATTTTATCAGAAAATGTAATTTTAACTACCACGGTCACAATTGTATAATTGATTTTTAGTTGATCCATTCATTAAGATCAATCATTGGTTAAAAAATGCGCAATAAAAAAATTCATTTTTATTAAACAAAAACTTGTTTAAATTGATTTTGCCTTGCGATTCGAAGTGACAATAATAAATCACCATTCATTTCTGGTATACACTGACTCATCATTTGTGGTGTAAGTACATTTTGTTGCTATCTTACCATAAAAGATAAGTATAAATAGCTATTACATCTTTTGTGATATAAATTAATTCATGTTAATGTAATAAAACACAATCTTTATTAAAATTCCTTTTAATCGTTTTGATTACAAGTAAAATACATATTTTTCCGGTTATGTAACATGAATTGGCGACAAGTGTGAAAAATCAGTGCAAAACGTTATTTCAGCTAGTATCTATGGCGTTATATTTTTCACACTAAATTCGTTGTTGCAAACGATCGAGTGGATTGTTATTTTTGTGTATATTAAAATGGCTAACAAAGACACACATAATGTAAAGATTGAACTAAAAAGAAAACACACAATGCAACAAAATGGAATATCTTCTGCGGAGAAATGAAGTGTCTATATTGGAATCAGACTAATTATTACAGCTGTCATTCAGAAGTAACAAGAATCAATGGATTAGACAAGAAAAATAACAACATATTGGATATATATATATATATATATATATATATATATATATATATATATATATACATATATATATATATATATGTGTGTGTGTGTGTTCGCATCTACGTACACATATATCATCTATAAACAATTGTCTCGATTATGAACACAACTATACCCACATATATATATATATATATATATATATATATATATATATATATATATATATATATATATATATAATTAGACAATATAACTATTCTTTTATACCGTATTATATACTATACTTAATATAATTATTACATTCAATCTTCTATTTAACGAGAATCATAGTTAGAGTCCATCACTAAGTATTGCCATCGAATCCATTAACATTATTACAAATTCCATAATATATATATGTATATATATATATATGTGTGTGTGTGTATGTGTGTGTATGTGTACACATATATGTATATATATATGCATTTACGTGCATATGTATATATATAGTATTATTATCATTATTTTAATTATTATTGTTATTATTATTATTTTTATACTTTTATATTTTTATATTCATTTTTAATATTTAATTCTATATTTAGTGTAACTTTTTTATTTTTATCATAATTGTTTTATTTATTTATTATCATTTCTTATTTAGCTACCATTATATATATTATTAGCAAAACCAGCACTTCTATTAGTATTAGTTTTTTTTAAATGAATATTATTAATATTATTATTATTATTACTATTATTATTATTACTTCTACAAGCATTATTTTTATTATCATGATCATCATTATTATTATTAAGATGGTTATGCTTACCATTGTTATCATTAGTATTATCATTATAAGATATCATTATTATTTTTATTATTATTACAATTAATGTTATTGCAACCAATAATTGTGTTATCATCCTATTTACAACCAACATGATTATTGCTATATTCTTTATATTTATTATTATAATTATTCGTATTATCTTCTCACATGTCCTGATTATTTTATTTTTATCCAACAATTGTATATTATTATCGATTATTATTGATTATAATAAGTCGTATTATTAATATTTATCAACATCATTATTTGCCATTTCTGCACTATTACCGATATCATTATTATTATGATTATTATTATTTTTATTATTATTATTATGTTTATTATTATTACTATCATTGTCATTAATAGTACTGTTTTTCACTATTATAATCATAATTATTATTGTTTGTAGAAGTAGCATTTTTTATTATTACTATTATCAACAATATTGATATACCCATAGTTATCGCCATCTAGTTTTACTACTATTGTTATTATTAGTTTTAGGTAGTAATGGTTCTATTACCATTAGTGATTTTGTGATTATTATTATTATTATTATTATTATTATTATTATTATTATTATTATTATTATTATTATTATTATGATTATTATTATTATTATTATCATTATTATTATTATTATTGTTATGATTATTATAACAATAATTATTATTATCATCATCATTATTATTATTTGTACGTACTAGGAGTTCTCACACAGTTCATCGTCAGTGATTGCTCACCGACAACAACCAGTGGTATTTCCTGGAGTCTGAGTGACAACAAGTCTCTCCAGACTTCCAGTGTTCTTCACCTCTTTTCGATAACGATGCGGTATCGCAACAGTCTCTTACCATTGATTTCTCGCCGGTAAGGACATTGGTCTTCTCTGGGATTGGGGTGGCAACAAGCCTCCCCAAGATCTCAGCATTCTCTCCACTTTTCCAGTGGCGGTCTGGTTTGTGCTGTCCCTCCTCGGTCTTGTCATCCTCCTCGACCCTCTACAAATATGTTGTCTGGTGTTAGCCTAGGCCGGCACCAGTTTTAAAAAAAATGAATAAAATAATATTTCTTCAAAAAATAAACATGTTTCATTTTTTTTTAAATGTTTACATTTTTTCCCTTCAATTCATTTGTTTCCTTTATTTTTCTCTTCCCTTATGGTAAAAAAAAGATTTTTTAAAATTCTTTTTATTTTTTTGGGGGGTGGGTAGGTGAGGGAGAGGAAGGAGCTTATAGTCTTTCTTGTAATTTCTGTTTCTTGGTTCATTTTTGTGTAGTGATAGCTGAAGCCGGTGTAATTTATTGGAGGGGGTGAGATTATAAAGTGATGTTTCTTGCAGTTTCTGTTCCTTGGCTCTTGTTGTGGTGTTCGTCGTGTGGTCTTGTTTTCTCCGTTGTAAATTCCTTGTGACTGGTTAGCCATTGTAGCTTGTGTGTGTTAGTTTCCGCATTCGAGGATTTTCCTTAAGATTGCAGCTGTTTTGATCCTTGCCGTCCTTTGTATGGTTTCGATAGTCCCTTTTATTCAAATTTCTCCAAATCTTTTCTCCATGTTTTTTGGGATTGTTCCTAGTGCTAATACGATTATTGGTATTATACTAACTTTCTTCATGCTCCATATTCCTTTCAGTTCTCTGGCTATTTCTGTGTATTTATTTCGTTTTTCCGTGTCTTTGATCTTCACTCTGTGGACTGCTGGAACGGCGAAGTCTACGATTTTACAAGATTTTTTCTTTTTGTCTATTATAATAACATCAGGTCTCGTTACTTGTATGAGTGTATCTGTTTGTATATCCATATCCCAGAGGATTTTGTGTTTTTCGTTTTCCAGTACTGTTTCTGGTTTATGTTTAACCCATTTGTCTGCATATTTGAAATGCAATTGTTTGCACAATTCCCTGTTTATTACTTTCCCAACACAATCATGTCTGTTCTTGTATTCTTTTTGAGCAAGTTTGCTACATTCACTTATTATATGATTTACTGTTTCGTCTCTTTGTCCACACCGTCTGCATTTATTGTTTTCCTGGGTTTTATCTATTTTAGCTTTACTGTAGTGTGTCCAAATCGCATTGTTGTGTCCTAATTAGCCATGTCCAGCTATTTATGATGGTTTCTCATCTTGTGAGTATTATGAAGCGTCAATGTAGTTTTTTTCTTCCCATTTTCTTTTCTTGTCTGTTTGTGTCCAGTTTCGATGCTTCCTGCGTTGTTCGTTGGGACGGTATCTCTTGTTGCGGTGATCAGCCTTTCTGTGTTCTGGTTTATGTATTTCTCCAGCTCTTTTTTAGTGTCGTCCACACAGTTTTCTATACTTACCAGTACTCTTCCCTCTTCGTTTCTCTTCACATAGAGTCTGTCTGTATTGTATTTTGGATGTAGTGCATTGTGCATAGTCATTAATTTTCTAGTCCTCTGATCAAGGTGCCTGAGTTCTTCTTTAGTCTAGTTTATGAATTGTCTAGAATATCTTATTAGTGATACTGCCCAGGTATTTACTCCTTTGATTAGGTTTCTGCTATATAATTTTGTTTCTAAGAGCTTTCTTGTTCTTCTCAGGTATTCTTTTCCAATCTTCTATTTCATTTCTGTTGATTTGATTGGGTCTGCTTCAAAAACTGCCAAATATTTATAGCTCTCTTGTTCATCTAGCGCCCTCATCTGCTCTTGGTTTGGTAGTTCCATGCCCTCAGTCGTCTCCAACTTTCCCTGTTTAATCTCTAGCAATGCACATTTTACCATTCCGAATTCGATTTGAATGCCCTGACTGAAGATTCCGGTCGTATTTATCAGCTTTTCCAGTTCCTTTTTGCTTTTTGCAAATAGCTTCAGGTCGTCCATGTACATGACATAGTTTATTCGTTATTCTCTGCCTGTGAACCTGTATCCGGCATCACATTTACTGAGTATGTAGTTGAGTGGCATCATGGCTATGATAAACAGTAGTGGTGACAGGGAGTCTCCTTGGAAAATGCCTCTCTTTATTTTTATCTTTGTCAAGTATTGTCCTCCACCTGTCAGTTCTAATCTCCATGTTTCCATTGCTTTCTTGATGAAATTAATTATCCTGTTGGGTATCTTGTACATTTTTAAACATTCAATTATCCATGCTTGAAGGAATCATTCGTACGCTTTCTTGTAGTCAATCCATGCCATAGATATGTTCTTTTTCTTGCTTTCAACTTCTTTCAGGATCTTTTGATTTATGTATAACAGATCATGCGCCCCTCTTTTCCCTTTCTGCCATCCTTTTTGTTCCTCGGGAAGTAGTCCACGACTGTTCAGGGAATGGTAAATTTGTTCTCTATTATAATTATTATTTTTATAAGTAGTAGTAGTATTATTATTATTTTTTAGTATTATTTGTATTATCATCATTATTATCATTATCATCGTAATAATTGGTAGGCTTATCATGGCAACCGTTGTTATCATTATTAGTGTATCTATTATTAATATCATTAGTATTATTGAAACAAAGTCATGTTTCTATTATTTATTACATCATTCTTATCATCATATTTACAAACACTATTATTTATATTATTGCTATATTATTCTTTATTATTATTATTTGTATTATCATTTATTATCTTCTAATATTTCCTGATTATTTTATTTTTTATCCAACTATTATTTATTATAAATTATTATCGATTATTACTGATTACTGTCATTATTTTTATTATTATTATTGTTATTATTATTATTATTATTATTATTATTATTATTATTATTATTATCATGATTATTATTATTATCATTATCATTATTATTATCATTAATATTATTATTACTATTTCTCAATAGTATTACTTGCTATTTCTACATTATTACCGATATTATTATAATTATTATTATTATTTTATTATTATTATTATTAGTAGTAGTAGTAGTAGTAGTAGTAGTAGTAACATTATTATAATACTTATTACCACTTATAATTTAATCTGTTAGTGAAGTTGTTTAATTTATTAATTAATGATGATTATATGAGTTTAAAAAAACAGGGAAATCTAAGAATTAATAAACAAAATCATCAGCCCAATGTATTAACGACCCCTACCCCGAATACACACGCACACATACGTGACTACCAACATCATGTCTGATGTAATCTTATGCAACGTTCCTTTTAACCCTAGACTGATTTTGACACGTCCCATCGAATGTGTCTTCCTTCCCTTCCTCTCCCCTCCCACTTCTTTTTCCTCCCCCTATCTATCACCCACATCTTCCTACTCAGCGTATATTTCTTAGACGAAACTCCAGATCCAGCTAACAATTCTACTAGACAAACCCACCGATCCACTCAAGTATGTCAACACCAAATCCCGCCACCCCTCTTGTATTTAAGAACCTTGTATTCAACATTTGCAAGAGCATCTCTCTCCTTTGTTCCTGCCCATATATTTTCAGCAAGCCGCTCCATAGTATAACTAAGGGCTTCCTCGAAAGTGGTTGTAGCGAGAAAATATCTTACATAGCCACTTAATCAACTAGACGGCACCTACGCAATATACAGAAACACATTATCTGGTTTGCTTCCCCTTATTTCCTCAGAATTATATAGTGCGTAGGCAAGCAGTTGATCAAATTAATAGTGAAACCCTTCTCACCATCAAATAAACTCTATATACTTCTTAACAGAACCACTATAAACACTAGTTATTCTTGCTTTTCATCCGTAGGATCGATTATAGCTTCTAAAGCAGCACCATTAACCAATCCCTCCACCCCGTGCAAAAGAGGGGAGGGATGTCCTTTAGGAGGAGGATAGACAATCAATCCATTGGATACGAAGCTAAAGTCGAATCCGGTGTGCATACCAAAAAGAAGGAAATATATATCAGAATGACTCAACGTACCTTTACAAAAATACTCTACTCTATCACAACAACAGGTTCAAATACCCCAAAACAACCGCATCACATCCCTAGCAACCACTATATTATAAATTAAGAAGTCCAACATTCCCTATGAAATAGAATGGCGTATCACCGACAAACCTTCATCCTACAGTAATACCTCAAAGATATTACCTATATGTACCACTGTCAATTTCAGGATTTTGCAAGCAATCAACAACCCTATCATGAATTAAATGAACATCATCACCGAAGTCTTTAATTAATGCCCCTACAAAAGAAAAGTCTCACTAGCCCAATTAACTGACAGGAGTAAGTATACATTACTCACCAATCATTACCTCAAAACAATGAACCCCATAACATTTCATGACCAAAAATAAAATGAGCAACCCTCCATAAAGCCCTTTCAAAGTTATACTTGATTTGTTATGTACAACACCCCCCCCCCGGATATATTGCGCAAACTACAACCACAACTACATCACCCGTACCAATCCCAACAACACCTAACCACGGATTAATCATAAATCAGTAGTCCACCTTTCTAACATGGAAAATACATGAACACCCCAAATTGAAACACCTAGAAAATAACTATCAAATCCGACAGAATTTAAAGTACTTATAAATGTTGAATACCTACCTCCGTCCTCAAACAAACCTATAATAGATTCATAAACCTTATTTGTAAAAGCCAACATAAGTACTTAAATACATATACCCAACAATATATCTTTCAGACATTACATAACAATTAATCTACTCCAACCTCATACATATATGTGGATGTTATAAATTTATTTTTTAATACAAAGTACTTATAATAGCTCAATAGTTTAAAGCTATAGCTATGCTATATTTAGTATTTTTATGTAGTTAAATACCACACCATTATCACATATGAGAGATCCACGTCATTTTTTCCAACTTGTTTTTTTTTATTTCGCTGACAATTGGTTCAGCTAATATCAATATATTTGTAAAATGCTCCTATGAATTTATTGTTTTCTTGGTGTAGCTATCCTCAGAAAAAATTGTACAAAAACTAATTCAAATAACTTTTAAATTATGGTATTTTTACATCTTTTTAAATAGCATGTACGTATATATATATATATATATATATATATATATATATATATATATATATATATATATATATATATATATATATGTATGTATGTATATATATATATATATATATATATATATATATATATATATATATATATATATATATATATATATATATGCATTTGAAAAGGATGCGCGGAAATCTGTCAAAGGCCCTTTCGACTATCATCTCGTCAGGAGAAAACCGATAGTTTTTAATAAATAATATCGTCGAAAGAAAGAGCAAACGGGGAATTGAATGTGCAAAATTTAACGATGGAGCGATTAAAAGAAGTGAATTGAATGATTTCGTTAAAAAAACGATTAAAAGGCATTACGTTAGGGGGATTATACGAAATAAGGAGGGGGGTCAAGTTTCCCCAAAGAGATTTAGTGATCTGACAAAGTCCTTCTGCCAGCACAAGGAAGGTTTTCGAATAGCAATAGAGACATATTCCAATATTTTCAAATGGTTCTTGGAATCTGCTATATTCAAGACCTCAAAACGGTCTATTTTATAGCTACTGGCACGCCTTGGGTTTTCAACCAAATGCTGGCCAATAGCAGAGTCCAAAGAATTAGAGGAGAGGACACACAAGGACCCTAACCTTTCCTGACGTATTTTTGATGGAATGTGCTGGTTTATGCGGGTCTGCAAATGCAAGGATGTGCGCCCTATATAGCCAGCATCACATTAGCATTTAAATTAGTATACAATATTACTATTTACCTAGTGTATTACGATTTCCTCTATCCAAGGTAATTTCAAATAAATGGGGCATTTTTATCCTTTGTGTATGTCTACTCGTAGAAGTACCTGGGTAGTTTGATTCGTTCTTTATTTTTAATTCATTTTGTTCGGCCTACTTATTGAAGGGGAAATATCTAAATCTAATGTGTGATACCAGAGTATGTTGTCCTCTTATATACAAGCCGACAAGGTAGGCAGTTTGTTCCAAACAAAGAATATATTCTATGTTACGCTTGCTTCATAGAAAGTTTCTGCTACTGTTCCGGTAGCAAGTTTCATTCTATAGATACATGGCCTGTAATTGACTTTCCGGAATACTGTATAGCGACTGGAAATAGCCCAAAAATAGCTGGAAAGAGTGGGCGTTTTGGAAGAACAAATGACCACATCAAGCAATCCATCCAAAGTTAATATGATATAAGCTACTAACAGAAATGCATGAACAATGGTCTTAAGATCCACGAATAGAGAGTGAGGATGATATATACAAAAGAAACTATCGTGAAAAGACTCACACATTCTACTTACAGATAACGAGTAAGGAACATTATGTAGAGTTCCCATGCGTCTGTGGACAGAAATAATACTTCTAAAAAGGAATGAACATCCATCAAACCGAAATAGGATATGCTACTCATTCACTGACTCTGTTATCACACATAAGACCGCGGTAAATTAAGGCTAGGACGTAACTCACAATGCCGAAGTTATCCAAGCAATTGGGCGAGTAGGGCATATGAAACTTTTTAACAATAAATCTCCACCGGTAAGAAGGTAGGAAGAATTGTTCATGCTTGTTTACACAATAAGCAATGCATTACATGAAAAATTGGATAGAAATAAATATGAACAACGGTTTGAAGAGTGTGGTCATTTTATATACTTGATTTGTCTATCATTGTATGATGTGAAAAGGAAATCGAATAAGCCACCAGCCAAGAAATACATACCACAGAGGAAGACGTATGAAATAAGAAAATACATTTGAAAACACAGCTTTGCACCTAAATTGTCGATGAAGAGGAGGGTTTATTAAATATGTCGAAAATCTCAAAGACAAACCCAGCGCTACCAGCAAGGCAGAATGCGCCACGAAAAAATAGTGAGATGGAAAAGAGAGCGTGAACAGTTTTGTCAAGAATCATGAGATAAATAATGTTTACCCACCAGAATCAGCCTGGACCATAGCTGCATTATATGGGAAGTTATCCAAAGAGCCAGATGCACCACATCGCTGAGGGACTACACAAGAAGCTTGCAACATGTTGACTTTTAATTTTAGGGATGCATTTCATTCTAAAAGCAGCACAGAGTAATGCAAAGCGAGAAAATGCTCAATATAAATATTGATCATGGACAATACTACAATCCTTATATCAAGTGAATCTTAGACACGTAAGTTATTCAGTATGAGAGATTATTTGATAATATGGTCAGGAAGGATCTTCAAACTTTAGAAGTCAGGAACCATCTATCAGGAAGGGTAATATATATTAGGATATATGCTTTGCAGTGAGCAATCATAAAATCTCTACCGTCTAAAAAGAACCGATAAAGATCCGGGTAGATTGTATGCTGATACATTGAGATACATCAACCAAGTTAAAGTGACAATTCAAACAGTGATAGGAGTTGAAAATGACCGGGCGCTGTCCACTAAATGGTAAATACATAGTATGATGTCTTTAATATATGCTTATCCAATTATGTTATAACCCCTTTTCATATATAGAATCAATATGAGTACAGTGTAGGAAATAGAAGTCAAGATCAGTAAATATACGAGACAATGGCTAAGCTTGCCTCGAGGATTGTCAAACGCAGCACTATATAGGAAACAGACTAAACAAAAATTACCGCTCAAGTCTATTGCGGAGGAATTCAAAGCTTGTCGAATCAGGCCCTTTGTGATGCTGGATCATTCCAAAGGCACTGTGTTAAAGGCTGCACAAGCCCTCTTAAAAGGGAGGAAGTAGAATGTCTGAGACGGTATAAATGAGTCTAATGAAAAACTAAGCTCTCATAAAAGTCATCGAAATTTCTCAGACAGGAGGATATGTGCTGGTAGCGACCCTCATTCAAATAATGCCCACGATTTCAGCTAAAGATCGATGCGGCCATGGTAATTACGGAAATAAGGAGAAAGGGATAGGCAAAATGTTCGTAAAAAGAGTCAGGCAGTCACAGCAGAGACGATGTGGGAACTGAGTTGAAGCAATTTCAAGACCATTACATTGAATGGCATTTAGCATTTTGCACCGCTTAAGTTAAGCTTGATAATACGATAAACTTACGACGTGATTCAATTAGTGAGCCACCTCGTCAAATAGAAGAAAGGGGACGATTATACCTGTTCTTTTTTGTAAGCAAACAGACAAATAAACAGAGGGGGCCATTGCTAAAAGGTCATATACGTGGCGGCACAACAGGGTATTATATCGATTAGCAGTCATATGAGGCCAAAAGCAACACACATAATCTATGATTCTTTTTGCAGAGGGAGGGAAGATGTAGATCGGGTCTTAGTGTACAGCTAGCTAATAATTAGTACCCGGCCAAAAAACTATTCGGAGAGGATAACGATCAGATGGTGGTCGCTGATCTCCCTTGATGGCGAAATAATTACTTAAATATTATCAGTGAAAAGGAGCAACGTACAAAAAATGTTTTATTTTCAAGAGCAATCACAATGCTCATATTGGTTGAACTAACAACACCTTATGAGAGCAGAACAGGAAAATGACACTTATACAAGATAGAAAAATACACATACATAAATACAGAACTGACCCATGAAGGTTTGAAAAGTTAAACAAGAGTTTTTGCAGGCCTTTTGTGTCAGCATCAAGGCCAGCTAAGAATTAAACGCCAAAACCAATCGCAGGCAGCAAGTGTCTCATAGAGATAACCGAACAATGTCCAATGTGTCTCTGGACAAAATTAATATCACATGTTGGTATTGTATAGTAATAACTGCGAGAAAAACACATTTCACTCAATGAAGACGTGATATTGTGGTTAGAAAAGTGACCCCAGCCTGGAAAGGATCCAGAAAATGTGGTTTGAGTTGTCCCCATTTGCAAATTGGCTGTTTGGAGGAATTGAAAGCTAGATGGCTCTGGTTGACAGTCAATTTGCATAGGTGGAGCAATAAGTAGTATAAAAACGGTACTCGTTTAATTGAGCTTTTTGTAGAGCAGAAGGGAGAGCAGAGTGAGGCTGAAAGAAGAGACTGTGAAGTACAAAGAATTGTTCTTGAACTATTGATTACCGATTGGACGTTGAAAGAGATTTACTACTGTGGTTAGCCACCAGATTTTTTTATGTGTCTTCACGGATTTACCACATATATACTACGCCGTAAAAAGACACTTGAGATTTTAAGTCGTTAAACGTTCAGTTGCTTTGATTTTATTTAGTATTTTATTGGATTGAAATGCAATTTACATGATGCGATCTTACATCAGTGAGGCAGCAGCACGCAAGAACGACGCCGCCGACAGGAAAGCCATGAAAAAGTGCGTGTTCTCTCCCGATGATCCGACATTTTCTGGAGACCGAAATGAAATAATTCACACGTGAAGAAACATTATTATATACAAGCTCACAAGGAGACTCGTAATTTCTAATTAACAACATCTTGTGTTGTCTGCTTATTTCATAGCGAGTTTCTGTTAATGTTTCGGTAGCAAGATCTATTCTAGAGTCTTAAATCATTTCAAGTATAAAAGCATCCGGCGATAGTTTCTCTGTAATACAAAAATAGGAAAAGCAATTCACGCATATAAAAATCAACCATCATTATGCATATCGATTTACATTTTATTGAGTAACATTATATGTCTTTCGATATAATATTTCTTGTATATATCTGTAATTATAAGCGTATTCTGATGATTAAAAATCAGTATTTCATAGACATTTATTATTTAGTAATTTGTATAAAACTGTAATCATTCCTGAAAAAAAATTCCAATCATTCCCGAAAAGTTAACCGGAGATGAATTCAAAGGGAGGCTGCGTAGCGGGGTAGATTCAAAGTGAATAGTAGCTAATTCTGGGGAAATTCCGGTACCGAACCTGATTCGGTCGGTATGAGAGGAGTTCTAGGAAGGAAGAGGTCAACTTCCAGGTTTTTACATGATACCCATGTAATCCCTACAACAAATCCGAAATTACGTCACACCAGGTTGAAGGGAACGTCTCTAAACCTTTAGTTTTTCGGCCCGACAATGGCCCGTCTCTAAACTTTTAGTACAATTGGCGCGCGTCTCTAAACTTTTATTTCTTCAATTTTCATTCACTTTTTAAATGTATTTCTTATTAATTTTTATTCGTTCAATTGTTCAATTATTTTTTCATTCATTTCTTCTCCTTACTTCTTTTTCATTATAGTCATCTTTCTTTTTCTTTCATTTATTTTTCATTTACTTTTTAATTCGTTTCCTTTCAATTTAGCTTATCTATTGTTCCCTCATATTTTTTTCATTTACTTTCTTTTATTCACTTTTTTTCATATAACTTTTTCATCTAACGTTTCATTCATATTGTATACTATTTTTTATTTACTACCATTACTACAATTGTGTTCATGAATTATTTTATTCATTTGTTTTAATCCATTTTTAAAACTTATTTTTATTTCATTGTTAATTCATTTTTCTTCTTTGATATTTACATTTTTTTTTAAATACTTTTTTTTATTCATTTCTTATTTATTTTTCTACATTCATTGTAGTTTTTATTTTCATTAAAGTTTCATTGTTTTTGATTTATTATTTCAGAGTATTACCTTATTTTTTATTAGTTTTTCTTGATTTACTATTTTATTCATAATAAATTATTTCTTGCTCATTCATTTTTTCCTCATTTTTATCTTTCGTTTTTATCTATTCATTTTTTCATTGATTTTGCAATTGACATACACTTTTCTCCATGCCAACCTCACATCTATTCAATTTTTATTTAATATTTTCATTCGGTTTTTCTTTTATGCTTCAGGTACTTTTTGTCAATCATTTTCCATTCATTTCTTCTGATAAATATTTTGTCATTCTGGTTTTCTTTCTTTTTATGTCTTCTATTTTTCATTATTTTTTTTTATTCATTTGTTCATCTATTGTTATTTATTTTTATATTTATCATTTTCATTCATTATTTTCATTTATTTGTAATTCTTTTTATTGAATTTTCTTCATTAATTCACCTGTTTTCATTCGTTCTTGACCGCGCCATTTGTTTTTTTCTCGGCGTTGTCAAGGATCAATAATTGTAAGATTTCAGTATTACATAACGTAACTTCTTAATACCCTTAAATTAAATAGGGGAGAAATTAGGAACTGACTAAGATCATTTGTTTACCCGGCGTTATCCGTGATAACTAATTGCTGAATTACCGTATTCCTTTAGGTAAGATGTTTAAATTAATGTTCTTAGACTATTGTGTATATACACATCATTAACCTTCATATTATTGTAAAATGAGGAGGCGCAATGACCGGAATCATTTCTTTTCTTCGGCGCTGTAAGGGATAAATAATTGTAAGATAATAATATTACTTTTGGTAAGTGGTATATATGTAATCTCTTCGGATTATTGTGTTCACAGACATCATTCATATTAATAGTAGGATTAAACCTGGCACTAATTAGAACTATGTATCTAACTGGCATCAACAAGTGTAAGAATACATTGTTGCTTTTTGTAAAGAGGTATACAGTAAACTCTTAAGACTATTGAGTTAATAATCATTAGTTATCTTCTTAATATGTTCAAATGGAGAGGGGATTATAAATTGAGCGGGATCTTTATTCTACACGGCGTTGTCTGGGATCAGTTAATATAAGATTACAGTAATACTTTTGGTAACTAGTATATATTTAATCTCCTCCTACTGTTGGGAATAGCAACATTATGGAGTGTCATATTATTGTCAAATAGCAGGGGGTAAGTAATTTGGAAAATACCGAGACCATTTGTTCTTTCAAAATTGTCCAGACGCAATAATCATCATCAACATCATTTTCCTTCATACTTTGATGTAAACATACTTTTGATAGTGTTGTGAAGGCCTCTTTACAAACATTATATTTTCGTAACTCAGGATGAAGGTAACATAAACCTTCTTCTGTTCAGCGTTTTCCGGCATATCATAAGTAATGAGATTTAAAATGTATATACTACTATAATAGATTAAATTGTAACCGTTTCAAAATATATTGTTCAGTAGCTGCAGGAATTAATTGATATGTATTACCGAAAAAGCCTCACCATATAATAAATTGGGCCCGTTCACAAAGTGGAATTTAGGTATTCTGATGGGATGTTAAAAAGCTACCGTTTATGAAAATATACAGTTAATAAATTACACGGTATTGTAGATGTTTATTGAATTGCTCTATTTTCTGACATACAAGAACCAGCCTTCATAATCCATTCCTGGAAAACAATTCGCAAGAGTGATAAATATATTACGGATACATTTATAATCATGAAGTTATCAGAAATGTAGAAAAAGAAGAGTATAATACAACATAACACTCTAGCGGGCGAGTCTCTGTCTACGGCTTACATATTTATCGTATTGTGTTGTTGCCTCAACTGGACATCTGTGTAAACCTCTCGGTTATCGACTTATATAAGGATTCTAATTCAGAAATAATTCAACATTGTTTCCATTCTCTTCACCATGAAATAGTTTATTTGTAACAACAATTTTATAAACCTGTTAGTAAATTAAAGTTGAATTAAAAGCTCGATTGTTTAATCGATTGTTTAATCTATTGTTTAATCGATTGTTCCTGTTTCAGTTTAACAAATAAGTCAAATTTCACCAAACGCGTGAACAATGTCATTTCTTTTCAGCATATGATACCACTGCATGTACTTATAACCCCATATTGTATAATATGTAAGAAGTCTAAACAAAACGTCCGTACTGAATTAAATAAACTCTGAGATTATCAAAACATATTTTACAGATCCGGAAATTCATGTATACATTCTATCTGTTACACATTGTTGAGAATATTAATTACACGTTAACCATTGACAAAGCAAAATTAATCTGAATAAATTGTTCATGTATATATATATATATATCTATATATATATATATATATATATATATATATATATACATACATATATATATATCTATATATATATATATGTATGTATATATATATGTATATATATATATATATATATATATATATATATATATATATATATATATATATATACATGAACAATTATATTTAGATTAATTTCGATTTGTCAATGGTTAACGTGTAATTAATATTCTCAACAATGTGTAACAGATAGAATGTATACATGAATTTCCGGATCTGTAAAATATGTTTTGATAATCTCAGAGTTTATTTAATTCAGTACGGATTATTTGTCGCTCTTTGAAAGTAGAGCACTGTAATTGGTAGTATTAACACAGCATGACGTCACTTGCTTATAATGCATCATTCCTTCCCTTAATAGAAGTAGAATGCCTCGACGTCAAAGCCGCCGTTAAAAGTGTTAAAATTATCATATTTTATTCGCTGTTTACAATTGGCCCAGCGATTAGCGACGTCGGACTGGAGTTGAAAAATACTTGAGATCCGGGGTTTCGGATCGCATGAGCGGTAGTGAATAGTCATATCTCTATGCTGATGAGTCCCGATTGAAAAAAGAACGAAACGTATACGTACATAGGTTATAAACAATAACAAATATTATATATATATATATATATATATATATATGTGTGTGTGTGGGAGGTTATATTGAAAATAAATCAATAAAGTACTCGATAACAGAGGATGAAATGCTAATATATATTTTTTGAAAACTATTTTACATAATTCAAAAACGTACCCCAGTTTAATCCAGATAAGCAAAGGCCAATGTCCCTACCCGCACCACATGTACGTCCGTTACTACCAATTTAGATCCACTTTATAGGAACGGTGTGAACACCATGACAATATGCAAGCAAATCAAATTCACGTAATACCATATCATTAACTTCTTTAAACATTTGTAAACCTTTTCAAAGTTTCAATAAATATTGTACCAGCAAATGTTTAATATTTAGACCATCTATAAAATATTTCCCGGGAGATAAAAATATGTTTGCTAATTTAGCGAAATACTAACGAATTTAGCCATGAGAAAGTTATTTACAAGATCGAAAATTCAGTAAGATTATATTAGTATTAATGAGACTTTGCAAAATTGTGTGTTTGTCTTTAATATTATATAACACGTAAGTAACAAAACACCTCTTGTTTTTTTTTTCGAAACGTGTTATGAAACATATATTTTGTGATAGAATAATATTCGATAATGTAATTAATACCAATATTATAAATGTAAACTGGCTGTGAAATAACCCCAAAAAAGGAAAATCTAATTACTTTTCAATGAAAAAATGCTAATATTTACAAACGTACATATTTTAATCTATTAGTTTCCGCACATTTCTATATTTCGATAATTTCCTTTGTGTTTTTTTTTAATTTTAATCACATCTAGATGTTTTCGATTTATTTGGACAGGATCGTCTCTTTATTGTGTATGTGTTCTTTCTGCATGTTTTATGAAATGTTGCTAGATTTTCAAGAGAGCGTCTATGTGTGAAATAATTACTTACAGATAGCCGATTCGTTTTCTTTATCTTCTTTCCGCATATTTGTCTTCTGAGATTTTTATTGTGACTTTAACACCCGTTATCTACGTCTTGTCTTATTGTAACTCATTTTCACAATATCTTAATAGAGATAACGGATGTATACGCTAATTATAAAAATATCTCGAGTTTCATTCGATAGTAACATGTTTGCTTCTGTTTGTGTGCAGATTACTTTAGGGTAAATCACCTCCATTGTCTAGAAAAGTCAGAGTGTCATTGTTGGTTCAAATGTATCAGCATGATAAGTAACACGCGGAGGTAACTGTTTGAAAATAATATTAACTTGAAATGCATCATCGTCTTACATTTTTTGAGAATAAAGAAAGATAAACATAACTTAAACAATATTTCAATAGTTTTTTCGAATGTCACCTGGCATTCGGGCGTCCACCCCAAACACTTATCTTTGTTCAATAGTTCATTCAGTGCAGCGCGTAGATTATGAAAGCCTGGAAGTAATTTGACAATCCCCGAAAGCTCTGTAGTGCTGTGACGTTTTCTGGCGCCGACATGTTCTTAATTGCGGTAGCCCGTTCTGGGTCCGGCGTTCTGGGTCCGGCGTTCTGGGTCCGGCGTTCTGCCGTTCTTGTCTATTACATGACGTAGATATTTTATTTTTTCTAAAAGAAAATCACATTTCCCCCCTTTAACTAATTGTCCGAGATTCGCGAACACACTTGGTCGACATGTTTCTGGTGTTGTTGTATGTTTCTACTGTTGATTGGAATATCGTCAAGGTATGCAACAGCAAAATGAAGTTCGCCCAAAATTGTATCCATCACTTGCTGAAAAATTGCGGGAGCAACTTTGACCCCGAAAACTAGTTTTTCGAACTTGTATAAACCGCGACGCGTATTTATACGCAACAGCTTAGAACTTTCATTTTCCACAGGTATTTGGAGGTACGCTTCACTCAGATCTATTTTCGATAGACATCTGCCTTCTTTTAATGTTGATTAAAGTTCCTCCAGACTATGCAGTGGGTAATGATTATATTGTAGTGCTGCATTGAATCCGTTGAAAAATCTACACACAAGCGAATGCCTTTTGATTCCTTTTTCATATAGACCGTGGGTACTGCCAACTGACAGTATTCAATTTTGGATAAGATACCGGTCGTCACTAGTCGCTCTAATTCCTTATTGTTTTGGTCTACCAAAGAAAAAGGCGCATTCCTTGTTTTCTTAAATACCAGTTAAACGTGTTTGTTCAGTTGAAATTTGTCCGCCATCGACCAAGCCCACCAAAAAATAAACTTCATCAAAGGATTCTTTAAAATCCAGTTTTAGTTTTTTTTTTCTGATTCCCTTGTCCAACTATTTTATTTTTAGCAAAATGTATTCATTGGTAACTCTCATGAATTGACCTCTTGCATCCAATCAGTGTCAAAAAGTTTATTAGTGTCTTTTAACACGGGCATTGTTTACTTTTTTGTATTTTCCACTAGTGTCACTTTAGTAATTATCTCACTCTCAAATGTAATTCTTTCAACAGTTACTATACTGGCCATTCTGTTAGTTCGCAACAGGGGGGGGGGGTCTACTCAAACTCTTCAACGTGTGTAGATGTATTATTGATACGTGCGACTCCGAATAAAATTGAAGTTTAATATATTTATCCAATATTTTCACGTGTATATATGTTCTTATATTAATGCATCCCTGATCATTTATACGTGTGGTTTGTATCCACGATTTATTTCCTTTATACTTTCTATAATGTGAACTTTTTTGTCCTATCTTGTTACAAGTCAAGTAGGTCTAAAAAACGAAATGGGCATTCTGATTCCCAATGCAGGCTGCCGCACCGATAACAATGGCTGGCGGTAATTTATTTTAATAAGGCTGGCTCGTTTTTTTAGGCGTGAAAATCCCGTTTTTTTCTTTATATAGTTTGTAGATGAGAGTTGAATTTTGAATGTTAAAGTACTTTTCGTAGGTGTGCAATGTCCGACTCTTTGATATCCTTCGAATCTTGCTTAACACTAATACATCGTTGGCAATCCTCAGCTAATTTCTGCAGTGTTCGGTTCATTTTCGAATTAATTTAAAACACTACGCCTTATCTCAGCGTCTTTTTCGTGATACCAATCCTTGAACGAAAATTAAAAATTTAAAATTGTCAGCACTAAGTTCAGATAATATAAAGTCTTGCCGTGCTTATTTACTACTGATAATACTTTTAGAAAATCCCTGTCGTCTTTTTCACTCGATTTACACACTTCCAGCGTTTGTGAAAAAACAAAGTATTTGGGCCTAACATCTTTGTTAGAAGTTTAACGGCTTCCGCTAAAGTCAAATCGCTAGTCTTTCAAGGGAAAAATAAAATCCGCAAACTTAGTATATTCGGTGGAGTTTTATGTCGTTAGTAACAAACGACCCCCTTTAGTGCCTGCACAGTTTTAGCAATCAATTTTATATAAGTCTTCATATCTTCTAAAATACGAAGCAAAATTGATGTTGTCGATCGCACTCAACACGGCATTCTGCGAAAAATCGTCATCGTTTTCGTTACTTTGGCCTCTAAGCAATATTGTTTGCATTTACATCTCAATGTGATCGTTATATTCCTTTTTTTCGACTCTATAAGGTATTCATTTTGTTCGTGAAGAAGCTTTTGAAATATTTATCTAGTTTTCTGAAGTCACTTATATACCTCTTTATAATGTTCGAGTTACTGCCGTATTTGAAATGTTTCTAATTCCGAAATCGTCGCTTTAAATTCTTCAATATTTTAAGTATGTTTTTTTTGTTTTTAAGGAAATGTTTTCTTTCCAGTACGGCTTGTTAAAAAAGTTATTTTCTTGTTAGACGTAATCTTAGTTGTAAAATAGTATAAACCCTTTTTTTATCTCAATAAAAAAATCGCTTTTTTAAGTACGCTTTTACACGTGGTATGTAGCCGTATAATTTGCGGTCGGTACTTTAGTCAGAGAAAAAAATACGGTTTCATTTTTTTTTTTCGGCAGAAGTCATTTTCTCTTATGAGGAGAGAACAATATCATATATTCCATCGTAGCGTCCATTTTTAAAAGGTTCTCCCGATTCTTTTACTGTAACCACGGTGTCAGTCTATTTTACTGGTGTAACTTTGAAATTTGAAATCCCACGTTGTCAGTCGTTGTGGGGTTCTTTTTCTAAGGTTCTCTAGAAAAATCCGGGCATGGGGTTTAGGTAAAACCAACATATTGGAGAAAGGCGTATACAACAGAGGCATGAGAGAAGTACTGACTGCCAGTGTATACTGGGGTTGGAGTGAAACACTGAGAAGCCTACGCTTCCTGCATCTATTTAGAATGGACGATTAAAAAATGTGCATTATAGGACGGCACAATAACACTTATGAATTGTTTTGATGATGGTTTATATTAGTGCAATAGTCCACAAAAATCAAAATCATTCTCAGTTGTGAGCTACTGTGTACAAATCAGTCAGCTTAATCAAATCATGCATCGGAAAAAGTGTTCATTCACATTCATAGATAAATGTCCGTATAGAAAAAGAAGGAGATTCCTAATATTCGCGCGTGTATTATTGAAAGTAACATTATAGCTATCCCATCTCCAGTCTTACAGAATATAGTATTGCTAAACTGTTACCTATCCAAGTATTGACAAAACTCAGCATTACTTAACTTTCGTACTACCGTTGTTTTTACATCGTAAAGATCACATAAACTCCTGTACGTCCACATTTCAAGTCGAATCGCCAATTACTTTCCTCAGCTCGTAAGTTATTTTCAATCTTGAAAATAATAATCATGTGTCATAAAATTAATGAGTTTCCGGTTAGAAACGGACACACGGTATCAGTGTTAAGTCGAATGAAAATATAGCCATAAAACACATAAAGAGCGGATATAATTCGACACTGAAGAGCAGAATAGGAACAATATAATAATGGAAAACCAACGGGGAAAAGCATAAAAGGTAGAAAACGAAAGTTTTCTCCAAAACGACATCAGCGGAAACATGAACGAAAGCGATTGCTGCGTCATCTTGTTTATCTTTATGTGCAATCCGAAGCAAAACTGATATTTTACCGCTAATTTCATTTACGGTCTGATATCGAGCAAAATATTAATTGATAGGGTAGCAGAAATAGAACATTTCGATGGAGAAAAATAATTTTAAATAATACGACCTGGACAAATATGATTTAATCGGACGTGAGATGCTCGAAGGTTTAAAAGGGAAATTGAAAAAAGAAAACTTTTTTCATTTTCATACTTATTATATTAGTCGATGCAGTCATGGAAACATGCATTTTTAGAGCAGATAAAATAATTAACGCAAGAGACAAAATATTTATAACGTTAATTAAAAAATAAACACAATAATTAAAGGTGGAATTGCACACAATGTTATGTTCTGAAGTCAATATATACCTGCCACAAGGCTACCCGCTTCAATATACCCTTGTAAAATAATAAATACGTGTGCCTATTAAATAATTAGCACTAAATACAATGCAAATAAAAATGTATCTTGTTAACTCTTTGGTTTGATTTGAATCTTATGTGTTTTAAGCAATACTGTGCCAATTTTTAAATTTGAGGAGGACATATCAACTGTACTGAATATTTTAGCCACAGATTGAGCAAGAATTTACTTGCATTTTCTTCTCTTTCATGTCAGTTTTTTCATGGCGTGTCTATTTATTACATATACTACTGTTACAATGCGTCAAATAACCAACATTTTAATGAGTCTTCACGAGGTGTAAGATGTTATTCTTATATATGCAATAATCACAATGAATAATCTAAAAATAATCAGAACTTCTACTCATTGATTTATTGAGATTTACATAAACATTCCCAAGTAAAAATAGACGAACCTGAATACGTCAAAGCTTACATTGGCCAAAACGTTGTATAAATTAAAAACTTAGATAGCAATACATATTCGATATAATCTAAATAATAGAAATTAATAATCCGTATCGCGAAAATTCCGAAACAATACATTTTATATGATGAATTGCATTAAGTTGCTCGTTTATGTATAACTGCGGAGTATTGGATGTTTTGAAAAGTACTACTGTTTAAATTAACGTGGTACTTTTATTTAAGTTGAATCTTCTAATAGCAGTAGTGTTACGTTTTTATCTTCTATATAGTTAAAACGTTTTGCCCTTTACCTTCGGCAAGAGTAAGAAGATAAGAACATGCACCACGGGATACTACACTCACTTAAGCTTAGTCCCACGAGCGTTTTTTAATACATGTATGAGTATATTCTCCATCTAACGCTAAATGTTACATCGTAGACTCTACCCCAAGAGGTGGTAGCAAACTATTTCCCCTGTACTATTTTACTACTAACACTCTCTCTAGCTACACCGGGATCTAACAAAAAGGGGATACTTTATAAAACGTAACCATTATTATTTTCCATTCAGCCTACGATTGAATAGTTAAAGCATAGCATCAATGGATACTTAATAATTACAAGATATTCGCTATTATTATTAAGAATACAATGGGAACAAGGAGACTGGAACTGACTGACTGGAGGACAAATATAACATAGAAAAGCATACAGAGGCATATTTCAAGCAGTATCTATGCAACTACTACTGCCACTTAATTACATTCTCAGAAAATGTAATGACGGATACAAGTTTACAGACACAAAACACAGAATAAACAATTCTATGTACGGCTTCAAGCTATTTGCAAAAAGCAGACAGCATGAACGTAACTGGAAACGCTACCAGAATCTTCAGCCAGGACATTAAAATGGGACTCGGAATAATCTGCATTGCGAGAGATACAAAGGGGTAAACTGGAAACATCGCATGGTATGGGACTGTCAAAACTAGATTGGACCAATCCGCTTGGTTAACATGATAACTAAAAATATTTTAGAGCTATGGCAGCAGACACCTTCGAATCTACAGAAATGAAGGAGAAGCTTGAAAAAAGAATAACTGAGAAGAACAATACAACTCTTAGAAACTTAATTATATAGTAAATAGCATGTAAAAGATTTAGTTACATACCTCAACAAGATGATTAATAAGATTACTAATGAGATTATTCTTAGGCTGGCACATGAGAAAATTGAACCATCGCCATCAGAAGAGAAGGGCACTTATGACCATGAAAATGCACTACACCGAAAGATGATACTGATCAACTCTACATGAAAATGAGCGAAAGGGCGAAGAAGACTAGTAAGTATAATACATTGGTGGAAGACACAAAAAAGATTAGGAAAAGTATATTACAGAGAACACAAAAGGTATGATCACCGTAGCAAAAGACACGGTAAAAATGAATAATACAAGAAGCAGAAACGAAAAGACAAAAAGGGAAAAGCGTGAAGAAAAAAAACTACATTGACGACTAACATAACAAGAGATGAACGAAAACACCTGAACCTGGCTAAGAAAAGGACACTAAAACGGATAAACTGTATTATTACTTACTTATAATAATACGAACATCATCATCATCATCATCATTACTAGTATAATCATCGTGAGTATATACTCAGATGCGTAGCGTTCGTAATATAACAAATTAATATGATTTGGGCTGTTACAAATTTAGCAAAAATATATGCATTCAATTGTTTCGCTTTTTTAAATGCGATATAAAATGTATTTATTATTTAAATAGCACTCTTGTTAGAATAATATATTTAATTATATTTCATTGATTTGAAAATGTAGTTAGAAAGATCCGCCAAAATAATCAACACAAATGTATTATTTTTTGTGTTCGTTACTTTCTAAATTTATGTTATTTCTGTTTTTCTTTCCCTTTTACTTCCGATGAATGGATATTTTTAATTAAAGTATAATTGCACCAATGATAATTTTTATAGCTGCAGGTGATTTTACCGAACCTGCTTCTCTTTTTCAAAGAGATACTTTACCTCTTATAAATATCAAAAACGTAGTAAGTGAAGGGGAATATTGAGTTATCAATGCATATCTCTTATGAATATTAACAAAAGTTATACGAACCTCAGATGTCGAGGTAAACACTAACTCACTTTATCTATGTATAAAATACAAACGTTGTCTAACTGTGTGTCTATACGATGCCAAGTCTTCCTAATCTAATGCAACCCTAAAACAAATACCGATTACAAATCACGTTTCTTCGAGAATTGTTTATAGTAACAACCAACAGAAATAGGATCACTTGCCGACATATCAAGCGAAATGGGATCAATTGCCGACATATCAAGCGAAATGGGATCAGTTGCAGACATATCACGCGAAATGGGATCAGTTGCAGACATATCAAGCGAAATGGGATCAGTTGCAGACATATCAAGCGAAATGGGATCACATACCAATATTAAGGGAAATAAGTATCGGTATTACTTGGATTATTTGGATTGTTTGGACTACTCTTCTCAAGTAGAATGTTATTCTCTGAACGTTTTGGCCGATGTAAATTCTGACTTTCTTCAGATGCGTCTTGACAAACTTGGAAATATTTATGCTGAACTCGGGAATCTATACGTAAATCTAAATTTATTTACTTCACAAGAATAGATTGGCCTCGTTCTGTCAGACAAATTTCAATAGAAGTAGTAATTATGTTTTTAATGTTTGTTTAGTATCACTTGTAGATCAGATTGTACCTTAACACTTCAGAAGACTGCCGCATAGAATTGAAACTTACCACTTTATCCGTTGCGCCACGTGTCCATGTTTTTGACATAACAATTCTTGAGTTCGACAAAGCGCACCTGAAAAAAACGTTTAATTTACATAATCCTATACATTTTGAAAATAATATCCAAGAAAAAAATAGTTGTCGAAATCATCAAAATAGTGCAAATTATTGATCCTAATTAAATTTATTCTGTAGCATATAATTATCCATGTTAAGCTCTGAACAATAAACACATTTAATTAACTGCTTTCTATTTTTATTTAGCTAATACATGATATTTTTCATATTAACCTCTTAAAATGTAACATACAGTATGATTTGATAATGAAACACGTTTAAGTGAAATAAATTAACAGATATAGACGACGCCGTTGATGGTTTATTATTTGTCTAACTCTTTTCAGTAAGTAAAAGAACACTGTAATTGTCTATCTATTAAATATTTAATTACGGTACACCTTTAAGTATTGCTAAATCTAATTCATCAGTGATAAGTAATAATACACTTTATTCTAATTAAATATCAACTGTTTATAATGAGCAAGTTTTAATTGGTTTAATTGGTGTGTAGAAAAAGAAAAGTTTGAGAAATTCAGTGTAGATGAATACATATAGTTCTCCAGTGTTTATACAATTGAAAAACCGGTGTTCTTCGGATCACCGAAGTGTAGCAATGCTGACTGTAGTACTTAGATGGCTAGCGATTTAAGAATACCGAGTCATATATCTGGAAATGAAAGAAACTTTAACAAAGTGTATATATATATATATATATATATATATATATATATATATATTTAATTACAGTAGAGCAAGACAAAATCAGTACCGTCTTTTGTGATTACATATATCAATAGTTAAATATTTCTTTATAATCGAGAATTCTGCTGGGGCTATCTCCCACGTATGTAGTGATTATGAAAATATAGGCAATTGTGTGTATGCTACATCGACTAATACTTGAAGTGTAAACGAAAGTTGTTATTTTACTGAGAGAAAGTTATTTTCTGCTGAAGAGGCAGCCACACAAATTGCGAGTCAATGTAGGCCATGTGTTGGTTGGTGTGATGAGAAACTGCTGCATTGACCAAACCTAATCTTTTTTGGGGAAGAGTATAAATCAATATGTCTGAGGACTTTATATGTCGACCCTAAGTAAAGAATAAACGCATTTTCATTAAATTTCCGTCTGAATTATACAATATTTTATCGATTTATTTTTTCGGAGAAGATCTTTTAATGGTAAACTATGTTAGGGAAACCAGAATCAGATATACTAATATAGATAAGTTCCTAATTATTTAAGGTGCCCAATTACAAGATTCAAAACTTGGATCCATGCATCAATAAATATAAACGGCGATTGCTGCAACACCAAAGGATGTTTTCCAATACAATAATACCATTTTAGCCGGTAATATTTTATCTATTATATAAAGGGCAGTCGTCTGTATGTGTGTCTGTTTGTCTGTCTTTCTGTATGCCGAGCTACTCTTCAAAAACTACTCGGCAAACTGTCAACTGAATGTTTTATTGTTTTTAAAACTATATTAATATATATTTAATACCAAATATTTAATAACAAATAAGTTAAAGCTGGACATGTCCAATTGCTGTGGGCAAATATTTATACCGAATGTTTTATTGTTTTTAAAACTATATAAAATGATGCAATGCCCCGTGTCGAATGCTGTCGCGTTAGCTTTTCACGTGCCGGGAAAACGTACCATTTGATTTAGACATTGATACAATACAAAGATAACTGAACTTCAGTCTACATCCAGAAATGCTTATCCATAAACATCCAACCGTCTTTATTTTATTGTCGTTCACTAATATCCGGGGACACATTTGTAATAATCGCATTCGTAGGAGGTGTTATCATGAATATGCTGCACACTGTAACCATCCAGTAGGGTGTGTTTCCAAACATATAGACGATAGATAAGAGCGCGACAATTTTGCACATCGTGTCCAAGTGTGGTTATAGTTTAATCGTGATAAAACAGGTGATTGTATGTTTATAGCTTGCGTTATTTGTAGCAAATAGAGTTTAATAGCAGAAACGATTGTTAGTCGTATTAACGATTCAATGAGTGAAACATTTAGTGGTTACCTTACATTGTATGAATCATTTTGCGCAGACCAATACTCTGGGGATGCAATGAGTAATGCAATGATCCGTTCCTGAGAAAAAAGCATATTTAAATATAAACAACTGCTGATTAGTTAAATATAAACTAGTTGATAATGAATAAAATATTTTATATTAAAACGAGTTAAATTATACAAATGAATATTGATGTAATAGAACCCCAACTAGAGTGGCACGCTACCAGGGGTTCTCATTGGCTAAGAAGGATCACGTATTGAGTGTCAAGCGATGTTATAAATGATTAGTGTAAAGGACCTTGCTTGATATTCTGCAGAACTCCCCGGACTTTTTTCACCATTACTTACCTAGAAGGGTAATCTAAATGGAAGATTCATAGTAGATTATTCTGTAACTTTTCATCCGACCGGCGAAATTAACTCTCATTTTAAATACTTTGAAATTTGAATAGTAAGCGTATACATGTATCCTATATATACAAGAACAATCGCTTCGCATTGCGAAGGGAAATACAAAAAAAAAATGGTACGCTGTTCCATTTTTACGCGCTAAAACCGATTTTTTTTTGTAAGATTCACTCATATTTATAGTCTATTATTTTATGTTTCTTTTATTATTTTCAAAGTACTTAACCATTCTTCATAAAACTAAACTAATTTCATCAATTACTGTTTTGCTGCATTTCTTTACGTCTGTAATACGTTTCACTGTAAGTTTAATACATTTCATTATTAAAGTTACATTTGAACATATATATGCTTCATACGCATACAATATAGTGCGTGACTCTTGGTGGTAGTATATTTTTAGTCATGTTGCTATATTTAAAAGGTGTTTAACTTAGCAAATGTATTTTGCGTTTATTTATTAAAAATAGCATATGCATTACTTTTTTGAACTGCACTTACAATGTTAGCTTTTTCCATTCATTCCAATGTACATAACGGTGCAACCTAGAAAGACATCGAATGCCGCTTTTTGTTTTCTTGATAATTTTTTGTCATTTCTATTATTTTGTAGACTTCTTTTTAAATACTTTATTTTTTTCTAACAAAGAATCTTAATAAGTATGTGTCCTCTCATACATTGGTTTGTTTTATCGTTTTAAAAGTATTGTATCATTTTTATTTGTCTAATATTTTTATATATTTTCCTCCTCGATCAGTTTTTTTTATATCGCTTTATTTTTTTCCGTTTTCGATATTACGTTCGTCAATTTGACTTAATTTACAAACTTATATATATGTATTTATTTATGTATTACTTTCTTTTCATTTCTTCTTTATTACAGGCTTATTTAAATATTCCTGCTATCATAAACTTAAAACAATTCCATTTATACCATTTCATTTCCTCGGTATTTTTAAGTTGATGTGTGTATGTTTGACATCTTCACCAAGAACATTGGCGCTGATAGACATTGAATACTTATCATTGCATCTGTTTATAAAAATCTCGTTCAGACTGAGTTTTACTGCAATTTATGTGATGGCTTTATATGATTCCCTTCAAGTGTTTTTCCTTTTTTATATTCTTATAACACATTTATTTTCTTTGTTAGATATTTGAGTTCAGTATATATATATATATATATATATATATATATATATATATATATATATATATATATATATATATACATAACTGTATCTTTACATATACCATTTTATAATTCTTACTTGAATCTTTCATCATTATTTTTTAAATTAGATTTTTGACTTTCACGCGATTACTTCATTCTTTTTTCTATTTTGTCATGCTTTACTTTATTTTAACGGATTTAAATGTTTCTTTACTGCCATACATTATACAACGACGTCCTTTTCCTGTCGTCGTAACTTTCCTCTCTCTCTCCCTCTCTCTCTCTCTCTCTCTCTCTCTCTCTATATATATATATATATATATATATATATATATACATATATATACATGTATACATATATATATACATGTATATATATATATATATACATGTATACATATATATATACATGTATATATATATATATATGTATGTACATATATATATACATTTGTACATATATATATACATTTATATATATATACATACATATATATATATATACATTTTTCTTAAAATTATCATCCTGAGGAAGTCTTACGAATAAAGACGAAACGTTGATGAATATATAAACACACACCCTTATTGGTATTTCCTTTTTCATTTCCAATATATATATATATATATATATATATATATATGTATATATATATATGTGTGTGTGTGTGTGTGTGCAAACATCATTGTTGTAAATAACTGAATCCGTCTGTTTAATAATAGCTTTTGTATTGTATTGAAATCAATCAACTTAATAGATATTCAATAGGTTTCACGAACAATTTGATTCTTCGGAAATTCATACTGAGGTGTCAAAAGCAAATGACAAATATACAATTATAATCATGTAATTTTATTTCAAAAAGAGTCTTCATTTTCCCCGTTTATTAGACGTGAATGGCCTATTTTAATACAAGGTGCATACACCTACACTCATACCCACATACACCCCACCACCCACACACACACACACATATATATATATATACATATATATATATATATATGATAAGGAGAGGTAGATTGCTTGAAGCAGGCTGTGTAATACGTATATATATATGAGTATTAGAAGGCTGTCAAAGTTACAGAAATGGAAATATTAAATTATTTTGTACCTATATAGCAAATCTTACTTAATGATTCAAGACTTCAACACTGTGATGTAATGTGTTTGACTGTGTTACATAATATATTTCGAGGAAGACCTCTTCAAAAAATGTGTGGGTGGCCATATTGCTTATAACGCAGTAAATATTAATATCTGCAACAATTGTAATAAAACGAATACTATAACTGTTTTTTTTTGTTTTTATTATTTTAATTACTTATTCATTTTATTTCATTTTTTTCTGAATAGTTTCTATTTGAACCCACCGATGAAGTGCCATATATATATATATATATATATATATATATATATATATATATATATATATATCATATATACATTATATATATATATATATATATATATATATATATATATATATATATATATATATATATATATATAAGAAAAAAAGAACATTTTTTTTTTATTTGGAGGGGGTAGGGATAACAGCCAAGAGCGGTATTCAATTATTTTTTTCTAGTAGTATTTATGTAAGATTTTATATATATATATATATATATATATATATATATATATATATATATATACTATTGTTATCTTATTTTATTCAAACAATATTTACTTATTTGCCTGTTTTTCTAAGCTTTTCATTTTTTTGTGTAAAAGCAAAGAAGTAAATATTGTTAGATTAAAATAAAATAAAAATATTAAATTAATAATATTAGGAAAATAATTTAATTTCACACCGCTCTTGGCTGTTATCCCGAACCCTCCCCCCCCTCCAAAAATGTTTACCAGCATTGCAGTTGTCTGTCGCCGGTGAAAAACCATGTCATTTACAGAGCAACTTTTCTACTACATTCTATTGGTTTTCTACACGCCGTTTAGAGAGCGTTTTGTGTTCTCCTGTACTTGCCTTTTTTCAGGGAAACTTACACTGTATTCTTGTGTGCATATTCATTCCACTCATCTTAAATTCAGTTTCGTCTTTACTTTGCGTATCAACCTTGCCAACTACATTTGCGTCCACTCCTTATGATGACTTTTTTATTTTTCATTTGCTGATAAGTCTTCCAATCTCAGTTATTACCGCGTTCGGCCAGGAATGACGGAGGCCTAGCTTGAGCGACTTGACTTACCGAACAGTTGCACCAACGTACATCAAGCAATGTTGGATAAGACACTCCTCCTCAACCTATCCTCTGACGTCGGCAGCTGACGCAACCATATTTCATACCTCTAACATTATGATTTAATAAACTATAAAATCACTTATTCATACATTTTCTTATATTGTTTGCCATCTTTTCTCTGTCATGTATTATTTGTCCATGTGCCTCTAATTAGCTCTATAACCGATTACTATCATCGACCACTGCAACCTAATACATATATTCTGAGACGATCTTTGTTGTGTTTATTGCATCAAAACATTAAGTAAAGTTGAACATCCAGCTTTTAATTAGGTATATGATAGTTTCGAAAATGATGCAATAATAATGTTAACTATTATATACTTCTGAACTTCCTAAATTGATACTCATGCAAACTCAGTACCCTTCATACGGGGTACTTCTCTCCTATCGTCAATAATCAACACATAACAAAACTGAATACAACCGGATTCGCATAATATGCATATACCTTCTCTACTTCCAGACGTAAAACAATGTGACTTTTTCCTACGTATATTCTTTAAAGGCAACTATACGCTGTTCAACCTGTCGACTTATGTTGTAGCAACAACTCAGAGAGTAACATATATTTACAATTTAAATATGTTGTGTTACAAATTACAACTGATAGATCGTTGAAAAAAGCATGTCACAAATCGGTTTATTATTTAAAGAGCTATGAAAAAATAAGTATTATTGTTGCTCAATTCATGATGCAATCCTCATAAATGCAAAAAAAAAATACTACCATAGGTTTATATATTTCAATATAAGTTTGCGTGTAGGTTGAAATATACGAACATCATTTTTAAAATTCAAATCTGACGGAAGGATGATCTATGCATCTATAAAAGAGTTTTAAAGTAAGTCACATGTATTATATATTACTAATTGTTATATAGCGCTATCTTAAAAGGTTTCCAACTTTTGCTCTGTCCCGAGTAGGTTGTTTTTATTCAGAATGCTATTCACACACGCAAACATATATATATATATATATATATATATATATCATTATTATATATATATATAAATACATATAAATATATATATATATATATATATATATATATACATATATATAATCATATATACATATATATGTATATAGCATTATTATATTTATTAATATTATAATACTGTTTGAAGTCAAATGTCGTTTGAAGTTAAATAAACATCCAGCTATATAACCTGAACATCGTTTTATATCCAGTAGCTTCACCCACCCAAGGATAATATACCCATTTAATAAAAATGTCAGTTCTTCTTCAAAGAGTTGCCAGCTATTTGACATTTACTAAATCAGCGTGAGGAATCAACATACGTACTGAAAAAGTTTCCCTTTAGATGATTTCGTTAATAACCGCGACTATTTTCTTTATCCGCTGACCATACAATAATATAAATAAAAACCATATACTTATTTTATAAAATGTGCGCTGTGTGTATCCTTGTATATTTATACGCTGCCTGTAACAACAAATTACTGTTGGATATCCATTTATGTGACGTCACTAATTTTAGACGCTATTTGTATTAACTTATTAGTCTTGTTGAATAGATAAATGCAATCATGCATTTGCGCCATGTACTACATTGATTATGAGTTCATTGTTTCGGTTGTCATGGAGACATATGCTACATAAATAACGCCCAAATTAAATCTAGTTGGAAACTGATTACACCATTGGTTGTTATTTATAAATAACTTTCAAAGTAGTGATCGTATTTGACCAACCGTAACATATAATATATCCTTTTTTTAGTGATCTAAAAAGTACTCGCAGCAAATGAAATGGTTTACTGATTCCTTAGCTTATTAAATACCCCGTTTTTGAATATTTACTCAAGTAAATTAATAGACAACCTTGTAATGTTCAGTAAATTACATTTATAAGTAATAATTTTTCATTCAGCAATGTATGCAACCATATTTCGTATTAGGATTTTAATCATTTCTCAAGCTACTTAAATAGCAAAAATAATTGATTTTTATTTGGCATTCTAGGAAATGTCATGTATCGATGGATTCATGTGGATAATATTCATAATTTTGTGTTGAAGGGAATTTAATATCTTGACGATTTAATTTCTAATTCGAAAAAACCTCGACTTGAGTAAAATAATCAATACACTAGTATATAATAACACTCTTAAAGTATACAACCTTATCGGGTCGTAATGTTTTTCATTTTAATCAGAAAAAATGAACCCAAGAAATGATAAACACATTTACTGGTGTGTAATAAATATGTTATTTAAATTTACCTAATTAATGTAGCAATTATTTCAAGAAATAGCAACAAACACGTATTTACCGTAGACCAATATGTTCTGCAGTGTTGTGATCTGAAACGGACCATTTCATGTTTTTCAAAGGAAAAACAAAAGTCTCCCTGTAAGTAGAATTATGGAAACAATAATTTTGAAAAATCGCTTACTTTGACTATTTTAATGTCACGCTATTTTGCAGACGAACGCGGGTAGCATACTACAATGTAAATTCAAAAATCAGTTATTCAAATTATCTAACTACCTTGTATGAGTATATACTTTAAATGTGCTTAACATATATGTATGAGTGTATGTATGTATGTGTGTGTATATATATAAAGAGAGCAAGAGAAAGAGTGAGAGAGAGAAAGAGTGAAAGAGAAAGATACGGAAAGAAAGTGAAAGAGATTTACACTTAAAAATATTGAAGTGGTCAAGCAACTAAACGGGATTATGAGGGTCGAACCTTCTTTAAAACTAAAAAAATATATTATATTCATGAAATGTATATCATATGTAAAAAAAGTATTTAGAGAAGATTATGGAAGTGGTCCCCAATCTCTACCTTACTCTCTGTATGCCTAATAGTTATGTGCTTCTACCTCTATGCCCTCACATTACATGAGCGATATTTCTGACAAAGGCAGAATAAATTATGTTTTCTAGGTCGGTACCAATGCATCAAACAGTTATCGTTGGCTAGTTTTTGACCTTGAATGTGTTTGTATTGTTTACATCAAGTTGTGTCGTGCCTTTCTTTGAACGAGTTCTATAAAAGAAACGACACATGGAGACAGAACCGTTTTAAAACTTCATATATATATATATATATATATATATATATATATATATCTGAATTCAATGAATTCTAAACCATATTTATAGGATACTAAGAGAGTTTTCCAATATGTAAGCCTTTTCCGTCTATAGTGGCTAAACGGAAGGAGGGGGAGTAAATACAAGAAAATAATATACTGTCATGAGCATAGTTAAACATTTTTAGTAGTTATCTTCATTTAATCGTCGGATCTCCCTGCATATATATATATATATATATATATATATATATATATATATATATATATATATATATATATATATATATATATTCTGGTACAGAAAAATTAGTACAACATTCGTACCGTCGGTTTCAAGCACGGACGGTCTTACCCATCCGGCCCTCTTCAGCTTCTGTTGTCATCTGTTTTGGAAATGTGAGGTCACATGACACTCTTGTTGGGACGCGTTATTTGCTCAGTGTGTTGTGTGTGTTTGTTTAAATTTTAATTTAGTGTAATAAGACCGTTGAGATTTAAAACACGAGGGAATTCAAGATTAAAGGGAATAAAAAAGGGGGGTAAAAAATAAAAAAATATATATGAAAAAATATATATATATAAATAAATATAAAAAAATATAAAAAAACATATATATATAAAAAATATATATATATAAAAACATTTCAATACTAAGAATAAAAAAAAGAGAAAGAGTAAAAAGGTATAAAAAAGAATAAAAAAATAATAAAAAATATAGAGAATAAAAATGTAGAGAATAAAAAAGAGTGAGAGAGAAAGAAAGAATAAAAATAGAAAGAATAAAAATATAATAAATAAAAAAATAAAAATAAATTAAAAATAAATTTAAAGATTAAAAAATAATAATAATAATAAAAAATAAAATTAAAAATTAAAAATTAAAAATTAAAAATTAAAAATTAAAAATTAAAAATTAAATATTAAAAACAAAAATAAAGAAAGGGTTTCTCTGAAATTCACGTGAGCCAAATTATGAATTTGTATCATTAGCCGTTATATTTTTGAAGGTATGCGTTCTAAAAAACCGTTAATGTGTAAGAATCTTTTTCCCAGATTGGAGTGATTTTAATGAAGAAATTCGGATCTAAGGGAGGTAACTTAGTTGGAAATATAAAATATTTGAGTTTGTTAAAATGGGTTGTAGATTAATCAAGTGGCTGATAAATAAATTAAATATTTTTGCATTTTTGTATTTTGGTGAAAGTCGAAGTTTTTGCTCTTGGAATTTATGTGGATATAGTTTGTTTAAATGGATTTGTAGAGTAATCTAGTGACTGATAAATAAATTAAATATTTTTGTATTTTTGTGAAGGTCGGAGTTTTTGCTCTTGAAGTTTAAGTGGATATAGGTTGATGAGGTATTTGTTCGTTTTTATTGTGTTTATATTAGTAGTTAGACATTATGTGAATTGGTCAGACCAGTTTATAAGCAATGCTTGTCTCTTGTGGACACACCCCCTGAATATTTCATCGCGGATATTTAAACAGGCTGTATTCGGATCGATGATGGCCTTTGAAATGTGGTATTTTTCAGCGTCACATAGAGGACATCTGTTTATGGCTGGAGAGAAGGATGGTTTTCTCTCAATTATTTTCCATTTGATGGTGAAGGGTGTATTTTCTTCTTTAAGCTGCCATATTCGGGTCGCGAGTGCCGTATTAGCCTTGTTTTTGTATCTGAAGGAGTTTCTGTGTGCGTATAGCCTTTGTTTGAAGTTTCCCTTCGTCATCCCAATATATTTTTCTGCATTACTGGTATTCTGGTCTGTGACGGTTGCTTCATATATGATTGAATTGATTTTGCAATTTCCCTTCAGGGGGCAGTTGTTTTTGTCTTGGCATGAGCAGCCTGCGTTTGTAATTATTTTGGGTTCTGCAGAGATAATTTTTCTTATTGAAGGGGCAGTGGAATAGCTGACCTTAACAGAATTTCTGTTAAAAAGTTTGTGTAATTCATTTGTGGATGGGAAGTGTTTGTCGAGTAACTTGAGGAAAAGTTGGCCTACCTTTGTTTTGGTATTGGTCGAATAGGGTGGGGAAAACCAGACCACCGATGGTGGGGGGTGGCAGGATCCCTTGTGTATGTATTGGAGTGTTTCATTGGGTTTGTGGAAAGGTTTGTGTGTATTGTTTTTAAGGTTCAGTGTGGTATCTAGGAAGTTTACTTGGTCTAAATTTGTTTTAATGGTAATTTTGAAGCCGAGATTATGGAAGGTGTTTGTTAATTCTTTTCTAAATCTATCTAATGTGTTTCCGTTGTGGTTGCGTGACAGACAAAGTCCGTCATCTCTATAGAGACCAAAGAAATGGTCTAGAAAATTTTTTTGGGAGTGTATCTAATATAAGCAAGCCGACTAAGTCACAGATGTCTGCACTGTCGTAGGCCCCATTGCAACATCAAATGGATCCTCTGGGTTTGATTTTTTAACCCAAGCCCTTCCCTCGAAGAAGAGAAGGGTTGTCTTGCTTGCAGTATTGTGTCCCTTTCTAGTTGACTGATGTTTGTGTGTGAAAGTGCAAATGTTAAGGCCTTATCTAGGGTGTCTTTTGTAATGGATGGGTAGAAGTCTACTATATCTAATTGTGTGAATTTGCATCTGTGTTTATCTTGTATGTTATGGAACCAATTTAGAACTGAGTTAGTATTGCCCCACAGACTTAGGTTTATTTTTTCCTTAATTTTATTAACTATATTTTTAACAATGGATTTGCTTGCTAGTCCTAGTTCGCTTTTAGCTGGGTTGATAAGTCAGCATGAGGGTTTATTTGTGAAGTTTTCTTTGTGGTCTTTTAAAGTAACAAAGGCCTTCCTCTTATCTAAATAATTAATTCTATAGTATATATATATATATATATATATATATATATATATATATATATATATATATATATATTTAGTAAGCTATGAAAATATATTTATGACAATTAAGCTACACAAAGGCTTCGACGTTTAAACCCAGGGAGGGGAATCTTTTAGGCATGTTTAGCTTAATTGCATGAATATATTTACATGGCTTACTACCTTGCTCTACTTACTATCGAGGACTGTTGAAGTAAATACTGAAAACTGATACGTAAATAATTATATCTATTTATGACATTCTATGTGTATACATTAAATAACAATATATATATATATATATATATATATATATATATATATATATATATATATATATATATAAAGCTGACACATATAAATACCATTGAATTCTACTCATGCTATATGACTCCACTTGATAAGATGTACCCGAATACGTTGTCAGATAAATCTAGGGAAAATCAACTCTGATATTAAACCTGCGCCTTACAGTGTGACTAGTCAAACCTACAATTTCTTAAGTTGTAGATCGGCTTTGCCTATTTCTTGACTTGAACTCAGTGTTTTTATTTTTGGCGCAGAGAATCTTCAACGCCCCCAGTGCTTAGCCTTGTTTACTCACTAGGACGGTAAACGCCATCTCATTCTTTTTCTCTCATTTACTTCATCTGCAACTATATGAGGACAGTTGTTTTACCTGAATTAAGCCGTTTCTGATCTGAATGTTTGAGAGTACAGCATCAATATCTATGAAATTCTGATCGTGTAGTAATACTGGTACATACCACCTTAAAAGCAAAAGTTGTATTAACTTAACGCGTGTAAAAAGTCGGCTTGGACATTTTAAAAACAATTGGTTTTCTTAAGATTCAAGGAAAATGTTGGCTTTTCACTCAGAAGTTAAACATATAGTAGTTTAATTTTAATTTTGGAACACTGAGCGTATTTATACATGAAGACATGGTTTTCAACAGTCCACTTTTTTGTAATAGATTGGGACCCGTTTGTGAATTAAATAAATAATACGAAAGAGAATAATGATATGATATTATTCGTGTTACTTCATATATTAGGATATTATCACTTGTCTCAGAACTTCGAAAACTTTGATTTCATCCGTAGATTTTGTGTCCACACAAAACCCATCACTCTGATCGGTACAATTACAACCGGAAATTATCTATTTTCTTAGAGGAAATGTTATTTAGAATTGTTCATTAAACACACCCTGACTCAGATAAGAGAGTAATTTTCAAGATTCAAAATAATTCTTTCATTAAGATAATGGTATATAAGTATTTAATGAGATTTTATAGATGTTATTCTTTTCATTTGCTTTTTTTCTTGTCGAGTTAAGAAGTTTATCTTTTGTTTGAATTGTTTACACTTTGCCTAGTAGTATAAACCTGATCATACATATATTTGTAATAAGTGATTTCGCATTTAGATGTCTGATGCCGAAACTATACCACCAGTGTCATTAATAATGCTGAGTTGTTTTCTGTATGTCGAAAGCGAAACTATACTACTTCTACTACTACTACTACTACTACTACTACTAGTAGTAGTAGTAGTACTATCTTTTAATGTCTTCCTCAGTTTATAATAATATGTCAGACTAATGTACAATCTTTCAATTCAAGAGGTTAGTGTAGTTGTGATGAAAGTATCCTCCCAGGCATGACTTCATTCTTTTCGAGGCAGTGTAGTATATGTTTGGTCCTCGTCATACAATTTATCATGCATTAACTCATCCTTTTAGTGGGGAAAGGGTGAATGTAGTATATGTTCAGTCATAATGATACCCTTGTTCGGAGAATTAATTCTTTTTTTAAATGAAAAGGTACTATTTGTTCTGTTGCCACCATACCATCCTCCAACGGCATTACCTCTTTTTTATGAATGTAATTGTGTAGTAGGTTCGTTCTAGATATATACAAGCAAAAATATAAAACAAAAAGGAATATGTGGTTGCTAGTGAAGTATACTAAATACAATAATAACAATAATAAGAATAATAAAACATATTAATGATAATATAAATCGTAATACAAATCATAATAATATTAATATTGATGATAATAATAACATTGATAATAATAATAATAATAATAATAATAATAATGATAATAATAATAATGATAATAATAATAATAATGACAAAAATAATAATAATAATAATAATAATAATAATAATAATAATAATAATAATAATAATAATAATAATAATAATAAGACAAGTTTATTATAAACCAGATTTTAAGAGGTTAACTGGGTATAATTTTCCATTAATTATGAGTATTCTCTGCCTAAATGATCCAAATGTGTCTCTTAGCGCGCCTATCTTATATGACCTTACTTTAGGATCTTTATGAAACTCTAAACTTCAATTATTTTACAATAAGACCTATTTCTATTCCCCATGTAACAATTAGCCAATCCGCTTACCTCATATCACGTGACAGGGGATCCTGGGTAATCCATACGATCAGTAACCTCTTTAAATTTGACACTATTCTATAGTTAACGCTTAATACATATTATCACAAGTAATATGCATCAATGGATTATCATATTTGAACGCAATAGTCGCTGTTGTCTTAATAGTTGGGATTAAGAATTATCATGTTTCATACGTTTTTTAATGACTATTGTCGGCATCAACAATATTAACATTTCGATAGTGTTAGGGTTCACTTACTGTGATGTTTTCCATTTTCAAATTATTTTTGTTGATTATTAGTGTTATAAGTTTATGTTCATGACGTATGTAAATCTGATAAACTGTTTACTAACTTCATTCATGTATCCCATTGGCAAAAAGGATAACACAAATAGATAACGCTGTCTAATGATGTCACGCTATGCTGGTTTCTTTTATTTCAAAATTTCATAACTACTAATTCAGTTGATTGGGTTGATCAATAGTGTTTGGACGATTAATCGGAATCGGGAATCAAAAACATCGAAAACAAAAAAAAATCGGAACTTTTTGGGGTATTGGAATTGAAAAAAATAGTAGCTTTATTTTCGATTGCAAACACGATTAATGTATGCTTTTTCTCTTGAAATTAAATAATGAAACACATACAGTGTATGAATTTATTAGAATATTGTTTCATTACAACATAAGGGTAAGAGTAACAAGATTAACGTTAGGAATCTCACTCAAAGCTTTTGCATTAAGTGTCTGAGTCTAAGTTATATTTATTGGTTAATAATTGTAATCAAAGAAAATATTCTATAGTTCACTTATGACTATTCTCTTTTCAAATCTATTGAAAGGTTCCAGTTTTAGTTTTCCTCATTTGCTTAACGTCTATATGACACCTCCCCTTCTCTATCTCTCTTTATATATATATATATATATATATATATATATATATATATATATATATATATATATGTGTATACATATATATATATATATATATATATATATATATATATATATATATATATGTGTGTGTGTATATATAATTATTTTATGTATACACGCATGAGATTTGATTAAGTCATTTAATCTAATGTGTATATCTTTTCGGTATTTACTTTAACAGTCCTCAATATGTGATTAAAGCTTAGGAGTAGAAGTAAGAAATTATATACATGCCAATAAAGCAACATAAGCGCTGTCTACGTTTCATCAACGCAGGGACTCATCAGACAGAGTTCCATGAAAAATAATTGCCATATATATATATTTTATTACAAATATGTACATATATATTTGCGTATATATATATATATATATATATATATATATATATATATATATATATATAGAGAGAGAGAGAGAGAGAGAGAGAGAGAGAGAGAGATACATACACATATACAGACAGCCATACAGAGAGAAAGAGAGAGATAAAGATATAGAGAAAGAAGAGAGTAGAGAGATACTTGATCGTGGTCCTATGAAACGCCAAATGTGTCCCTGTTTCCTGGATTTACTACACTTTAGCGAAAATACCACAAGTAAAAACACACAGTTATTCACGGAAACAATATTGACTGACAACTAGAAGATATCAGATACTCTCTAGAAATATACTTAACCTAAAAGACAAGAGAAGACCAATGCTACTTGCCAGTGAGAACTCAATGGCAAGCGGCTGTTACAATGCCGCAAGGTCATTGGCAGTGTTTATCCAAAAAGGTGTAAAGTAATGGAAATCTGTGGTGGCTTGTTGTCAGTCAGACTCCGCTGGTTGTTGTCGGTTAGCAATCACTGACGATGATATGTGTGAGAACTCATAGTGAGTACAAATAATAATAATAATAATAATAATAATAATAATAATAATAATAATAATAATAATAATAACTGAAACTGTCAGAAATATCATTAACTGATCCTCGTCTCGAAGAATATTGCCACTGAAAAACTTATAGTGCCACCAGCCTAGGATGGCATCACACATAATGGCGATGACGTGTCAAGTATGTAGGTAATAGATATACAGAGGGGTGCGCACATCGACGGTTATTATTTGTCAAATAATCGCAGATGTTGAACACAAAATAAAATAATATGTGAATCTAATTTAACTCATAGTAAAAACATACAAGTGAATGCCGAAATAAATAACGAATACATTTAATGTTGAATTTGCAGTGCACATGTTAACAATAAACTAAATAACGAATACATGTAATGTTTAATTTGCAGTGCACATGTAAAACAATTAAATAAATAACGAATACACGTGATGTTTAATTTGCAGTGCACATGTCGAATCATTAACTAAATAATGAATAAATGTAATGTTCAATTTACAGTGCACATGTAGAACTATTAAGTAAATAACGAATACATGTGATGTTTAATTTGCAGTTCACATGTAGAACAATTAACTAAATAATGAATGCATGTAATGTTTAATTTGCAGTGCACATGTAGAACAATTAACTAAATAATGAATACATGTAATGTTTAATTTGCAGTGCACATGTCGAATCATTAACTAAATAACGAATACATGTAATGTTCAATTTGCAGTGCACATGTAGCACTATTAAGTAAATAACGAATACATGTGATGTTTAATTTGCAGTGCACATGTAGAACAATTAACTAAATAACGAATACATGTAATGTTTAATTTGCAGTGCACATGTCGAACAATTAAGAAAATAAGGAATACATGTGATGTGTCATTTGCAGTGCACATGTAGAACAATAAACTAAATAACGAATACATGTAATGTTTAATTTTCAGTGCACATCTCGACCAATTTATTTAATAACGAATACATGTGATCTTTAATTTGCAGTGCACATGTAGAACAATAAAGTAAATAACGAATGAAATAAAATAAGTTTATTGTCACTCAGAAGAGAAAGCAGATCAGAGAGTCCGATAATTTTCGAAGTTTTTCTCTTTCAGATTTCTAGCACAGATTAAGATTATGAAATTATAGAAGCAATAACAAGTGTGATTGTTTTTTCTTATAAAACTGATGAGTTTGTTTCATGAAAAGATGGTTTTTCAACATGTCACTTTATTTGTAATAAATACTTATTAGAAATAAATCATAGGAATAGAATAATCAGAAAGACTTGAGGATAAGATCTGATTCGTGTAACTTAATCGATCAGGCTATTGTCACGTGTCTCATGGACTTCTGGGTGAAGCATAAACACTTCCTTTGATCTCTATGGATCCTAGTTTTGTTTTTCCTACTATTCTAGGTATTTCAGAAGGTTCCCTCATGTTTCGCAGACCCTCCAGCTTTCCCCGTTAGTTTGCTTAGTGTCTTGCCTCGTGGAGCTTCATCCGGAACTCTGTTAAAACAGCGAAATCTAAAATTTAGCTGATTGTTCTTTGTTGCCTGCTCTTCATGATTGGCAGATGATTATTAGCATTATTAAATGAAGATCATAAGAGGAAATATTGCTTTATCTGACCTCTACTGCCCTACCAGAGCAACACATATACAGCAACAATCATGTAATGTCCATCATAGTT